>CAWUFW010016377.1:0-312758 GCA_963921515.1 Calotriton arnoldi | reverse complement strand
AGGACTGCGAGCACCTCAAAGCATTTGTGTAAGCACTGAGAGAGCACAGCCCCTTCTCCCACTGCAGAAAAGAGCAAAAGACTTATTGTAATCAGGCATTCCCAGTGCTGAGGCATGACAGAGACTTTCTCTCAGCTCCAGGAAGGCAACCAAACAATCTTTAACCCAAAGTACTGGATCTGACCCATCCTTTTGTGTCAGCCTTTGTAAAGGCTGAGCCACCAGAGAAAAGTTGGGCATCCACTGAAGAGAGAAGCCCACCATTCCCAAAAACATCCTGACTTCTCTCTGTGTTGTTGGTAGATTCATTTGTAGAATCGATGAAGATTCTTTACTGTGACACCTTTCTTGCTTCTTTCTCAAAGTGATGTTCAAGATACAAAACTTCCCTTAAACAGTACTGCAACTTATTTACTTATTTGGTGACACTTTATGTCCATTCTAAGTTAGGTGGTGCAACAGTGCAATAGCATAAATCCTACAAGCTTCTTGTGTATTTGACACAACCAACAGGTAGTCAATGTATTGCACCAGGACAGAGTTACAGGGCATGATCTGGGACTCTAGATTCTTTTTATGGATCTGGCAAAAAATGGGCGTATACCCTTGTGGGACTCAGCACCATGCTAAAACACGTTTGCCGATCGAAAGAAAGCCTGGCAAAGGTTAATGACAGTGAACTACTCAGCCTCACATGGAATCTGAAATAAAATCACAGCTGGATTTGGTGACACGAGACAACAAGAAACGATAATTGAGTTAATCTTTCATAAATCCTGAACAACGTGGTACTTACCGCTAGGCTTCTGTAAGCCCATGGTGGGTGAGTTACATAGACTCTCCATAATCTCCTTTAAAATGCCTTGTTGGATCATTTTCTCAATCACTAGAGTAATCCCAGCAATAGTTTCAGGGGTCAAAATATATTGAGGGGTTCTTGGGTACTCAACATTAGGCTTTATTTGTATCCAGACAGGCTCAACTCCTTTGATGAGTCCAATGTTGTTAGAAATGTGGGTCTCTAGTTGGCAAGGGTTTGCACCTTTGTCCAAGTAGGGATTCTTCCTCCTAGTCAGGATAAGGGAGTTCCACTCCTAAAATAACCCCTGCTCATCCCCTTGGTAGCTTGGCACGAGCAGTCAGGCTTATCTTAGAGTCAGTGTGTAAAGCATTTCCACATAACCAACAGTAATACAGTGAAAACACTGCAAATGGACACCACACCAGCTTTAGAAAAATATCCAATATTTTATATACTTAAAATAAGACCAAAACAATGAAAATTCACAATACAGTACTTAGAAATCTTCAGTTATCAAAATAAACATGACATATAGTTCCTTGAAGTCAATAGCTCCATCTGGGGCTATCACGGCGTCGTGAACAACAAATCCAAACAGCTCTGGCAGACCGCGGCGTCGCGGGCCAGCTACGGAGCTGGGAAGACCCGCAAAACAGTACCTTTAGAAATGCAGGGTGTCGGGGGCGTGGTTACGGCGCCGGACGAGATTGCCGCCTAGGGGATTGCTCCGCCGCACCGAGACGCACTTTCAGCCGCCGGCGCGTTTCCCGTGCCGGTTTTTCCTGGACCTTGGCCGCACATTCAGTCGGAACATGTGAGGAGTCCGGTGAGCCCATTACCAGCACTGAGCGCGTCACGCTTACCGCGCTTACCTCTTCTTTTCCTGCCGCTTTCTCTTCCCTCAGAACGCCCGCCATTTTGGAGGCGCGCGTCTCCTCAGAGATATTATAACTTAGCAGCAGAAATGCGGTTGACACTCTGGAGCCTCTGTTAACCCCCTAGAGGTTTGCTGAAACATTCTTAAAGAGACATATGCGCATTTTCTATTACTATGGTTGTCATCTCCTCTGTTGTATGACTATGCTGGATTTTAGCCTCAGGATTTCTTTTGCCTTACAAACTTCATGTCATAATCTCTAGTCACCTCATTCTCTCAAGTGAATGAGTGTTGCATGCCTCAAGGAACACCTGGTTTTATGTAACATGACTGGACGTCTTCATCATATCCATTATATAACATGGTTGCATCTACACTTTATCATCACAGGCTTCACATTTAGCTTGGCTTTTCTTAAAGAACCAGGTCACCCCTTCAAATGTCAATTTATTGAATACTTCAAAAATTACCTGGTTTTATGAGTCATGATTGGAGTTCTTCGCCTTCTCCTCCGCATAATACAGTTACATTTCTGATTTTTCACCACATGGTCAACATTTCAACTTTTCCACTGCCTGTTGCTTTATAATTCGTTGGTGATACAAGCGCCTATGTGCTCCTTCTCTTCTCAAGTCACTGCTAATCAATTCATTGGTTGCGTCTTCTGGAGGAGTTTATGTCCACTGCTCTCTCTAAGTCTGTGCAACGCTTATTCTACTTACTGGCAGGCAGTTCTTCATGGAAAGCTGCGCAAACCTAAATTTGTTTTTGTTTCATCACAACACAGACCATTGGTAACTCCTCCACCTTTATCAACACCAGACTCTTCTTCTACTACATTGCGGATGGCTGGAGTAGCTTCTAACCGCTGTTCCTCATCACAATCTACTTTAAACAAATCGTCTCCGTCTACCTCCACATCTAAACGTTTGAAGCACGTCCCTCCATCTCCTGACAAATTTTCATCCTCCATATCTATGGAGCTACTTTTGGAGGAGATACGCGCTTTGCGCCCGTTTGTGGAGGAAACCAACAGTAAAATGCAACTTCTTGAGGAAAAATGGTCTACAATGGAAAGTAGAGTGACTTCAATGGAACTCCACGTCTCAGAGATACAAGATAACTCTCAACGAATCTCATCTTTAGAAAAACAGTCCACAACCTTCAACAACACACTGAAGATTTAGAAAATAGAAATAGGAGGAACAACCTTCGCATTTATGGTTTGCCTGAATCTCTGGAAGGTGACGACCCTGTATCTTTCTTCTCCTCCTTTCTGCCGAAACTCCTGGATATGCCATCTACTACTTCACTTAGCATTCAAAGAGCTCATAGGCTTGGTTCTCGTCCGCCTCTTTCAACAGCTCCAGTTAAACCACGTGGTGTCATCATTCTATTTTTGAAATTCACTGATCTGCTCTCAGTTCTCTCAGCAGCTAGATCTAAAAGACAAATCTCCTGGCTTGGTCAGAAAGTGTTTTTGTCTCAAGATGTCTCCAATGCCACAGCCTCCAGAAGGAAAGAATTCCTGAATCTACGTCCTCCTCTCCGAGCTATTGGTGCTAGATATGGTTTGTTTCATCCATGTATCTTCAAAGTGACATACCAAAACCAAACGTGGACTTTTCAAGACCCTGCAGAACTTAAGAACTTCATTCATATTCATTCTACCAATGTTATGGACACCACTAATTCTTCAAATAGTTCTTCTAATGGTTGAATATTTAATCTCTTTTCTTTGCAGAGTTCCTGTCGATGTCTCTTTATTGGCTCTGTTTGTTGAGTAGTGGTTCTGTTCTCTGATGTTTTTTTAGGTGTTTCTTCAGCAAACTGCACTCTTCATGATTATCATATTTCTCGTTACACGTTAGCTAGATATATATTTCTCTATATATTACTTTAATGTTCATTGTCTCTTTTGTTTATTCATACAGAGTTGTTTCTTTTTCTCCAATTCGTATGGTCCCTCTCCTGTTTCCTTCCCGTCCTGAGGCGGCTGGACTCCCCAGGTTCGGGTGGTTCGTCTTGTCGTGCGTTGTCCCTGCCCACTGTCTGTTCTTTGTTCCCCTCAGGTATGTTATTTTCAGTCATCCTTTTTGGATATGTACTGTCTCTTCTTGTATTTTTTCTCTTTTTTCTTTTCCCTTTTTTCCTTCTGTTTACCTTTCTTCTAATGGTTCTACTCTTCTCTTTTCTTCCCATGTTCGGCTCCTCTCACTCTACGTATGAGTCTTTCATCTGTTTCTTCTCAGGTTCCTTCCCTTCCTTCCCTTCCCTTCCTTTTTTCCTCCTCCTTCATTATCCACTTTCCCCTTTATTCATTCATTCTCTTTTCTGTTCCTATCATTGAACATTATGGTTATTCTAGATTTTTAATGTTTTTACATTCAGAGTTATCTCCTGGAATGTAAAGGGTTTTATCAATCCTATTAAAAGACAGAGAGTCCTTTCCCACCTAGCTTCTTATAACCCTGACATTGTCCTCTTACAGGAGACCCACCTTACAGAATCTGAATCACTTAAGTTAAGGAGAAGCGGTGGGTACGGTTTTATTCTCTCCATCTACTAATAAAAAAAATGGTGTTATCATTTTATGCCACAAGAAATTGAAGTGTAAAGTTTTATCGCAAGAAAATGACACGGAAGGTAGATGGATATTAGCTAAATTGTCAATTAATTCTGTTCCTTTAACTGTTTTTAATATTTATGGTCCTACACAGCCTGATTGTTCATTTTAGCCTTTGATTACGCAAAAATTTATTCAATTTCGTGATGACTTGTTTATTCTGGGGGTGACTGCAACCAAATTGTAGACCCTTTTCTGGATCGCAAGTCTACGGTCCATTTCATTCCCAATAAGACTCACAAACAATTCCTTGATACTATTTCTCAAACACATCTCATTGATTCTTGGCGACTTTCTCACCCTGATACTCTTGACTATTCTTTTTTCTCTCCTCCTCATGCATCTCTTTCTCGTCTTGACTACATCTTTCTTTCTCAATCTTTGTCTCAAAATTTACTATCTTCCTCTATTGAACCAATAATTATCTCTGACCACGCTCCAATTGTAACTGGCCTGGATTTACTCCCTCCACATCCAAAGTCTTCCCGATGGCGTTTCAATAATTCCCTTCTAACTGATCCTCTGTTCTCCTCCTCCTTTCGTTCCTTCGTTAATGAATTCTTTCTACTTAACTGCGACTCTAGCACCTCCCCTCATATTATATGGGATTCTTTTAAAGCTACGGCAAGAGGTTTCATCATAGACTTTGTATCTAAAAAAAGAAACACTTTCTTCAGAAACGAAAAACTGTATTTGCTCACATCAAACTTTTGGAGCATGAATTTTACACATCTTCACAAAGTTTCATCTCACCAGAATTGATACGAGCCAAGCTTGAATTTAATAAAACTTCTACTGACAACGCTTCTTCAATACTCCTTCGGAGCAGTGCTCGTTATTATGGTGGTCGAAATAAGGCAGGGAAACTTTTAGCAAATTATCTTAAAACACGTAAAGAACGCACTCTTATTGATTCTATTTATTCCTCCAAAAACTCCCTTCTACATAAAGATCAGGAAATACTTGATGAATTTAAACTTTTTTATCAAAACCTTTACACACCAGAATCTCCCCCCACTCCTTCTCTCATCCAGACATATTTTGATAAACTCCCCATTCCTTCTACTTCCCATCTTAACTTTCTCGACCTTGAAAATGATCTTTCCCTTAAAGAACTTTCCAATGCTTTAAATACCCTCACTAAAGGGAAATTGCCTGGCCCAGATGGGTTTTCTGTTGAATTTTATCTGCATTTTTCTGATTTGTTACTCCCAAAACTTTTAACGCTTTTCAACTCATTCTACTCAACTGGTAAAACAGAAGGCACCTTTCAAGAGGCAACTATCTGCCTCATTCCTAAAGATGGTCGTGATCCTCAATTTTGTAAAAATTATCGCCCGATCTCTCTAGTTAATGTTGACTATAAATTATTTGCTAAATTGCTTGCTTTACGTTTAGATCCTATCATGCCCCATCTTATTGGTAAAGAGCAATGTGGTTTTGTTGAGGGTAGACTCACTTCCGATAATTCTCGTCTTTTTCTTAATGTTTTGAATAAAGTTTCCTCCCTTTCTATTCCTCTCACGGCTATCTCTGTTGACGCAGAGAAGGCCTTTGATAGAGTAGATTGGTCCTTTTTGTTTGCATCGTTACGCTGGCACGGTTTTGGACCTAAAATCATATCACTTATCTCCTTATTATACTCTGCTCCTAAAGCCTCGGTCCTAGTCAATGGTCGCGTTTCGTCTTCCTTTCCTCTCCAACGTGGCGTTCGTCAAGGCTGTCCCTTATCCCCTCTTCTTTTCGTTCTAGCCCTTGAACCCTTTTTGACTTCTATCCGTAACAATGATTCTATTTCCGGTTTTTCTTATGGTGATCACCAATTGAAACTTTCTGCGTATGCTGACGATATTCTTTTATTCATCTCTGCTCCTGAAACATCCATTCCTCCTTTACTATTTGAATTTAAATCCTTTTCGCAGGTTTCCGGTTACAAAATTAATTCAGACAAGACTGAAATTCTCCTCTCACAAAACTCTGTCTTCCCCATTTCTTCTCTTCCACTGGATTTGCTTGGAATAGTTCCAAAATTAAATACCTAGGCATATGGTTTTCCAATTCTATCACCTCCTCCATTAAACTGAATATGTCTGCAGCTCTATCTCGAATTGAGAAATCATTCTTCTCTTGGAACCCTCTTTTTCTTTCTTGGTGGGGTCGATTGGATTTGATTAAGATGATGATTGCCCCAATTTTAATTTATATTCTCTCCATGATCCCCGTTCACATCCCCTCTATCTATTTTAAACGTATTGACTCGTGTCTCTCTAGATTCCTCTGGAAGAATAAAAAATCCAGAATCGCCTTATCTTCTCTTCGGAAACCAAAATCTAATGGTGGTGTAAACTTCCTGGATTTTCGCCTTTATCATAAATCCTTCTCCCTGCGTCATGCCTCAAGTTGGCTTATATCAGATCCCTCCCCCTTTACTCCTCTTTGGCTCTACATTGAACAAATCTTATTATTACCCTTCTCCTTCAAAGAAGTTATACGCTTTTCTGCCAAATCTTACTTCCCTCCCCTTATTTAAACATACTTGTTCCCTCTTGAAACCTTTGGTCCACTCCACTAACATTTCCCGTGATTCTTTCTTAGATTCTCCTGTTTGGCACAACTCGCTTATCCTCCTCAACAACAGACCCATTTTTTGGAATGCGTGGAGATTAAAAGGTATTTCATGGGTTAAACAGCTTTTTGATGGAGTTTCTCCTTGCTCCTTTCCCCAATTTCAGTCTTTGTTTCATTGTCCTCGCTCCTTTTTGCAGAAGTTTACCACTCTTATGGCGATTATTCTAGACGTATACTATTCCCTTCCCTCTTCATCTTTATCTGATATCCAAAATCTCTTCTCAAAATACTTCTTACTCTTCACAAAGGTTCTCTTATATACAAATTCTTTTTAGCCCCCAATCCAGACCGTGCTAAATCTAAATTGGAACTTTCTTGGGAATCGGATTTAGGATGCGAATGGTCTATCATCTTTTGGGATAAACTTTGGTCCAGATCTTTAAAAATTTCTCGCTCTGCTTCTCTTACCCAATCTCTGTTCTTCTTTTATCACAGACATTATCTCTCCCCTGCTTCTTTAGCACGCTTTTCTTCCTCTGCTGACTCTAACTGTTGGACTTGTGGTTCTCCTAATGCTGACCTCCTTCATCTTTTCTTTCTTTGTTCTATAGTCTCTGACTTTTGGGAGAAGGTTTGGTCTTACATCTCTCGTCTGTTTACAATTTCCATTCTGTATTCTATACCTCTCCTCTTTGCTGGAAGCCTTTCTGACTCTTTAGACCTTCCTCCACACGGACATGGTCTTTTTGACCTTATGCTTGCTCTAGCCTTTCAACACATTTCCTTTAACTGGAAACATTTCACAAAACTTTCCATACAACATAGGTGGAATACTCTCTGTCATTTCCATAGACTGGATGTTGCTTTCGCCTCTTCTTGCAAACCAATCATTAATAGGGATCTCTTTTTGGTTGCCACTTACCACCTATTTAGATCGAATGGTTTCAATAAATACTTCGCATATAACCTCTGAAAATTTCAAACCCCCTTGAAAGGTTTTTTATCTCTGTTCTTCCTTATCTACCCTGTTAAGCTAATACATATATTTACTCATTAGAGAATTTTATATTTATTCATTACAGTATTTAATCTACTATGTTTTTCTTTGTTTTATTCTTTTATACCACACAATCAGTATTCCCTCACCTCCCCTTCTTACCCTTCTTCTTCCTTTCCTTCCCTCTTTTCCTTACCTCCACCCTATATAAACTCCACAAATTGCTTTTACTCTTCTCTTCCAGATATCAGCCAATTCTCTTGTTATATTGTCATATTTGATTTCTTTCTATATATTGCTGATGTCTTTATGTATTAATAAAGCATTAATAAAGCTTTAAAAAAAAAAAAAAGAAATGCAGGGTGTCGGCGTCCTCTCGTTGAGCTCCATAAGCACGGTGTCCGCAGGCGTTGATTCCGGAGGGCGGTACAGGAGTCCTCCGGCCATTGAAGTCACACACGTTGTAGATCGAACTCCTCGCGGTTGAAGTCAGGAGTGCTGGCGTCGGCAGGCGAAGTACAGCGGTGCGGCATGCGGGGCCCTCAGGTTGCGGTGCAGGCAGCGGCTTGGTGACGGTCGTCCAGCGGCATCGGTGAGACCAGGGCTGCGTGGCGAAGTGGTGCGGTGCTTGTCACGTTGCTGGCAGGCCACGGTGCAAGCAGCGGCATCGTCGTTGCTGAAGCGCTGTCATCGGCTGACGACCTAGAGTCGATGGCGCCAGCGTCGGTAGGCCAAGGCTGTGGTGCTGGATGAGGACGGTGCGTTGTGTAACTTACGAGCGGTGCCCTCAAACCACACTGCAAGCAGTGGCGTTGATGTCGGCGTGGAGCATCGTCGTCGGGGATACCAGGGCGACGGCATGAAGCAAAGCCGTGCAGAGTGCCGTGCCCACAAGTCGCAGTGCAAGCAGCGGCTCCATGGTGGTGTCAGGTTTCGTCGTCGGTGAGACCAGGGTTGTGGTGCGGCATTGCGGCGGTGCCCTCTGCGGTGCCTTTAGGACACGGAATCAGCAGCGGTGTTGTAGACGGCGTCGGGTTGCTGTTTCTTCTTTTGCAGCACAAAACACACAGTCCCCAGTGCTGAGGGCAGAAGAATTTGAAGTCTTTGCTGTTCCTGAGACTTCTTGAACAGGGGGCAAGCTCTGCCTCAAGCCCTTGGAGAAACTCACAAAAAGAAATTGCAGAAAGTTCAGTCCAGTCCTTTCACTGCCCAAGACAGAGGCAGCCACTGCAGGCCAACACAGCAAAGCACACAGCAAAGTGGTAGCCCCTCCTCACAGCTTCTCCAGCTCTTCTTCTTGGCAGTCTTCTTGGTTCCAAAAGAGTTCTAAAATTTAGGGGTTTGGGCCCCAAATTTTATAGCAAAAAATCCTTTGTTCTCTGGGGAAGAGAGTGTCTGTGCCCATCCAGAACCAGTTCTGTCCTCTCTGGTGCAGCTTCCTGGCAGGAGGAGGAGACAGCATTGTCAGAGGTAGAAAAGGCCCATTCAGGTGAAAGGAAATCTCCTCCCCCTATTCTAAATGCAGCCCAGGTCTATTCAGCCCATCCCTGACCCATCTAGACTCTTTGGAGCCACTGCTCCTCCCCAGCCCATGTCATCCCAAGGCCAGACAGTCAATCCCCAAACCCAGCAGAGGCATACTGGATGGCTAAGCAAGAAAATACCTACTTTCTAAAAGTGGTATTTTCAAACACAGAATGTAAAAATCCCCTTTACTAAAAGATGCATCTTTAGATTCTGAGTTCAGGTATACTCAACTTTATTTTTCTACCTTGTTCGCAGGGATAGTTATGTTTATAAGATGTTATAAACAAACTCTCCACTCTGTCCTTTGGGAACAGGTAGCCTTGCAATAGTGCAAAACAAAATTGGTAGTAATTCACTATCAGGACATACCACACACACCAGGGCATGTCCTACCTTTCACATACACTGCACCCTGCCCACAGGGGTACCTTGTGCCTACCTTAGGGGTGACTGATATGTAAGAAAGGGAAGGTTAGGGAAGTCGACATGGCAGTACCAGACTGCACACAGGCTCTGCAACGGCAGGCCAGAGTTACATTTACAGGCTGCTTGTGTGGGTGGCACAATCAGTGCTGCAAGCCCACTAGCAGCATTTGATTTACGGGCTCTGGGCACACACAGTGCACTGTACTAGGGACTGACTAGTAAATCAAATCAGCCAATCATGGAAACACCAATCCATAACAACAATTTACAACAGGAGCACTTGCACTTTAACACTGAACAGCAGTGAGAAAGTGTGCAGAGACACTAAACCAGCAAAAACAGAGTCAAAACCAGGAGGTGAGAAAGCAAAAAGACAGGGCAAATATGCCAAAAGATGCCAAGTCTAACACATGTCCGTTCCAGCTGAAAGTAGGGAAAACTACCCAACCTCCTGGGAGTTCTCTTCACTAAGGCGGAAGAACCTGGACAGACCATTTGCGTTGGCGTGTTCTGTGCCAGGGCGGTGTTCCACCGTAAAGTCCATTCGCTTCAGGGAGATGGACCACCTCAACAGTTTTGGGTTCTCACCCCTCATTTGCATCAACCATCTGAGGGGCCTGTGGTCTGTCTGAACTCGGAAGTGAGTCCCAAACAGGTAGGATCTCAGCTTCTTCAGTGCCCAGACCACAGCAAAAGCTTCTCTTTCTATGGCACTCCACCTCTGTTCCCTGGGGAGTAGTCTCCTGCTAAGGAAGACTACAGGCTGGTCTAAGCCCTCTTTGTTCAGTTGTGAGAGCACCGCTCCCACACCATGCTCTGAAGCGTCAGTCTGCACGACAAATTCCTTGGAGAAGTCAAGTGCCTTGAGCATGGGCGCCGTGCATATGGCGGCCTTCAGGGCATCAAAAGCTTTCTGGCAGGATTCAGTCCAGATCACCTTCTTGGGCTGCTTCCTGGAAGTCAGCTCTGTTAAGGGGGCAACCATGGTGCCATAGCCCTTAACAAATCTCCTGTAGTAGCCGGTGAGACCTAAAAAGGCTCTCACCTATGTCTGGGTCTTGGGGGGTTCCCAAGCCAGAATGGTGTCAATCTTGGGCTGGAGGGGCGCCACCTTGCTGCTTCCTACCTGGTGTCCCAAGTACACCACAGAACCCTGCCCAATTTGACACTTACTGGCCTTGATCATGAGGCCTGCCCTCTGCAGAGCCCTCAACACTTCACCCAGTTGCTGCAAGTGTTCTTACCAGCTGGAACTGAACACTGCAATGTAATCCAGGTATGCGGCACTGAAATCCTCCAGTCCAGCCAACACCTGGTTGACCAACCTCTGAAAGGTGGCAGGGGCATTCTTCAACCCAAAGGGCATCACCCGGAACTGGTAATGTCCTTCTGGGGCTGAGAATGCTGACCTCTCCTTGGCCCCATCATTTAAGGCAATCTGCCAGTACCCAGACGTCAAATCAAATGTGCTGAGGAACCTGGCAGCTCCCAACCGATCAATAAGCTCATCAGCTCTGGGGATGGGATGTGCGTCAGTCCTGGTGACAGCATTGAGCCCACGGTAGTCCACACAAAACCGCAGTGCTGGAGTGGCACCGGGTGCAGCAGCCTTTGGGACCAAGACCACTGGGCTGGCCCAAGGACTGTTGGAGGGCTCGATGAACCCTAACGCCAACATCTTAGAGACCTTCTCTTTGATGCTGGCCCTGACCCGGTCAGTCAACCTGTAAATCTTGTGTTTTACAGGAGGGCTGTCACCAGTGTCCACGTCATGGGTACACCAGTGAGTAACACCTGGGGTCAGAGAGAAAAGTGGGGCGAACTGTCCCAACAACTGATGACAGTCACTCTGCTGCTCTGGGGTCAGTGTAGGGGAGAGGATCACACCTTCCACTGGCCCATCGTGCTCCTTGGTGGACAGGAGTTCAGGGAGAGGCTCACTGTCCTCTTTCACCCCATCATCTGTCGCCAAGAGCATGCTCACTTCGGATCTCTCGAAGTGGGGCTTGAGGCGGTTTACGTGGAGGACCCTCAAAGGGTTCCTGGGAGCCTGCAAATTCACCACGTAGGTGACATCACTTTTGCGCTCCACCACCTCAAAAGGCCCAGTCGACTTATCCTGCAAGGCACAAGGTTCCACTGGGGCCATAATCCATACTTTTTGCTCAGGTTGAAATTCGACCAGAGTGGCATTCTGGTCATACCACTTTTTCATTTCTTCCTGGTTAGCTTCCAGGTTCGCCTGAGCCAGTTTCCTGAAGCGGGCAGTTTGGTTTCTGAAGGCCAGCTTGTAACTAAACACATCCTGGGGAGTTTTCCTGGGAGCTGCCTCCCAGTCTTCCTTCACCAAACTCAGAGGTCCTCTCACAGGGTGACCATACAGGAGCTCAAAGGGACTGAACCCAAGAGACTTCTGAGACACCTCCCTGTATGCAAAGAGAATGCATGGCAAGAGGACGTCCCACTTATGCCTTATGGGTTTTGTTAGACCCTTAATCATGCCCTTCAAGGTTTGGTTGCATTTCTCCACCTTCTGTGTGGTAAGGAGTGGTGAACTTGTAGGTTACACCACACTGCTTCCACAGGGATGTCATATACTTTGATATGAAATTGGTCCCATGGTCAGAAACCACCTCTCTGGGGAAACCCACGGGGGAAAAGATCCCCATCAACGCCCGGCCCACCACTGGCACCGTCGTTGTCCTGAGAGGGATTGCCTCCGGGTATTGGGTGGCATGGTCCACCAAGACCAGGATGTACCTGTTGCCCATGGCTGTATTGGGATCCAGAGGCCCCACAATGTCCAACGCTACCCTTTCAAAAGCGGTTACAACAAATGGAAAAGGTTGGAGAGGAGCTTTAACCTTCCTCCCACTCTTATCACTTGCCTGGCAAGTTTAGCAAGACCTGCAATGACCATCTGACTGCCTTCGCATTTGGGGCCAGAAGAAGTGGGTGACAAGCCTGTCAAAGGTCTTGTCTTGCCCCAAATGTCCTGCCGAAGGCACGTTGTGAGCCAGACCCAGTAGGAAGGTCCTGAAGCACTGGGGTACCACCAGCACACGGGCTGACCCAGGCTCAGCGACCTTAGGCTTGCTATACAGGATACCATTCTCCCAGTAGATCCAATGTGATCCAGACTGATCACCAGCTGTCTGGTCTGCAGCTTGCTGCTGCCAACCTTCCAGAGAAGGGCACTCTTTCTGCTCCCTGCAGAATTCATCCCCGGTGGGACCACCTTCTTGCTGCCAATGGGTCAGCTCAGAGATGTCCCCCAGTTCAGCTACCTGCTCCCCTGTAGGTACCGGGGCGTCCCCCTCAAGTTCAGCCTCCTCCCGGTCCGTGGGAACCTCGGGGGCAGGTTTCCCATGCCCCCTGCCCTTTCTCTTGGCAGGGACCTGGACCATTGTTTCAGGCTCCAGGTCCTTCTGATCACCCTTCGGGGCCGCCATTGACCGAGTGGACACGCATGCCCACTCTGGCAACCAAAGCATCTCCAAGTAAGACCTGAGCTCAACATCCTTCCACAAGGACTGCTCCAGGTCGTTACCTAGCAGACAATCTACAGGCATGGTAGGGCTCACAACCACCCTCAAGGGACCTGAGACCCCGCCATTCAAAGGGAACCTGCGCCACCATACACTGGCGCTCTGAGTTGTCTACAGCAACTACTTGGTGGAATGCCCCGAGGACTACCTGCTCCTCAGAGACCAGGTGACACCGGACTGAGGTCACACTGGCTCCAGTATCTCTGAGACCCTCTACCATTTTCCCATTGATGGTCACCCAGGTGCTGTATTTCTTTGTGTTAAGGGGCACCTGGTTTCCTGGGACCATCTCACGTTCCTCTAGTGAGACAAGGGTCATTTCTGTGGGATCCCCACCCTCCTGTGGGCACCCCTCCTCCCCAAGCACTACAATAGCCAACACCTTGGTCTGCCCACCAGTGGGTGGCTGCTCCCTCTTGGGGCACTTGGGGTCCCCCCTTATGTGACCCACCTGCTTACAGGCGAAGCACGTCCGGGGGCTGGTCTCAGTAGGCTTTCCTGAAGAGACCCCTTGTTTCTTACCTCCTGGGGGATGGGAACCTTTACCCTGGGTGTTAGTTTGGGGCTCTTTAGAGAACGCCTGTGCTTTACCCTTGTCCCCCCCACTTTTCTGCTGGGGACCCTTCCCACCTTTGGCTGAGTCTCCCCCAAACGCTTTCTTGTGGACCCTGGTACTCACCCAGCGGTCCGCCTCCATAGCAAGCTTCCTGGGGTCAGTCAGCTTACTATCAACCAAGTGCTGGCGCAGCTCTGCAAAACATAGACTAGACAAGTGCTCCCATGCAATCAAATTGTAGAGCCCCTGAAAATCTGTTACATTACTGCCCTTCACCTATCCATCCAGTGACCTGCAGAAAGAATCTACACATTCCAACCATGTGTTGGCATCAGTTTTCTTACTGGACCTAAACTGATCCCTATACTTCTCAGGAGTGAGACCATACCTGGTGAGGAGAGCGTCCTTCATATCAGCATAGGTGAGGTTCTGTCCCTTACCCAAAGCTATCAGAGTATCCCTTGCTTCCTCTGGAAAGAGAGGCCTTAACCCTGCCACCCCCCCAATTCCTTTCAGGGACCCCATTCATGTGAATAGATGCCTCATACCCCTGGAAGCACCTTTGTATGTCATCCCCCTTCTTGAATTCCTTGCCTACATTCTTGGGGATGTGCACAATTCTGTCTGCATGCCCTGGCGAATTGCTGCCACCATCTGAGCCGGTTCTACTCCTCTGATCCAGTTCCTTTATTTTGATCTCAAGGTCTAGCATCATCCTTTTCTCCTCCATGGCTAACTTAAGCTTCTCCAATTCCATAGCAACTCTCCTTGCTTCCCGCCTGTCCTCCAGCTCCTCTGGGGACAAGTCACTGCTGCCTGGTTTAATGGGTGCCCCCCTACAAAAGCACACCCATCCTTGGAATTGGCTCATCAGCCTCCATAACAAGATCCCCAGACAGTTCACCAGCATGTCTGGCTGCTGTCCAGGCCTTCAGCGCCTTTTGTAGCTCCTCGTTTCTGGTGAGGTCCCTGATTTGGACTTTGAGGTTTTTGCAGATCGCCTTCAATCCCTTCACACTGTAGGTTTCTAACCTCTCCTCCTCAAAGGCCACGTCCAAGGATGCAGCAGATGATGCAATTGATTCAGGCTTGTTGTACTGGAAAGTTCAAGTTCAAAACGATGGAAAGGCAAAAATAGACAAAAAAAACAGTATGTGGTATGTAATGGTCTGTGATATGGTAGTAGTGCACACCAGTCACTGTAAGTCAAGTGCAAATGCAAGTCCTATCCTCACTGCTGACAACCAATGTTAGAAATGGGGGTCTCTAGTTGGCAAGGGTTTGCACCTTTGTCCAAGTAGGGACACTTCCTCCGAGTCAGGATAAGGGAGTTACACTTATAAAATAACCCCTGCTCACCCCCCTTGGTAGCTTGGCACGAGCAGTCAGGCTTATCCTAGAGGCAGTGTGTAAAGCATTTGCACATAACCAACAGTAATACAGTGAAAACACTACAAATGGACCCCACACCAGTTTTAGAAAAATATCCAATATTTTATATACTTAAAACAACACCAAAACGATAAAAATCTACAATACAGTACTTAGAAATCTTCAGTTATCACAACAAACTTGAAATATAGTTCCTTGAAGTCGATAGTACCATCTGGGGCTATTACGGCATCGTGAACAACAAATCCAAACAGTTCTGGCTGACTGCGGCGTCGCGGGCCAGCTACGGTGTCGGGAAGACCCGCAAAACAGTACCTTTAGAAATGTAGGGCGTCGGCGTCCTCTCGTTGAGCTCCGTAAGCATGGCATCTGCAGGCGTCGCTTCCGGAGGTCGGTGCAGGAGTCGTCGGGACCTTTAAGTCACACGTGTTGCAGATCGAACTCTCGCGGTTGAAATCAGGAGCGCTGGTGTCGGCAGGCGTCGGGTGCCGTAGTGCGAAGTTCAGCGGTGCGGCGTGCGGTGCAGGCAGTGGCTCAGTGACGGTCGTCCAGTGGCGTCAGTGAGACCAGGGCTGCGGGGCGAAGTGATGCGGTGCTCTTCGCGGTGCTGGCAGGTCACGGTGCAAGCAGCGGCGTGGCCGTTGCTGAAGCGCTGTCGTCGGCTGATGACCTGGAGTCGATGGCACCGGGGTCGGTAGGCCAAGGCTGCGGTGCGGGATGAGGATGGTGCGTCGTGTAACTTACGAGCAGTGCCCTCAGGTCGGCGTGGAGCAGTGTTGTCGGGGATACCAGGTCAATGGCGTAAAGCGTGGTGGTGCGGAGTGCGGTGCCCACAGGTCGCGGTGCAAGCAGAGGCTCGGTGGCAGCATCAGGTGGTGTCGTCAGTGAGACCAGGGTTTCCGCGCGGCATTGCGGCGGTGCCCTCCGCGGTGCCTTCAGGACACGGAGTCGGCAGCGGCATCGTAGACGGCGTCAGATTGCTGTTTCTTCTGTTGCAGCACAAAACACACAGTCCCCAGTGCTGAGGCCAGAAGAACTTGAAGTCTTTGCTGTTCCTGAGACTTCTTGAACAGGGGGCAAGCTCTACCTCAAGCCCTAGTAGAAACTCACAAAAAGAAATTGCAGAAAGTTCAGTCCAGTCCTTTCACTGCCCAAGACAAAAGCAGCCACTGCAGGCCAACACTACAAAGCACACAGCAAAGTAGTAGTCCCTCCTCACGGCTTCTCCAGCTCTTTTTCTTGGCAGTCTTCTTGGTTCCAAAAGAGTTCTAAAGTTTAGGGGTTTGGGCCCCACTTTTTATAGCCCAAAATCCTTTGTTCTCTGGGGGCAGAGAGTGTATGTGCCCAGCCACAACCAGTTCTGTCCTCTCTGGTGCAGCTTCCTGGCAGGAGGAGGAGACAGCATTGTCAGAGGCAGACCAGGCCCATCCAGGTGAAAGGAAGTATCCTCCCCCTTTTCTAAATGCAGCCCAGGTCTATTCAGCCCATCCCTTCCCCATCTAGACTCTCTGGAGCCACTGCTCCTCCCCAGCCCCTGTCATCTCAAAGCCAGACAGTCAACCCACAAACCCATCTGAGGCATACTGGATGGCTAAGCAAGAACATACCTACTTTCTAAAAGTGGTATTTTCAAACACAGAATGTAAAAATCACCTTTACTAAAAGATGCATCTTTAGATTTTGAGTTCAGGCATACTAAACTTTATTTTCGAACCTTGTTCCTAGGGGTAGTTATGTTTATAAGATGTTATAAACATTCTCCTCACTCTGTCCTATGGGAACAGGTAGCCTTGCAATAACGAAAAATGAAATTGACAGTATCTTTATCAGGACATGCCACATACACCAGGCATGCCTGGCAGTTCGGGCTGGACTGTTCCCATTGGGCGCAGGGTCAAGACTGATTTGCATATGGCTGGGTCCAAACTGGAATGGCATGGTGAGCAAAAAAACGATGGATTTAGGCCCAGATCTCTGTACTGGGGTGACATTGTTCTGCATTGTTCTGCATTCTGTCCATCAATTGTTCCTTTTGCATTGGTCACCCGGAGTGGGACGGGTTTGCCCAGACGTGGGTCCCGTGCTCTCCATGCCACTGGAGTCAAGCTATCCTGGCTGATGAGGGCTGAAAGCCCGAAACCGGTCCTAGGATGCTTGTTTCCAGTCCAGGGAGGACCTGGCCTGGCAGTTCAGGCTGGACTGTTCCCATTGGGCGCAGGGTCAAGACTGATTTGCATACGGCTGGGTCCAAACTGGAATGGCATGGTGAGCAAAAAGACGATGGATTTAGGCCCAGATCTCTGTACTGGGGTGAATGTATGACATTGTTCTGCATTCTGTCCACCAATTGTTCTTTTTACATACACCAGGGCATGTCCTGCCTTTCCCATACACTGCACCCTGCCCACAGGGGTACCTTAGGCCTACCTTAGGGATGACTGATATGTAAGAAAGGGAAGGTTAGGGCCTGGCAAGTGCCAAGTCGACATGGCAGTACCAGACTGCACACAGGCTCTGCAATGGCAGGCCAGAGTTACATTTACAGGCTGCTTGTGTGGGTGGCTCAATCAGTGCTGCAATCCCACTAGCAACATTTGATTTACGGGCCCTGGGCACACACAGTGCACTGTACTAGGGACTGACTAGTAAATCAAATCAGCCAATCATGGAAACACCAATCCATAACAACAATTTTCAACAGGAGCACTTGCACTTTAACACTGAACAGCAGTGAGAAAGTGCACAGAGACACTAAACCAGCAAAAATAGTGTCAAAACCAGGAAGTCAGAAAGCAAAAAGACAGGGGAAACATGCCAAAAGATGCCAAGGCTTACAAATGTCCTTTCCTGAAAAATTCCAAACTTCTTGCTTCTCTGTGTCTTTGAGATCTGGGGGTAACTCTTCACTTGCTGTCAAAGGCAGAAATTCGATTGTTGAACTCTGATTGACCAATTGAAAGCCAACATCCTCATCATGATTTTGGAACTCCACACCATTTGGGGTGCAGTAAATGGTGCAATTCAACTTGCACCACAAATCGCATCCCAGCAGTCTCACAGGACTTGAATCACATACCACAGATTGGTGGTTCTCCTATTTTCGAATCACATACCACAGATTGGTGATTCTCCTATTTTCACAGATAATTCTTCTGTTATGGGACTTGTCATTTACTTGTTTGCAACTCTTACAACTTGGATCCTTTTTCCTGAGAGGGGTAGGTTTGGATTCCCACTGTTCTAGTAGTACAGCGGATAGCAGCAGAATCAATAAAAAATGATACAGGGTGGCCATTCACTTCACCATCTACAAAAGGACCACTCTGGTTTATCTCCAAGAATGAGCCAAGTATGCAATCTTCCTCCCCCTTTCAGGCACCATCAGTTGGACTGATCAGAGCTATAATTCTCACCGGTATCAAACATGGAATACTGTTGAAACGGGTTGTTGTTCTGAAAGGCATGCTAATTCACATTTGGAACTTGGTTCAAATTGAATCTGGGGCCATTTACATTTTGCTGTGGCCTCGGAGATTGTGTAAATTGCATCATTGGATCTTGGGGCACATTGAAATCTTGCACTCTTGGGGGGGATATTCTCAAGAACGTGAGATAAACATCGCCAAAATAGGCTAACGCAATTTTTCATATCGCCGTCTATCGCGGGAAAATAACTCAGTGTCAACGTCGTATTCTCAACACGGCGGTAACATGCGATAGTTTCCCGATAACGCCTCAAATGTCCGCGATACAACAACCACGACGGAGATAAAAAAGGAAACCCGAACGTGAAAAAAGTTGCGATGGGCCCAACCGCGATAGAAAAATCGGCGACAAGCAGCGCCAGGCTTGCAATTCCCACGTCAGGCGGGAAAAATCACCATAAAAGCTGCAAAAAAAATAAAATAAATAAAAATATAACAACTGCGAAACACAATGGAGGTAGCCGGAGCAAGTACAGAGGACAACCAAAACCCCACAAGCCCCACGGAGGACCAGCCTGGGACCTCGGGGTCAGGGAAGGGCAAGGAGAAGAAGAAGAGAAAGACGCGGTTCAGTCCGCAGGAAAACAGGATCCTGATTACGGAGGTGATAGAACACCATCAACGACTGTTCGTCACCTCCACTGTGTCATTGGCAACAAAAAATGGAATATGGCAGCCCATCGTGGACAAGGTGAATGCAGTCGGAGTGCTGAGGAGGACAATGGACGAGGTCAAGAGGCGCTGGAATGATGTGAAGCGCAAAACCAAGCTGAAACTTGCAAACAACCGCAAAGCAGCAATGCAGACTGGGGGTGGGAGTCCTGCGCCACAGGAGGAGCTGGATGAGATGGAGGAAATGGTGTCCACAGTCATCAGTGTGGAGACGGTGGCAGGAGTCGGGGACCGGACACTGCTTAACATGACCTGACACAACAGCAACAGGGTGAGTAACCACCAGGGACTAGGGGGATGGGGGGAGATGGGCACAATGGCACAATGAAGTATAGCACACTGCACAACCACAATGACTCTGGATCATGTCCCTGATCTCCTTGCCATACTGCAGCACACATAGAAACAGCAAGTAGTTCCCCGTCCACAATGTGCCCAGAGGGGGCCCTCCCCACACATCACCAATCTCACAACAAACCCATGCACATGTGCTGAACCCAGCAAAGCTGCGGATCCATGAGCCCCACTGACAATGCAAGTGACACTGCATGACGACGAGCATGTCTGCAGGCCACTCATCATGACATGTTGCACGCCATGACACCGAGGTGGCTGAGTGTGGTCCACATCCGGAAAGGAGCAGGTCACACACTGACACATCCACGTGCACAAACAACCCCTGACGGCAACAAGACATCTGCGGACAAACCATGCCCAAGAGTCCAAACTCCCACCAAGAGCCCAATTTACTTAAGTATGCAACATTTCAGCACTGCATAAGCACAGAAGTCAAAGGCACACCGCCTGAAAGGGAGAAGGCCAAGCAAAGTCTGAACTGCAGGGGCGACTCTCCCACAATGCAGCACACACACAAGAATCAGAGCACATCAACATTGACAACAATGTGGTACAAACTGCAACACATTCACAACAGAACAGAGGACACAACTGCTGCCCTTGTGTGTAGAAACTGGCCATCACGTTTGGCATAGCAGGAAACTGTGACATGATAATGGACAAGTACAACCCCACATCCCTGATGATGCACAAAGGTCCACTGTCCCGCTTCAAATAGGAAGCTCCTCCTAAACAGTCACAATGTACATTGTCATGCAGTCTGTTTTGAAATTTGGTCAATGCGTGAACATACATGGAACACACTGTTAAACTGCATCTCCCCTTTACATTGCAGAGGGAGAATCATCACCTCCTGCAGAGCAGACCGAACACCTCCTCACTGATGACGAGGAGGACCTCCCCACCTTCGACACCGATGCCCTTCAAGAGCTCATGGACAGCTTCTGCACCCCACCCCCAGGAGCAGGGCAGCCCAGATGCATCGAGGAGACCCCACCCCCTGCACAGACCACACAGCAGGAAGCACCCACCACCCCGGCTGTCTCCCAGGATCCCCACGACCAACACATGGCATTTCAACGCCGTGTGTTAGAGGGCCAGAAGGAGATGGCTGATCAGGTGCGGGTGGGGATCGACCTCATGGCAGCCAAACTAGATGCCATCCATGGGTGTCTATGTCCCATCAGAGACCACTTATAGTCCCTAACGGACACCCACAGTCCGCTCCATGGTCTTCAACGAGCCATGGCTGACATCGCTGGAGTCATGACTCGGAGACAAGAACACCTGTCTAGTCAGAGTGGCTCCAGCGATCTCATCCGGGAGTTGGGACACATGCGGAGGCTCATGGAGGTCATGGTGCGGACGGAGACGGAAAGGATGGCTGCCACGGCTGCACATCAGCGAGATGTAGCTGGGATCTTCCATGCCCTGCAGATCCTCATCATGGCATTGCTGCCACAAGGCCTGGCGCAGATGAATGCTGCTGCTCCTACACCATCCTCATCTCTACCCCCTGATGTGTCAGTGCCCCACAGTGTGGCAGACATTCCACCTCCGCCACCTGATGTGTCACTGCCACACAGTGCGGCCGACAATCCACCTCCAGCCCCTGATGTGTCAGTGCCACACAGTGCTGCAGCCGAAACACCACCACCCACAGGTGAGGCACATCACACATCAGAGGACGATGATGTGGATGAGACTGCCGTTGTGGTAATGAGTAAGCGGTAGCATTCATCTCCGCCATATGGCCTGTTTCAGCTTGGTTCGGCCCTTTGCATCATCACCTTCCACTGTCCCCCGATACACTCTGCGGCACTCACCTTGGACCTCAACATGGACTGCCATATTCTGTTTGGTTACCAATGACACAGCAGTCAGACTGCGGACTGAACTCTTCCTCTTCCGATGAATTTGTCCTTCCCTAATGGACTCTGGCTGGCCCTCCACGCGGCAACAATGTCAAGTGGAGTGTGCATGGCCCTGTACTGCTCCAGCTGCAACACTCCACTGAATGTGAATAAAACCTTCAAATTCACACTGATGTGTCATGTCTATGATCCTTCAAGTATGACAGTATGGATGAATGTAGGGTCACTGATTCCCCCTCACGTCCATTTTGCACATGTTGGGGGGCTTGGGTCACAGGGTGCAACATTGCCGATTGCGGTCCGGGTGGTGCAGACACTACAACGGAGACACACGCATTGGTTACTTCCTTGTCCAGGCCAGAACTGAACCACGCCCAGAGCCCCGGGTTCATTGTTCACACCCCTACGGTGGACTGGCATACGCCAGCCCAGCCCACTCCGCTTACGCTCACAGGGGGTGACGACACAGCTACATGTCCCAGGTCTTCCCTATAGTGATCTGCTGGTCACTGGTCTAGTTGTCAGCATGCCACAGCCACTCCCTGAGGGCTGGTTTACACCCACACCACACCCTTCCAGCACAGGCGTCACGGGACATGTGAGCCTGCCAATAAAAGGGGCCCACCACAGCACATCCCCCACTGCCGGGGGTGACATGATGGCGTCTGCTTCCACGGAGGCCTGTGGCGTGGAATCCAGCAATCGGCTGAGGAGGTTGCACCGGCACATGGAGGGCCCTCTTGGAGACACGCCGGTGGCGGCAGGTGAGCATTGAGGCCTGGGTGCGCAGGGGCGGGCAGTCATCGCTGGGCGGCGGACCGGTCTGGGGACCAGGGCTGGGGTGCAGCAGGCACACAGGATCGTGCAGGCACCACCGGTCACGGCGGTGGCCTCGTGGCTGGGTGGGGGGCGCTGCCCTGGCAGACACGGCCCTGCATGCGCTGACGAGATGTGCGCGGGTTGGCTTGGGATGTAGTCACCTCGTCTCCAGTGTGAATACGGCCATTGAATGTGGTCGGGCACGTGTGTGTAGGCCTATGGTCACGATATGGCAGACACAGAGACACACACAGTGGTTACTGTGGTGGCCATCCCGGAACTGGACCATGCCCAGGGCCCCGGGCTATCCATTCACGACATACGCCGGCCAAGGCCGCTCCACTGAGGCTTACAGGGAGGGACCACATGGCTACATGTCCAAGGTCTTCCACACTGCCTGGGGTAACCTGTTTGCGTCCACTGTCCACTACACTGCAAACACCAGCAGTAGATGTCCACATGGACATGTCTGTGCTCTGCATACTGCAGTCTGTCCAGCACATCTCTGCCACACTTGGCATTGTGTCCTTTCTTATTGCTGGGTCACTTGCCTCCTTCGCACATTCTTGGTTCCCACCTCTCCCCACATTCTGCAATTGTGTGGCAGAGGGGCTCTGCCTTTGTGGATGGTTTGTCTACATGTCTGGCCCCTGTTACCACGGTTACTTGTGTTGTCGTGTCCGGTAGTTGGGCATGTTGGTTGGCATGTTGTATGTGATTTTGTTACATGTGCTTTCACACAGTTGTGAGTTGTGCGATTGTGGAGTTGAGGTGTGTGGTGTGTTCAGTTAGTACTTACCAATGAGCAGTGCATTGCCATAGGTGCCATCCCGGAAGCGCTGGTTGATGATGGACTGTCGGAAGATGTATGTATCATGCACACTGCCTGTGAAGTTGGCGACGACATTGGTGGACTATCCCCGGTGGTCCACTATTGCCTGCACAATGATGGAATGCGTGTGCTTTCTGTAGCAGTAATTGTGTGCAGGGTCGGCAGGGGGCACAAGCGGTACATGTGTACAGTCAATTGCCCCCGACACATGCAATAAGGCAGCTATGGCGTAATTCCCTTGCATGGTCTCCAGCTGTTCATGCACAGCATGGGGGAAGTGAAGGTGCAGGGGTATCAAGATGATACGAACCGTGATGTTTACAGGTATGATGAATCCTGCATAATGAGACCGTAACTGATGTTTGTGTGGTCGTAACCTTCCTTTTCTTTCCTGCGGAGGTTACGAGCACACGGACTTCTGTTACAGTATATTTGGACTGGATTCATCATACCTGTATGCATTCCGGTTTGTCCAAGTGCAATACACTGTACCAGATTACGTTTGTGACTATGAGGACGCTTGACCATTGTCGCCATTTCTCCAACAGGTTTCTGACTACTGATTTCGGGATATGGAATGGTATTGGGGAGTTCCCGCAGGTTTTGCAGTTTATTGGGTCCACACGTTGCCCTGGTGAAGTTCCCCGTTGGGAATGGAACGCGTTGGCTGAGCTTTTCGTCTTGTTGTTTATGTATTTGTAATAAAGTTCTGTTTTTCCACTACCGTTGACTACTGGACTTCATGACCTGGGGGAGGGTCCGGGGGTGGTTGCGGTGGTTGTTGTGGCCCTCTTGGGTCTCCAGGCTGCATGATCATTGTCTCCATGGCATCTGTTGGTCTTCAGATGTGGCTCTAGGCTGGGCTCCCTTTCATACTGCAGGTTGTTGTCCTGCTTAACACCAGTAAAAGGCAGGTGTTGAATCCCTGCTGCTAACGCGCCTTATCACCTGTTTTCGGATCGCATCGCTGATCTGGCTGGTCGTTGAGAATATCGCGAAGTGGTGTTTTCGTGTGTCTTTGCACGGGAACGCCTACTCTGCATATCATTAGCGTTAGTTCTCGCTCTCATCCGTGGCAATGTGTTTTGCGCCAGCTATCGCAGGTAAACTGGCGATGTCGGCAGTTTGCACCAGCTTGTGAATAGGGCGATAAATCTATCGCCACTTTTGCGGCTCTAAAGTGCCGATAAATCGGCGGTAAGTCCTTGAGAATATGCCACTTGGTCTCTTTACATTCTGTGTCTGCACAGGTTTATTATCTGGGGCTGTGCAAATCCTTTTTTTTTAACCTGATTAGCAGGATTAAGATAACATTCCCACTTTCAATGCCCCAACTTATTGCAATAGTGACAAGGCTTGTTTTTCTTCAAAGTAACTTCATCAAGCCCAGTACTTTGATAAATCGGAGCTTCACGACATCTATCCTTTGGTTGGAATCTACCTCCACCTTGCATCACGGGCTGTCCCTGTTGATACACTCCTTACATAGGAACAACATTTGTTACAAAGGCTGACTCTGACTTCCTCTCTGAGCGGCTTTCATTTGTGCAACCATAAATTTCTCTTTCAATTTCTTCTTCTTCATTTCTGTTTCATCATTACAATACTTCGCATACCTCAAGATCTTATCAATTGACTTATTCTGCCAACAAATCAAATGATGCTGAATCGTCATGCTAATTTCAGGTCTTAATCCTGTCACTAACCTGGACACAAAATGTCCCATATCTTTGTGCTTAATGGTCTCCATTCCACTGTACTGCTTAAACGCCTCCAACAATCTCACCTAATAGGCATGAATCAACTCTTTGGGTTCTTGGGTCATCCTGTCAATCTTGACCCAATCAGTGTCTTTGGGCAATACCTTCAATTTGAGAAACGTCATCACCTGCTGATAAGTTTTTATCACCAAGGGCAACGGGCCTTTAGTTACCGGGTTTCTCATTGCCTCCTTTTCAGTCCTTTCTGTGGCTATTTTACATTCTGCCCACAAATCACTTGGAACCACAATATCGAACAAAGTATTAAAATTAACCTACAAGACTTTTGAGATTTTCACAAACTGCTCAACCTGCTTGTACCACTCCACTGGCTTCTTTCTTCATTTTGGAAAGTAATTAGAGAATGATGCAAGATCACTCCTACTCCATGGCATATGGATGCAACCTCCGCTGGGCACTTCCCTCAAGTTGAAATTTGAGGCACGTGCTCTTTCTTCTATAGAACGAGGCGGTTCTCCAGTAGGTCTCATAGGGTCTTTCTTTTTTGCCCATTTACTTTCCCATTTATCTAGCTCACTCCATTTTTGAAATTTCTTAATCTATTCTCTAATCTATATTTTTAGTCCTGATGTTCTCATGCAGGTTATGTCCTCCTTATTGAAACATATACTGTAACTCTTCTGTAAACGGTTGGTCCTTTCTAGGCTAACTTAGATATTCTGTCATAAACTTGTCCTGCACATCTAGTAGCATCCTTACACATAAATCCAAGTTCATTATCTTGATAGGAATCTAATCGAGCAAATTCAAGATTTCCACAAATCATTTTGTCCAATTCTAACTTTCAGTCACATCCACCAAATATACTCTTACTGGTGACAGAATTGTTCCTTGACTCAACTCTGAGCTTTCCTTTTCACTGGAGGGAGAATTGAGAACCTTCATCCATTGATCTATTTCCTGAGCAGTCGGACTACATTGCACTACAGGGGCATTAGACACAATTCCTTCTCTGAGGGTGCTAAGGTTAGCATTTAGAAGTGACTCCCAAACATGCATACCAAGATTTGGCTGTCTCTTGAATGGCCCTATCGGGCCAAATCCCACCTGACTCATAGTCGAATCAGCACTTGCAGCACAAGGAAAACCCGCGTTGGTTGGGATCAGCGGAACTAATCCTCCCATATTCGGACTTGTAGGAGTATTACCTGGGGCATTTATTCCAGTAGGGACTGTCAAATGATGTATTATATTCCCGGTCAAACCAGGCTTATATATAGGGACAACAGGACCAATGGTAACTGGGACAGTATGAGCATCCTGGGCATTAAGGGCTGTGGAGTTAACAGGGGCAAAAATCCCTGAACTCTCTTCCATCTGGTTGTAGTTCACACTCACGGGGGTGACTCCCATCAAGTTAGAATCTGTGTTTACTGGTGCGGCGACCAATCCAAGGTTCCCACTAACTCCCTCTATCATATCAACTCTCCATTTCTTCTGTTCTGCATCCCACTTAGAATCTTTTGGGCTCTTCCTTGATACTCTTCTTTTTCCTTGCTGTGAGCCGCACGCTCCCAACATTGAGAATTTTAAACTGTGTGGGTCTAGGTGGTGGTTTCATCTCATATAGTATCCTCTACACATTTTCAATGATTCTCCAGTTAAATGTACCATAGCATGGAAACATAAGTGCACCTTCTTTCTCTGTGATCTTGTGCCATTGGTTAAGCCAAATACATGTATGAAGCCCTACATTTACTGTCATATGATGACCTGGGGTATCTTTAGGTGGTGCCTCTTCTCCTTTTCTTACAAGTATTGTCACATCTTCCCTGAACAGATCTCATACTACTTTAAACCATTTTATTTTTCAGCAAAAATGCAAATAATCACAGATAAAATGTATTTCTGGAACTGGAAATAACGGTTTACCCACAACTCTCATCTACCATTCACAACCAATAACAGCGTGGCTCCTCACCAACTGACCAATCTCAGCGTATCACACTGTGACGTCACTCTCACTCCTCGCAGCAGTTCACCCTCCATTACAATTTTTCATGAACGAACTTATCAATAGTATTGATTCACAGAAGAAATGGTTTGGAGCAGGATCTCACTTAAGTGAAACCTCGACCAGCGGGGATCACCTGGATTGACACAGCTTTTCCTTGTGCACTAGGATCCATAATATCAACCACATCTTACTCTCACACAAAGATAAATGTTCCTTACTCAATTGTGTCATCGACGACGTATTACGACAGGCATCACAAACATTTAGCAGGCATTTACATTGTAGTGTATTCTACACTTTTTAATACCATCCTGGGATCTTAGGCCACATAGAACCCGCTAACAACTTCAACTTCTCTGCATTAAGTGACACACTCACACAACATTTAGAACATCTCCGCAAGACATCACCCAATTTCCACAACAGCACCTCAAGCTAGACATAAGCCACTGCAACACGCAACCCATTTAATACTCACTCCTCCTCCACTACAACTCTCTCCTGACCTGCTGGAACTCCGCTGATCCTCCAAACCAAAACATGGGTTCTAGGGACTGAGGCTGGGTCTAAACTAATCTAAATTGGGATATTCTAGCTCCCCCTACTTCAGTAGCTAACCATCCTCAATATACTGCAATCAGATCGAGCACTGGGCCATCCTTACCATTTCTCCAGTCAATAGACCTTTTAGTTGCCTGAGAGGTAAGAGGGAGTTAACATCAATCCAAAAATTCAATTTACAGTGTAGCCCATTTCGCCACATATTACAACCAGGAATCAATAGGTAAGGTTAAATGTGTTTATTACAAGTTCAAAGCCAAACTGATGTAAATGACTCTCAAGAACATACTGCAAAGATACAGAATCACCAAAGGTAAAGGGAAACGTGGAATGAAATTAAGCCATAGTGGCATAAGGCATACAAGAAATTCTGTTGCAGCAATACAAAAGAAAAAAATAGGATTTGATGATCACACCCCTGGATGGCTGCTGCTGCCGCGGTCTAACCGACGTCTTTGGAAATTGTACCCTCTTTGACTTTGGATAGTCGGCCAGTAATACCAATACGAGGAGCTGCCAGGACCGTTGGCGCTATTGGGGCTCGAACCGGGGCAGCAGGGACCCGGGGTGATACGAGACGGCAGTTGCCTAAGAAATCAAATTGGAGCTGCTACAGGACCAGCGGCCACGAGCACCACAGAGCATCCAAGGGCTGCGGCTGCCAGTCTCCAGGAGTCCATCCATGGCACACGCCTCTGCAGCTCTCCGCCGGAAGAACCGTGACCTCTGCGCTCTGATCTGCCTGGCCGCAGCCTACGCGTATTAGGGACCTCGGCTGCACGGGCTGGAAGAGGAGGGAGTTGGGGAAGGCGCGAGGCAGGTTCGACGGCGAGGCTGTGACCCTGTGCACTCTTCAGCCATTCGCCTTGCTGAAAACGAGGGGAAACAATCTCTGCCGCACTGCCAATATCGTTTTTACCCTGGTGAGACAGGAGTCCCAGGGTACCTGCATTCCAGCATTCTCTGCCGCACTACCAACCTGCATTCCAGTGCTGCCAGCTGCCTGAGGGGGTGACACATCGCTACAGGGGACTACCAGTCCCAGCATCCCCTGCTCCCGCCACAGGTGCTGCGTGTGAGGAGGAGGCCAGGAAGAGGCAGGGCAGGGGCCACCCCCCTAACCCCCAGGGTCCAGGATTTTGCCCTGCTTCAGGACTCGACAGAAAGGTACTTTGAGCCCCATCTTTTGATCGCCATAAAAATTACTGTTGAATTTAACCAGATCTGCACAATTTGCACTTTTTATGGCCAAGCTGACTGGGTTTAATCTAAAAACACTTGATATCCAGTTCGGATTGATTGGACCTTTTTGAGACTTGTTATGTACTAATCAGGATACTGCACGCTGCACTTTATTGCCAGTACCCTGTTTTATTGTTTTTTGCTGTTTGTCTTCTTGCTGCTAAATGCACGCCGCACTTTTATCTGCCCATGTAAGGTTTGTTGGAAAATCACGCGCTTTTGCACATTAGGGTCCATGTTACTACTAATATCGCACATTGCACTTTGTTCTGCAAGTAGGGAAGTACTTGAATAGTATATTAAACTCTTCTTGCTGATTATTGGATAACCTTTTGCACTGTATACTGTACCCCGTTTCTTGGGACCTGTTACTACAATTGCAAGGAAGTGGCATTCTGTATTTTGCATTTTTATTTTGTCTTAGAAAGGAAGCTAGTGTACTAAATTTTAGAGGCCTTCTAGTTCTGGGTTGTATGATCTGAATTTTTGAACATGGGGAAAAGGAAGCAAACAGCAAGCCACGCACCCAAATCACCAAGCAATCAAAGGAAAGTCAATATGACTCTGCTTAATTACTTAACAGGGGCAGTGGGCGATATTGAAAGGCAGATAACCTCGGTAGAAGAGACACTAAATATGGACCCAACCACTCCATTAGGTTCCAAAACTAAGGATAAAGCAACTACCCCCGTAGATAAGAGGGTTGATGCAATTGTATCTCCAGGTAAAACATCCATTGGACAGACAAACAATGGATGTATCCAGACTATTTCGGACGATATTTCTACCGATGACATTGATAATTTACCCCCTTCTAAAAAATCTTGTAAATCATCAAGTTTAGAAATACTGGACTCCTCATCCAAAGGAACCTATATTCCTCAAAAATAACCTAGAGCGACTAAGACGCTTATAAGCAAATTACAGGGAAAGTCTCAGGGCACTAAAAACAAGACCCAGGTGAAAGAAGGTTCTTCAAATGTATCACGTGGGAAAAATAAATGTAATACCCCACTAGGGGAGACAGCTAACCTGATTACGGCGATAAAAGAGTTAACTGAGTTTGTTACACAGTCTATTAACACTCTTACTGGTAGACTGGAAAAAATAGAAGTAGGAATAGAGAGGGTTCTCGCAACCCAGAAAATGGCTGTTCAAGATGGAAGTATGCAACATAACAAGACCCTTGGTACCATCACTCAGTCTGTGAACGTAAATCCAAAAGCATCTCCCTCTACAGTAAGGGGACAACCTGGGGAAAGTGAAAAGAGCAAGGGGCCAGGCTTCTACCCCGATATAACTGTAAACACAAAAAATACCATCTTAAATGAGAGAGACGTTCGCAGGAAAAATGATATAGGAAGGATGGGTAACTCTGCAGGCGATAGAAGGGTGGGCGAAAGAACAATCAGAACGACTCCTATAAATAGTAACATCTCAGAGGATGTACGTACCCCTCTTACCCTAAATTTGCCGCCAGCTGCTACCCCATACACTGTCATCTTAGCTAACGTTCCTCCATTTGCACCAGCTGAAAATGAAACCTGGTCTGCCCTAAGAAATAAAACCATTCACTGGCTCGGAAATAGGACAGGTCTGACCAGTGCCCTCTTCAGAGAATTTATGATGGTGAGGAGAATCGGATGGGTGGGAAATACCAACAAATTCTTCCAAGGCGACTGTGTTGTTCTCTCACTAGGATCTCCATCATTGGTAAGGGAAGTATTAACAAGAACACAGGATCCTGACCTTAGCCACATGAAGGTACATGTTCTCCCCCTGGGTTTCTTCTATCAACCCATGTGTCAAATCAGACAAAACAACTATCGCCCACCTAGACACTGTCTAGACAGCCCCCATTTTAATCTGGAGACATCAAATAGATTTGGGCCTTTATCTACTTTAGATGAAAATGATTGGTTACCCATTACATCAAACTTAGCAGGGAATGACACCATTCTTGAATTCCCCTACTAGGGCTGAACAAATTGATGGGGGAGACAGTAACCCTAAAGATGCAGAAATATCTGGGATAGATTACATTATCAGGGAGCCCACTGATATGGGCACTGTAGGGGTTTACAACCCACTCTTGCAAATCGCGCCGGAACCAATAACCCAGCGCGATCTTATCCCTGAAATAACCCAGCCCATAACAAAAATTTTAGAGTCCTTTTTGGAACATAGCGGGCCTTAAGAAAAAGCGAGCGACATGGCTTGGAAGGACTTCATTAATAATTTTGAAATCCTCTGTGTACAAGAGACGTGGGCCATTAACGAAGTACACATAAACGGCTACAGAACACTGCACACACCAGCAATTCGGTCATCGAGGGGAAGACCAAAGGGTGGAATCTGTGTTTATGTTTCAAATTTGATTGGGGTCTTAAAGATCGAAATGATTAGTTCTGAAACTTACTACCAGATTGTACTGATACATATGGATGTCAAATGCATATTGGTTGTAATCAATTTTTATAATAACATTGAAAAAGGGCAAATGGGCATCATATTAAAGAAGCTTAGCCAGGATATTAGTAAATTAAAATCAAAAGGAGAGATCGAAATAATTCCTGTCTGCGGTGGGGATTTTAATGTTGATTTATGCCCGTTAGCGGGGTTAGGAAAATGCGGTTTAACAACGGAGGAAGAAGACCCGGCGTTTCATTTTTCCCACTCAGATAAAGGGGAGATGTTTAACAAGATCTTATTCCTTCACGATCTCGGGTTTGCAAACTGCTTATGCCTACCTAGGGTGGACTTCGGGCACACTTTTATAGGCAGAGGTGCGGAATCGACCATAGATTATATAATCATGCCAAACCGATATGCAAGTTATGTTACTGGTTTTAACATCCATCAAAATGTAATGAGCGATCACCTGCCCTTAAGCGTAAACATAACAATTCCAACTATAGCAGTAAGGAAATATTGCAACCAAGTGGCATGGGTACAAAATGTAGCAATAGGTAGACAAAATGGATATACCTTACGCTGGTCTAGTCAGGACCCACTAGAGATGAGTAAGCAAATTGTTACCAAGGCGTCCGATTCTATTGCTATGTGCTTAAGCGATAGTCCATCGCATGATGGTATTCTGAACGCCTTTTCCCACATCACTATGGTTGTCAAAAACCTGCTGCAATTAGAAAGTAAAGATTAGTACAAAGGACAGTGGTCCCTGAGTAAGGAGATCTCATTAAACAATGAATATAGTCTCAATCAGTACTATATTTGAGCGCATGTCCAGCCGGACAGAGGCAAGTTTAATATACACAGTAGTTTGAATAAAATGGAAGAAATGTGAGAGAAATAACAGTGGGATACAAGCCTGTATCCAGAGTCTCACAGATCAAAACACACAAACAACATAGAAAAGCTCAGGCAGTTTACATGTGTTTCAATGAATTTGCACGGATAATGAAACAACAATCATAAAAGGTCACCTTTACACATATTACAAATTAACATTCAGTGTATAAGGTTGACAACTGTGTCGACGACGTTTCGATCCTTATCAGTGAGATATTGGATCATCTTCAGGACTGTGGATTAAAGTGCCTGAGAGCATATGCCTGTAAATTATCATATTAACGAAACATTAGATATAGAGAGAGAAGAGAGAGAGAAAAATAAAGGAATAATAAGTCATGGGTAAAGTTTACATTTAGTTACCAATAAACTCGATAAGATGTCGATAGGATCTATTTTACGCGTGAAAAGACCTAAAGACCGAACAATGATAGTGATGCAGAAGTAGTGAAAGATCACGATGCAGCATGCAAAGTTGTAAAACCCGACTATAAAAAACTTTTGCCCTTAAGACGACGTGTCTAATGTGGAGGAATGAGTTATCAACAGGTGCTGTCACCTGATCACATTGTATATAAACGTAAACATCTAATAGATGTAAAATGAGGTATTAACAACATGCAGGCGTTGCGCATCTGGCTTATGTGGAGTACCTGCAGAAGCGCTTAAGGATGGAAAGCTGGCACGTCCAGAATGGGGAGGAGAGGGGACATAATGGACCTGAGGGACAGAGAAGAATAGCATTAGGAACTGGGATGAGATGAGATAAGGAGGGGGTAGGGATGGAAGGAAATGCTTGTGACCTTCATGTCAAGGTGGCTTACCCGGGTTAGAAAGTGGAGGCTCCGTTATCCACAATGGGAAGACAAGGCGGACGAGTCCTGCGCATCAAGGGTTAAATAAAAGGGATTGCGAGCCTGGATGGGAACAATCGGTAAATTTACAAGCGTGGCGGGAAAACGGGGGGGCGGGGGGGGGGTTGGGGGGGAGAGAGAGATTGCGTGCGCGCTTACCTATTTCAGGGTCGGATAAACTCTATGCAATTTGGATGTTTAGCGATGAGCCTAATAAATATAATTAAAAAACAATATTGAGGGCCAAGGGGTTGCAATCTGGCAACAAGGTACTGTTGTTGAAAAACCGGGAGTCCAGAATGGACGCTTACCTGGTGTAGTGCCAGTGGAACATGCAGGCAAAAGAGGTGAACGCTGGAGGAAGGGACGCTTTACCGAAAGATATGGCAACCAGTAAGTGGTCGCGTGACCGCATGGGAGATCATGTGATTTCGATTGTGGGAGGAGTCGCGCGTAATCCAGCGTATGGTGAAGTATCGGCACAGCGGCCATCTTGAAATAGGCAAAGTGATAGTCAAAGTAATAGATATAATAGTAGATACGCCTAGAGTTTCAGACAAAAACGCATAAAGAGTGACAATTATTTTCGCAAACTGTAAAGTAATATACAAAGTGATCATGGAATTACTAACAGAAATAAAAATAAAAATAAAAAAGGCAAGAGAATAATGCAATATAAAGTATTCATAAATAAGTAAATAGTTTTCCATATTGGATATCAGTTCACAATTAAGCGAAAGAATGAAATGACACAAGGTTTCAATGAGGAAGTAAATGTCAATGCAATACCCAATATACAAACAGAAAGGGCTTGGTAATTAAAGGGCACTGATTACATAGACGTGGAAAATAGGGCCACTTAATCAGTAATCTCTGAGCACAGACATAATAGTGGACTGAGAGTTGTATAGAGAAATAGAGTGCAGTTAGGACAATCAAATTAATGCATAGCTTGGGCAATTGTTTTTGCAGTAGCAGTGCTAAGCAACCTACAGCAATGTTGTCCAGTCCTCCAATCGGTTGAGTCCCGTATGGATACTGCCAGTACGTAAAATCCATTTTAGTTCTTCTCTATTAAGTAGTTGTGTAAGATCAGCTCCTCTTGGGGGTATCCTCACCACACTCACAACTGTCCAACGGATGTCGTCCTCAGTGTGTCCCAGAGTTTCAAAATGTTCCACCAATGGGGCATTAGGTGTCTTGCAGCGAAGTCTGCTCCGATGTTGGCAGATCCTAATACGTATCTTTTGAGTCGTTTGACCAATATAGATCTTATTGCATGGGCACAAAATAGCGTAAATAACATTGTTCGTATTGCAATTGGAGAATTCTTTATGAGTGGATTTAATGGTGCCAAATACAAATTCTTTACAATCAGAGGTAAATCTGCACACAGTGCAGTTGCCACATTTAGCATGTCCTATAAGGCGTGGAAGTCCCCAGTGATCATCAAGAGTGTTGGGAACGTGTGGGCATGGAAGTGCTGCCCTAACCAAATGGTCCTTAATGTTTTTACTCTTCTTAAATGCAAAAAGGGGTTTATCTAAATTCAGTATTCCTGCATTGATTACGTTCCAGTGCTTTAGTATACTCTTGCGTAATTTGTGTGAGGATGGAGAGAAGTAAAGGCATTTGTAATCGTAGAAAGGGCTGGTTTGATAATAATTGCACAAAAACCTACACGAATCTAAAAGAAGCCCTGCATAAGGCAGTAATAGATAAGGAGGAAATTAGGAGATGCAGGAGGCTGTATAACGAAGCTAGAAAAAAAGGAGAAATGAAAGATAAGGCTTGGGAAAACCTCAAAGAAGCTGCAACAAGCAAAGATAGCTCCCTTTTCTGGCGGGCCGTCAACGCACCTTTTCTCACTATTGAGTCCGATGCCACTTCCATAGAGGTAGCAATAGAAGAAAAAACCTGGGTGGATTTCCTTTCAAATGTTTATACTCTGCAAAATACAACAGAGAGGGATACAAATCCTAGATGTGAGTCCAAGGGGGGTCGCCAGGATTTTCTGCCTCTTGATCTTTATACCACTCTGAACGAAGTAATCATGGCCATAAAAGCTAGCAAGAGTGGTAAGGCCCCAGGCCCGGACGGGGTACCAATTGATCTATTTAAGTCATACCCGCACCTCTGGTCTCCAATTTTAACACGAGTTTTACAGGCATGTTGCGCAAAGGGATTTATTGACACATGGTCCGAATCGATTATCGTCCCAATTTTTAAGAAGGGGGATCGGGAAAATCCCACCTGCTACCGCCCGATATCTTTATTAGATTCCCTTATGAAGGTAGCAGGAAGGATAGTTTTAGACCGGCTGCAAACATGGGCATATGACAATAATATTTTAAGTGATGTACAGTATGGTTTTAGATCTGGTTTAGGAATCAACGAGCAGGCTCTTAATCTTAGTATTTTAATTGGAAAATACGCGCAGGCTAAATTAGGAAAACTTTATTTGCCATTTGTTGATCTTACAGCAGCATTCGACTGTGTTATACACAGCAAACTGTGGAGTATCCTTAGTGATCTCAAGGTAGACCCAACATTAATTCAATTTTTAAGACAGTTATATTCAGGTGCAACAGCCAAAGTTCGATATGGACTTAAGGGAGAGTGTACCGCACCGTTCAAAGTAGAGAGGGGAGTGAGGCAAGGATGTGTTTTGGCACCACTCCTGTTCACTCTTTATACAAACGCATTAGAACAGGAGTTGGTGTCAAACGCGAGGGACCCGCCATATGCAAACAAGCGTCCGATCGTCTCCCTTCTCTACGCGGACGATGCGGTACTCATGGCACGCACCCAGATTGGTTTACAGAGGGCCCTTACTTATTATACTAGCTTTATGGATCACTTGGGTTTAAAAATGAATGCAAAGAAAAGTTTTATAATGACCTGTGGGAGAGGGAAACAAAGGTATAGGAGTTTTCAAGCTGGGGGAAGCAGGGTAGAATCTATTAACACCTTTACGTATTTGGGTGTTTTATTTAACCGCACTGGGTCTTGGGCACAGGCGATCAAGACCAGGAGCCTTCTGTTTACGAGGTCTACCGCGGCCCTGACAAATTTTACCAAAAAACTGGGCAAAAGACCACCCGAAATTGTATTGAAAATCTATCAGGCTAAATGCGTGAGCATTGCAATTTTTGGGGCGGGAATATGGGGGTCTACGATTGTGCCCCAATCCAATATGTCGAAAGCAAGTTTTTGAGATTTATTTTGGCAGTTCCTGCTAGCACCCCTGTTTTTAATTGCCACAGTGAGCTAGGAGTACCATACATTTCAGACCTAATTAAGGTACAACCAGCGCTGCTCTGGCATAGAATCTGGACCTCTACCAGCACAGGTCTAAACAAGGAAATTTTAACAGATGCAATGAAACTAGACCATGCAAGCAAGATTTTGTGGTTAAAATACGTAAAAAATTTCATGCATGACATTGGGCATCCAGAATATTTTTCCCAGCCTGAAACATTAAATTCTATACATCGGAAGGAATTTAAAAAAGTTTGTATGACCATTCTGGAAGAAAATAGGCTGGTTTTGGAAATAAATAAACCCATGGTGGTCCAGCATCAATTGATCACCATAACATATAACATCCAACCGTACCTATTATGCTGTCTGGGGGGTATGATAGGTACGTGTTAACACGCTTTAGATTTGGGACTTTCCACCGTCTGATTAGTTATCCGGTTATGAACAACTGGTCAAGGGAATTATGCCCATGTCCCTGCGATAACATCTCTCTACAAACAACTATCCACGTAATTTTATTCTGTAAATACTATGCAAATGAACGACGAAGATGGATTGTACCCCTACTCAAACAGGGAGGATGGAGACAATGCCGCCCTGCTTTTATGTATTTACAGATGTTGGAAAATTATTACTGCATTGGTTCCATGGTGGGTTTCCTAAAAATATATTGAGAGCGAGGAAACTCCTAAATGTTTAGATCTCTGAGGGAATATTAGTAGTATAGTTCCCAAACATTCTGTATTTTTATGTACCAGAGATAGTGATAGCTAAATGAACAGTTTTTATGCCTGTTGCATTTATTTATGTTTATTTATGTACATTTTAGAAGTAAGATGAAATGTTTTAAACTGTCTGCTTTTATGATTTTATACGCCTAAAATCGAATAAAGCTCATTTTGATTTGATTTGATCAGTGTACAAATTTTGATCATCCTATCTATGCATGAATAAATCAAAAGTCGCCTAAACTAGTCCTAAACTAAAGTTGGGAAAACTGGGGAATCCTAGTTAAATCAAGGAAAGCAGGAAGGTGTTAGCATATTGGAGACTACAGTAAAATTCTCCAATACAGGGCAATGTATAGCATAAAGCCACACAAAGGAAACATGAGCAGATAGGTCTGTACCTCTCAAAGTCCAAAGGGTATCTGCTCTAAAGACTAAAGTGTGAACACCAATTAAACCCACAGAACATTCGAGAATTCCATGTCATCAACTCCAGTAAGTTTCCATCTTCTCAGAGAAGAAATTAGCAACTTCACTCGAATTTCCGATCCTACGGTTTGAACATCGGGCGACCTTGGATGTCTCCCTCCTCCTGATACAATATGAATAGGGGCCATATGTATCAAGCAATTTTCCGATCGCAAACACTGCGATTCGCAAAAATACAGTGTTTGCGATCGCAAAATTGCGTTTTCCGATGTATGAACGCAAATCGCTGCGCAAAATAGCTAATCGCAAAAATAGCGATTAGCAGAAATTTGCGAGCAGGAAACTGCGAATAATTTTGCGAGTTTGCAGTTTACGATACTTAATTAGCGAATTTCACAAATGAAGTATTAGCAAATAGCGAATCTCAATGAAATGTACCAAATATTCGCAAATAGCGAATCTACGAAATTCGCAATTTTGCAAATCGCAATTACCACCAACTCTGAGCAGGTTGTAACCAGGTGCAACCTAAAGAAACTTACCCAGAATGCCGCAGGCCAATCACAATGGCTGCGCTGTACATCATCGCTAGGAGACTGAGGATCAGAGCTGCTGCCCAGGGAAGGAGACGCCAGGAGAGGATATTCAGGGCCCGCATCACCTTGTTCCAGCAAACAGAGGAGGCGGTCCATGAAAAGTACAGGCTGCACCCAGACAGCATCCTAGAACTCATTGAGGAGCTAAAGCCCATGCTGGAGCACCCCACACGCAGGACATGCAGCATCCCCACACATGTGCAGGTCCTGTGCTCACTGTAACTGCTGGCGTCTGGGAGTTTTGAGGGGGTGATAGCAGCAGCAGGAGGGGTGACACATAGTAGCCTGTCGCGCCTCCTTCACCGGTTCCTGGATGCCATGATGCAGAGGATGCATCACCACATCCATTTCCCTAACACGCAGCAGGCACTCGACCAAACCAAGCAGGGGTTCTATCAGATAGCCCAATTCCCCCATGTAATTGGCTGCATTGATGGGACCCACGTCGCCCTGTCCCCCCCATCCCAGACAGAATATGTGTACAGGAACAGGAAGTCCTATCATTCTCTGAATATCCAGGTAGTCTGTGATGCCACCCATGTCATCACGGACATAGTGGCAAAGTATCCTGGTAGCACCCATGATTCCTTCATGTTCCGCCACTGTGGGCTACACCGTCGCCTCTTGGCTGGGGAGTTTGGTGAGGGCTACTTGCTAGGTAAATACATGGCTCACATTCACACATACAGTGAAGCTCCTGATTGTGACGACAGTGTGTGACCCATTTATTTTGCACCCTGCAGGGGATAGCGCGAATGCAGTGCGTGATTTCATCTTGACGCCCTACATGAATCCAGCCACTGCTGCGGAGCGCCGCTACAACAATGCCCACAAGTCGACCCGCAGTGTGATAGAAAGGACTTTTGGCATCCTAAAGAGCCGATTTAGGTGCCTACACAAGAGCGGAGGTGCCCTCCAGTACAACCCACGGACCTGCTGCAAGGTAGTGGTCGCATGTGCAATGCTCCACAACATAGCAACTAGGAAGGGCACCCCAGTGGAGCTGAGCGGATCAGAGTCCTCTGATGATGAGGGACCAGCTCCTCGTGCAGGACCAGCATGTGGTGTCGGAGCAGCTGCTGGACGCCAGAGGCGGGAGGAGATCATGCGCAACTATTTCTAGGTGAGGAAGAATGACACAATGCAATGTATTGGTGCACAACTGTGTTTTTATTCCTTGAATAGCAGGAATATCTCTGGCACACAGCCTGACGCACACCTAATGTGTGTCACACATATTTTCTAATGTTGAAGTCACAGAGCAAGGATGTCTAACACACACCAGTCCCCAGCAATGTGTTACCTGACTCATTGCCATGCTTCCCTGATGCCACCTCATCTCCTGCGGGCACGGCTTGTTGCACCGCATTGTGGGTGCACACTGCTCTCCCCCGGGTCATCCTGTGTTCTCCCCAGCCTCCCGCAGGGGGTGGTGGGGTAATGCTGCTCCTGCTCGACTGATCCTCACTCTCCCCTGTGCCCAGGGGTCCGATCACACCTGTGCCAGCCGCCTGCATCAGTTCCACGGCATGAGTCACCTGCACCAAGATCTTGGCCACATCCTGGCTGTTATGTGCCATTTCCACCTGCATGCCCACACACCGACATGACAGCAGGGACGTGACGGTGCACATGCGGTTGACCGCCTTGCTGTATGTGTCCATGCGGGCATTGGCTCTCCTCTGCACGGCACACAGTTCGCGTATAGCACCGGTCATTTCCCTGAACCCATCCCTCATGTCGCTCATATGATGGTTTAAAGAGGCGAACTGGCGCTGCATTGACCGCATTGATCTTGCTTGCAGGCGCTGCACCCTCAGCATGGTGCCCTCCAGCCTGGCGAACACGGACTGCTGATCCTCAGCACCAGCACTGGTGGACGCCCTTGACCTGCGCCTATTCCCCCCTCCTTCCCTCTGGGGGTCAGGGGACTGTTGCCTGCGACGGACTGCACGGTGGGCCAGGACTGGCTGGGATACCTCTCCGCTGTCGTCTTGGTCTGCCTCTATCTGTGGTAGTGGTGGCACGGTGTGGCGCTTTCTGCGTGCTACAGGGATCTCAGGGGTCTGTGCCTCCTCCTCCTCATCCTGTGCCTGCTCATCGATGTCGTCTGCCTTCTCAGCTCCTGCACTGGCCTCCTGCCTATCCAGTGGTGCTGTGGAGACAAGAGCACAGACATTTGTTTTGGTGCCCTGCAACTCCTTTTGTGAGAGAATAAATCTACATCTTATTTGCATCACCTGTGTACCCTCTGCCTGATTTCACCCTTCTCTAACTCACTGCCATTGTTACTACCTTGCTGTGTCTCATTGCAACACTGTTTGGTGCACGTGACTACATGTCCCATGATGCATTTCAGGGTGTACACAACAACATGTACTGGAGTTGCACTACTGTTTTGCTTCTGGGGGTCCTGACTGTGTGGGTGCTATTGGTGGGGTGGCAGGGGACAGATGGCATGCATCTTACCTTGTCTGGTGGGGGGTGGGTCGGAGCTGTCCAGGTCAGCCACTCCACTGACGCTCTCCGGTTGCAAGGTGGACTCCACCAACTGCTCATGGGGCGTGGAGTCTGTTGCAGTGGATGTTCCGCCACCGGTCTTCTTCGACTGAGCTAACCTGGTTGCCACCTTTTCTTTTGATCTTTGGCGCATATCGTACCACCGCTTGCGCAGATCCTCCACGGTGCAGTGGGTTATGCCAATGGCATTCACCTTTTCCTGTATGGAATCCCAGATCTTCCGCTTCCTTGCCTCAGGCACACGCAGGGATTTTTTGCCAAAGAGGAGTTCATGGCTGACTACCATCTCCTCTATAAGGACTTCCTGCTCCCTCTCACTGAACTTTGGTTTTCTCTTCCTTCCGGCATCCTCCTTCTCCTTCTCCTTCTCATGCTCCTGGGGATTTTATTTCACCTCCCTGGATGGCAGTGCTGTGCTCCTTCACTGTCCTCCCAGCCTCTGACTGAGCTTCTGGCAATCAGGTGCAGCTGTGCAGTCACACTTCCTGGTTGTGATGTCATCAGGCTGCACCTGAATGGCAGAATCCCGATTTTGCGATTCCTTATTTGCGAATTCGCAATTAAGGAATCGCAATTTTGCGATTCGCAGATGAATCTGCGACTTTTAGCGATTCGCATTGGAATCGCGATTTGTTTCATACATCTGATTTTGCGATTCTCTAATTGCGATTCGCTAAAAATCGCTATTTGATTATCGCAAAACTTGGTAATGATACATATGGCCCTAGGAGTCTTCTCTTAATCGTTAGAGCCTCTCATTCTTGGAAAAATGTCTCCTCCCGGACCTCACTATCTCTAACACACAATATGCCTTTCACTCACTATCAGGTGATGTGAACCACTTGCAAAAGGAAGAACATTGCAGCGCAAGCAAAACTTTCACTTTGAAGGTTAAACATTAAAGACCAAATGCTTAAGTCCTTTGGTTAACCTAACCTAGGCTAATAAGATCTTGACTTCTACCCAGATGGGGTTTTGGTCCAGTCACAGAACAGAGAGAGCACTGTTAGTGTCTTTAAATGAAATTCGTTCCTTACTTCACAGAGTAAGAAGTACGGCGCTGATACTACTTGATCTCAGCGCAGCCTTTGATGCTGCCTGTTACTAGGTGCTCCTACGAAGGCTCCAGGACATTGGAATTTCAGGGCGGGCTTGAAGTGGTTCAGTTCTTTTCTCACTGCGTGTACTCAAACTGTGATCGTTTAACATTTGTTTCACCCACCCCGAGGTTTCCTTCGGTATTTCTCGGGCTTATCATTAAGCCCTACTTTATTTAATGTATATATGTCACCACTTGCTGGCCTTATTTGTCACATTGGTTTGACCATGGTATCTTATACTGGAGACACGCAATTAGTAGTGCCAGTGCCAGATAAATAGGCTGCCACAGAGAACCTATGAACTGGCTGTTCCTCAGTGGCCAACTGAATGCAGTCCAATTCCCTTAAATTAAATGTAGAAATTACGGAAATCCTTCTATTTGGCCCCATTTTCATTGTTCAGACCTCCCTGTGGTGGCTTTCTGTGATGTGCTACTTCGGCAGAGTCTTGGTTTTCTCACAGATGGTAACCTGACTGCATAAACAAAATAGTGCTGTTTCTTCATCTCACTTCTACTACTACATAATGATGTGCTGTATGGTGTTTATTCCAGTGACCCAGTTGGTCCGTCATGTTGTCATCCAAGCACTGGTTTTGTCTCACCTGGATTTCACCAATGTTTTTTTATTTGGGCCTTTCTTCAACGCGAGCAGATTGTAGCTGCTTGGGTGGCTCGTGCTCTCCCACATCCGCTTTTAGGAGAGCTCCTCATTTTCTTCCTGTTGAATCCTGATTCATAACCAAGGCGTTGTGCACTGTACATGTAGGGCGCGATTCACAAAAGTAAAGTGAGACAAAAGCCTAACTTTACGTCTTTCGGTATTCACAAAGGCTCTTTACTACTCGTAAATGCCCTGTGTGAATACTGAAAGTCGTAAAGTTTGACTTTCGGTATTCACAAAGGGCATTTACGAGTAGTAAAGGCCCTTTGTGAATACCGAAAGCCGTAAAGTTAGACTTTCATCTCACTTTACCTTTGTGAATCAGGCCCTAAGCATTTTACATTCAGGGACCTCCACTGCTTGAAGCGAAATCACAGAGATATATTCCCAGCAGACCCTCAGATCATCAGAGTCCCTCTTGAGGAAAGTTCGCAGGTGTTTGCATTGTGAGGAAGATTTTTTGGGCATTTGGGCCCCAAACTGTGGAGACCTCTGCCTTTTTCTCTGACCCTAGACTAAATTTATTTTACATTAAAAAAAAAATGAAAACCTGGCTCTTTGTTTAGTGCCCTTACCTGGTTTCTATTTGGCTATTGTCGGTTAGCGCCTGGACACCCTAGAGGGTAAGGGGCACATGCATCAACCTAAATACCGATCGCAAACGGGCCGATTCGCAGAATCGGCCCCTTTGCGACCGGTATTTAGGCAATTGGGATGCATCAACCCAAAACCCATTCGCAATACAGGTAATCGCAAATTTTGCGTTTACCTAAATTGCAAATGCTTTCAGGGAATCGCAAATTACGATTCCCTATTTGGGATGCATCAAAGCCTTTCCTAAATGCGACTTCGCATTTAGGAAACGCTACTTACCATCAACTGCAAGTTGATGGTAATTTGCAAAACTTTGAAAAATGCACAAAAGTGCATTTTCAAAGTGCCATGTGGCGCACACATATGCCCTTAGGGCATATGTGTGCACCACATGAGCACAGATGCCAAATCTGGGGGTGCAGCAGGGTGGCCTTTAAGGCCCCCAAGCACCTTTCAAAATGCATTCGCAATTTGCGAGTACCTATTTGGTTCTCGCAAATTGCGAATGCCTTCCCATTCATTCCTATGGGCCTCTAGGCCCATAGGAATGAATGGGAAGGCATTCCTTAATTGCGAATCGCAATTTGCGATTCGCAATTAAGGAATGTGTAGGAATCGCAAATATTTTTGCAAAACCTACATGCATAGGCAATTGCGATTCCTTAATAGGGATTCCTTAATAATCTCTAGTAAGGAATCGCAATTGCTTAGCTTGATGCATGTGCCCCTTAATGTTTTGCGCATTATACATTTCAAAATAGAAACACAAATAGAGATGGATGTTCTCTGGAATACAGGAGGAGGATATACGTTTTATGCAATATGACTTAAGAGAGCATGATCTAATCCAATTTGCAATATTTTCCAGGATAATTTTCAGAGTATTTATGATGGATGGGGTTGATATTTTAAGCTGTAGTTGGATACTGTTGGCATACTGGTGGTAAGTGATGCATTTTCGCAATGTTAAGCTAAGTGGTTCCGTGTCAAGCCTGAATATTCATTTCGATTGATAGAAGCAGAGTCAAAATACATGAACATGCATATTCTCAGCAATTCAGGCTGCTGTTAGGTTACTTTGATGGAGAAGGCAGAATAGCTGAGAACACCAGTGCAGGATTTACAGTGGCATCAGGTGGGAGTCTGAAGATGGCGGAATAGACTTCAGCCTGTATGGTCGGCAGACTAGTTTTTGAATACAGCAGGAGTGCCGGCAGTCTAGGCTGAGGGAACAGTGGGGTATTTAGAAGTGAATTTTAGGAGGGGCACACATTGGGCCACAAATAAATCTGTTGGGACTTCCTACAAAGGTCCGATTATATATGTATATGTGTGTACATGTTTGTTTATAATGTTCAAACTTGATTTTGTGTGTATATATCTACAAAGATTTATATAGATATATAAACATACACATGGTCAGATGTAAAAGATTTAGGCAAACAACACTACTTTGCAATGAAAGGTAGTTCGGCAGATTAATGTGTGCGCAAGGTGCAGTAGCTGCTTTTTTCTGTGTCACCTCCTGGCACAATCACTACCTGGGAATGTGGTGGCCACAAGGGAGGGGGCAGAACAGATAGACCGGGGGCACTGGCCCCATCAGCCCCCTTTCGAGAGAAGCCAGTGTGAAGAAAGGGAGGCCAGTAATTCAGTAATACCTGGATAAAGAATGACCTCAGGGGTCTAGGCTTACTTTCAAGTCTTCAATTGTAGAGTCACATGGCAAATGTTGTCAGGGCCGACTTAGGCGCTGATGGTGCCCAGCCCGACAGTCATTTTTGGCACCCCTCCCCCATGACTTCCTCCTTGGATTCCCTCACTACCATCAGGAAAAAGTGCCCGTCAGCTCTCCATAGACCCACTCTCACATACTTTTTATGGGGTATATTTATGTAGAAATCACACAGTGCAGCAAGTCACCTTGCTGTACTGAGCTGTGTGATAGGGTAAGGGCAGGAATGTGCCATATTTAAAATAATACAGCGCATTCCTGCCTTTTCCCAGCAATGGTGCACAATGTGCTGCCTAGTGCCAACGCAGGCACTCTTGCACCTTGGTACAAGGGTGCCTGCATTGTAAGCAGGATTGTTTTTGTGCAGGAAGCACAAACACAATCCCCTGAGGCATTTTCCTATTTCTATGTGTGCTGCAGAATGCATCACTCATAGAAAGGGAAAAAAACAAGGAGAAATAAACAAATTTCTTGTCATTATTCCTCACCTGTGGAGGTGTAGTGCTAGAGGCACTCTTATGGTTTGACACCACATGATGACCTTTGACTACCATCATTTTAATTGACTTTGGTGTTTAATTTCACCCTAGCAGGAATGTACGTCCTACATATGCCTTGTTTCTCTTGAAGGTTTCTTTCTTGTAATCTTGCAGTCTTACAGTGGGAGCTGACACAGAATAGAACAGCCTTGCCAATAACAGAACGTGTGGAATGTGCATTTGAAAACATGAGAGAGAGAGAGGTGTGCAATGTACTTTTTGGTCTCGAAGTGCAGTGTTATGAGCAGTGGTGCCCAGATGTACATTGTGTTGTACATTGAGAGATGAAGTATGTGATGCTATAGGCAGTGGTGCGCTAATGTGCAGTGTATTGTACATTGGGAAGTATTATGAAGTTCTTACTATTGGCTTTGACATGGCCTCATGTCATCCTGAATTCTGTCTCTGCCTTGCTTGAGCCTTTTGCGCGCACAGACAGGCCCCCAGAGTGCTTGCAAGTTGTTTGGGTTAACCATGTTCAAGGTTGTTTTGTTTTTTGAGAGATTGTTTAATGTACCGAACGCTTTTGTAAGCTGCGTTAAGATAAAGGCTGGAACATGTGAGAATGCAGAGGGTATGTGGAAACTCCTTTTGCACTGGAATGCTTGCATGGAAGGTGGCCAATTCCAGTAAGTTTCCTTGGCGCAGAGGGAAGGACTCTCGAACCTTCTAGAGTGTTTTGAGACTATAAAGCTGAGAGTTGTTGAGTTAGAAACCGGGATTTCGGAATCCGAATGGGGACGGACGCGTCTACTTCGGTACAGCGGAACCCTGGTTGCTGAGGCTCTTAACCCCGGCAGTTGGTTGGGACTTTATTCAGGGAAGACGTATATGCTTGCTCTCCCTAGTATTCCCTATAAATCCACATATAACCTTACAATTTGTGTGGCTTGGTCACTACAAATTGGTGATAAGTTGAGTACTATGCAGAACCAACCTGCAGTCCTGTTTAGAATAATTATTGCAGCTTAAGAAGATTTTCAGCAAACATCCCATTGTTGATGGTTGGTGTGCGGTATCTTCTACCTCTGTGGCCACTTCTACTGTAGACTGACGGCACCTTCCTGGTGCGTCCTTGTGCTGGGAAAGTGAAGGGGGAGAGCAAGTGAAGCGTTAATCAAAATTGGGTCTTGCGACCCAGGTGTGAGCCATTGTGTTGCAATAGCGCAGCACAAGACCTAAGCATGAGCCTTTGTCCTACAGGAGCTCGGCGTGAGGAAAGTTCTGCAACCACACATGAGCACGTTTTGTAAGGCAGCCATCTTGAGCTCCATAGCATCAAACAAGTAAACGGTGACACGCACACCTCACGGCGTGTTGATAATTACTTTACCTGAGTCAGCAGTGCAGTCTGCAGAGACATGCACACCTCTTGTGGTGTGTCATGTCGACAATTGCTTCATCTTCAATTAGCAGTGCAGTCTGCGGTGATACGCACACTTCATGTGGCTTGTCGCAAAATTTTACCTCTTTGTACTATACGCCTATATAATTTAACTGTGATACACACACCGTCCGTACAGGAAGTGTGCACACTATTGATTATCTGTGATATGCACACCTATCAAAGCATGTCACGTATTAAGACTATTTTAATTGTAACTTAGCAGTGATACACACACTGAAAGAGCCTTAAATACATTGTTTTACCAGAATAGTGTGGATCAAATACTTTTATTGGAAGAACTTGAACAAACTCTTGTTGGAAAATTACAGAGGGATTTTCCTGAGGTGTTTTCAGGCAAGGTTGGCAAACTGAAGAAATTTGTTCATAAAATAGTGTTAAAGGAGGGTGCTGTACCGGTTTGCCACAAGGTTAGGAACATACCATTAAGCATCAGGGGTGAAGTTGCCTGTGAGTTAGAAACTTTGGAAAAGAAGTGGATAATTCAAACGATAGAGAGTGCAGAGTGGCTTGCACCCCTGGTGGTGGCCAGGAACACAAATGGGAAAATAAGCTTATAGTTAGCCCTTAGAAATTTAAATAATAACATCAGAGTGGATACTTTTTCCTTGCCTAAGATCTGTGAATTGCTTGCCAGGACTAAGTGAGTGACATGGTTTTCCACAATTGACTTGATTTCGGCCTACCACAAGGAGGCTTTGCACCTGGAAAGTAGGGACCTGACTGCCTTTATTACGCCTATGGGGTGTTTTAGATTCGTCCGCATTCCCTTTGGTTTGGCATCGGCCACTGCAGTCTTCCAGAGGCTGATGCAGAAACTTTTGAAAGACCTTCCGGAATCAGCTTACTTTGTAGATTGCATCTTGATCATGAGGAAGAGGAAGAATGAACATGACTGTAAGTTATACAAGGTTTTAGAGAAACTTAAAGCATATGGATTAACTGCTGAATTAGAAAAATTCATATTCTGTAGACAATCCGTGATGTATTTCGGTCATGAAGTTAGCGAGAAGGGGATTTCTCTGAGGGAGATTACTGAGTCCATCAGTGATGCTCCCGCCCCCACATGTAAGGAGGAAGAAGGGTCATTCTTAGGACTTTCAGAGTTCTACTCAAAATTTGTAAGACATATTTTAGAAAAGACATACAATATAAGGCTATTGTTGAAAGCTTGGCAGCGTTTTGAGTGGATTGAGGTTTTGCAAATGGAGTTTGGAAGGATTAAGGATGCCATCTGCACAGCTCTTCCATTACAATGCTTTGACCCCAAAGCTTGTACAGTCTTGACCACCAATGCCAGTGGGAAGGGATTAGGTGGTCTGTTGTCCCAAATTACAAGCAAGAGTTTTGAGAGTACACTGTCCTTTGCTTCTCACTCCCTGACATCACCTGAGGATTAATAGTCATTTATTGAAAGGTAGATGATGGCCTGTGTGTGGGCAACTGAGAGGTTTAGGCAGTTCCTCTGGGGCACTAAATTCACACTACGTATGGATCATAAACTGTTAGTTAAGGTTATAACCACGGGCCTCTGTGTGGGCAACTGAGAAGTTTAGGGAGATCCTATGGAGCAATAAATTCAAACTACGTATGGATCGCAAACTGTTAGTTAACTCCTCGCATTGGCAGAATGTCTCTTCCGTTTCTTGACTATACGTATGAAGTTGAGTATATGCCAGGCAGGAAAAGCAAGGTAGTAGAATATCTTAGTAAGTCACCGTATAAGGGAAAGGAGAGGAAACCAGTGAATGGGATGGTTATAGTGTGGCCAGTGTGGATTGTGAAACCTCTGCCATCTTGGAGATTGAATGGAAAACCAATCATGATAAGGAATTTTTTGGGGCAAAGTGATGGAGTATGTCTTATGGGGTTGACCTGGTAAGGGTAAAGTGACTGAAGGATGCAAGACATTTTGGGATCTTAAGGAGGAACTATCGATCTCCAACTCAGGGCTCCTTTTTTAGGGGGAATAGAGTTGTTCCATCACAAACTCTCTGTCAAAGAATTCTAGGAATAAAGCCCAAAGGGCATTTAGGAATCGTTAAGTGCAAACAACGGGTAAAAGTTTCTTATTGGTGGTCAGGAGTTGATTTCAAAATGGAAACATTTGTGAGCAACTGTGAACATTGTGCCAATGCTGATAAAACCTGAGTACTTTTTAGACCACCCCTAGGCCTTAGTGAGATCCCATCGAAGCCATGGCAGGTTTTAACAACTGATTTTCTAGGTCCGATTTTGGATCGTAAGGGGGTTCCTAAGAGCATTATTGTACTATATGACACTTACTCCAAGTGACCTAAGTAGTAGGTGTGTGGGCGAGTGGATGTGGCATGTATAATCAAATTCCTTGAAAAGACATTCTTGAGGGAAGAGATTCCCAAGTTACTTTTGAGTGATAACGGTCCACAATTCTCAACTGAGAAATTGACAAATGTTCTAGTAAGGAATGGTATTAAAGGGCAAAAATAACAGTGTATCACCCAGCTAGTAATGGCTCAGTGTAAAGATATGATAGGGTGATCATGGGTAGTAGTCATGCTGCCAACAATGCGGGTAAAAACTGTAAACGAAAGCTTGACAAACTTGTGTGGACATACCGAACAACACCTACAATAATGGGTTATAGCCCCTTTAAGATTTTAAAGGGACGTGATCCGTTCACTAAAGACAACTCTGATTGAATGTCTCAACAATTTCAGAGTGAGTGGCCACCTGAGGTTGTCAGACACAACCTAGAGGAGGCACATCAAAGTTACAAATTGTATTATGATAAGAAAATGGTGTAAAAGAGATGAATCTAAAAGATGGAGATTGGGTGCTTGTTAAGCTGGAAGTAAGAAAAGGTGACAGTCACTTCTCTGAACCATTCAAAGTGAGTAAGATGTATTCTTGTTCGTCCAAGCTTAGTAATGGAAAGGATTGGCATTTTAACAAACTCTCAAAATGTAACAAAATATTGTTATGGAATTGGGGGTTTCTGGAAGTTCAAAACCATAGTTTTGGGAAGAAGAGGACTATGGAGAACCCAGTAATGGTTCTACTCTCTCTCCACAAAATGGTTCTACATCAACTCCACCTATACAGTCTTTGGATGCAGAGAATGTGATTCCACCTTGGGATGTGCATGAATCTACAAGTGGCCTGAGGGAACAGGTTCCTCTCACAGGTCAGATCCTGGAAAATCTGTTAAAGGGCCAAAGGTGACTCTTTCAGGAAGAGCTGTCGCACTTCCTGCAAAATTAAAGGATTTTGTGGTGGGATAATGGTTATACTTTTGGTACAAATTTTCATTACATTGTTTATTATACACTTTTATGTTGCATTACCTCTCCGATTATCCTTTATGTAGTATAAACAGTGACTATATGTTTTTATTTTTTTTAAAGTTAATTTGGATTACTTTGTTGTAAAGGGGGAAGTTGTGGTGTTCCTAGGATATGTGGTTGTCAGGTGGGGTGGATGCCACAGCTGGTGACATGTTGAAGGTTCTAAATATGGAACCATGACGGTGGTAACAGTATTTTTGGCAGTTGGTTGGGACTTTCATCAGGGAAGATGTATATCCTTGCTCTCCCTTGTATTCCCAATAAATCCACTTATATCCTTACAATTTGTGTGGCCTCGTCACTACAATCGCCATCGCTCATTTGGACAAGAGCAGTGACAAATCAATAAATCTTGCCATGACTTTTTTGTTCTTAGGAATGGTGGTATAGACACAGAAGGCAATGTTGTGCAGTCTAGACATCTTTTTGTTCCATGGCTTGAGTGATGTCAGATAGGATTGCACCCCAGATGGTATGCAATTCTGTTCATGCCCAGAATATGTAGAGGTTATCGGCCTGTGGCAAATGGAAGCAGGGGCATCTAGCCATTACGGTTGGGTATATGAGGAGGAGGCTTTGTGGGGTTAAATATACTCTAGGTAAGACATGGAATTGAATGCACTTGAAGCAGACATTCCTAGAAACCTTAAGGTGACATTCCAGGGTTTTTAACCAATCTGAGCCATTAAACATCTGCCCCAATAAACCCTCCCTTTTGTGTCTAAGCTGTACAAGGGCCACTGGAAGGTCTTGCTGAAATGTCCTTTACAACCAGGTGACCAGACGTTTGCCGGGCCTTGGGGTGTGTAGCATTAAAAGGAGAGGGTTGGTTGCTGGTTCTAGATCTCTGATATGCCAATTTTTGGTAAGTGCCCGCCTAACCATGCCATAGATCTGAAAGTCCCCACCATGTAAGCCATACTAGTCTTGCAACTCTGGTAAGCTCAGGAGAGATTCATCTGAGAATAGGGCTCCAAGTGTGGTAATCCCATCCTCTCCCAGGCCTGTGCTGCACTAGTCATGAGTATGTTGGACTCATACTCATAGTGGAAGTCTCCTGCGTGGGAAAGCTGGGAAGTAGAGGTGCAGTTTCAGAGCCTGAGTAAATCCTCTTATTAAGTAACCCAGGGCTGTGTCAAATGAAGCAAATGGGTGACATGACTGACAATTCCAGAGAACAGGAGACCATGGAGGTGTCCTTCTCATAACTGTGTGTTTGTAAGCCCCGTCTCCAACTTTCGGAACAGCTAGGGGCTAATAGAATCAATAGTGAAAAAGTAAAGAAGACGCAACAGCTTCACCATTTTAGATAGAACTACACAGCTCATCATCGATATCAGAAAGGTGATTTATAAGGAAATATGAGAGCGAAGCAAACTCATGGCCTTGCCCAAGCCTCATAGTCTTCCTTGCGGTATCCGCACTGCACTAAAGATCAATTCTGTGCAGGCGCTTAGATTCCGGAAGACGATCGCAGCCGAAGCTGGATCAGTATTTACTGCCTCTCCTCTGCCTCCACTGTCGATGCAACATGTCTACCAGTGCAGATGAATGGCATTAACTGGGCCCGAAGCCATTGGCCCACAAAGTCATCACCCCTATCTTATGTGGTTAGCTACACCCCCATCTTAACCCCTCCTTAAAGAGAGAATATTAATGGACAATGATAATAGTAAGAAAACACATTATCCAAATCCAGATCAAACTTATGTTTTTACTCCTTATATGGCTCCATATTTTCCAGACGAGGTCTGGAAAGCATTATTAAGAGTGCCTTGACCACAACAGACCCTGGATGATTCAAGAAATAGCAACATACACCAATAATGCATGTATGACATTTTCTCGTTTTTTAAATATAATTTCTTTATTCGTTTTTCAAGTACAGTCCACATGCCATAACATTGACAAGAACATAGCAGAAAATGAGAACATATGCATCCCTTTCAGGACTATTGCAATCCAGTACTCCAGCCCCAAAACTAGTGAGTGGTAAATAAGTATCATGTATTGAATGATACATAACAACCCCCCTCCTTTTTCTGACCCATATCAAACGCTGTTGGCAAGGCCAATCCCCCCCTCCCGAACCATGAGCATAACCTCGCCCCTAATTCTCAGAATAACTGGGAGAAACATATACGGCATCCAAAATGAGCAAAAGAACAAATGGACCAAAACAGCCAGTCAGACAGTCGCCCAACCCCTTCAGTGCATATCTACACCTCATTGCAGGAAGAGCCCCATAGCTCATCAAATTTGGGAAGGTTATCATTAAGTTTGTAAATCAGTCTTTAGAATCTAGCAGTATCATGCATGTCTTCTAACTGTTGTCTGTACGTCAGGACCCCCTTCAGACTTCCACAGTCGTAGAATCCCCACTTTCACAGTCGCCAGGCCAGTTGCCAACTGACATTTCACATGATATGTCAATTCAGGAAGAATAGAGAAATCATGTAAAAGTGCAACCCTGGCCTTGAAGTCCATGGTCATTTCCAGCCCCTCATCCAGCAATTCCCAGATCTGCCTCCAGTAATCCCTCACCCTACTGCATTCCCAAAGTTGCTGTACTATGTTGCCCCCTGTCCCTTTCACATCACCAACATTTAGAATGCGGGCTCAGTTTGTGTAGTCTTGCTGGGAGCCAGTGCCAACAATGCAGTATCTTGAAATAACTATACTTCAAGCTCACCTCCCTCAGGCCCTTATCCTGTTCCTCTAATGATGATGCCCACTCCTCCTCATCAAAGATCATCACGAGGCAGTGTTCCTACCACTGTTGCAACTCAGAGGACGTGGAGTGTGAGAAGGCATGGTCAATGAGGATTAAGTATAGCCCTGAGATTGTTCCCCCAAAATATTCCCATGGGTAGATGTATGACCTAGTTTGGGAAGGTGGTAGGATGTACAGCACTGCCCCAATTGCTTCCATAATGCTCCCATCAGTTGAATGTATCTCCACTGTTTGGCCTGCGGGAGGTGGTAATTGTATTACAGATCTAAGAAGGATTGGGACTCCCACTCACTGACCAGATCCGTCACATATTGTATCCAACAGTTTTTCCACAGGGACATGCGCATCTCTTCCCGCCCTATCCTCACTGCAGCATTGCGCGATAAATACGCCTTCTTGTGTGAGGTACCTGACACTCTGAGCATGGATGAACGTAGTATGGAATTAGGCTCCCGTGGGTCACCCAGTTGTCTGATGTAGTACACTGCCAGGTCCTCACTAGTGCCTATCAAGTGTTGCTTCAAGGGAAACCCCAAAGGCGTCTCTGGGAAGGTCTCTATCATGTATACAGTGTGCTAGTTGGTGACCTATCCAATAACATTCCATGTGCAGCAACCTGAGACATCCCACTTTTTGACTGCGTAGAATTTAGAACTGTTTAAAAGTGGCGCCGCTGCCCTCCATATGAATGTCTATATACTTTGGTCAATCTGCTTCAAAAGAGTTCTAGTGATTGGCAGGGGGAGAATTCCGAAGGCGTAATTAAACGCGGGCGCTATTGTCACTCTTACTACTTGCACCCTTTCCACAGTAGAGATACCTCCCCTGTGTTCCCACCCCTTAAATTCGGCAGTGGTTTTCTCCAACAGCAGATGTATGTTATCTGGTATCATATCCGTCAAGCCATACTTGACATATATTCCTAGGTATTGCAAGCATCTGATTTTCCACTGAAAGAGTTGTCCATCTAGGGATGCCGTGATCATGAAGCGAGTCAAGGGCAAGGCTTTGCATTTAGACCAATTTATGCAGGATCCCGAAAAGACTGAAAAGGAGTCAATCAGGGACACCAAGACTGTCACTGCTGTCCTAGGATGGGACAATGTCAGCACATCATCAGCGTGGAGAAACATTTTATGTTCACCTACTGTCATTCGTATCCCAGTGACTTCCCTTTCCTGACATATCACTACAGCCAGTTGTTTCAATGTGAGGAGGAAGAGTAGCGGGAACAGCGGACATCCCTGACTTGTTCCTTGCCCAAATGAAAATTTCATGGAGGTAAAGTCACCAGAAGTCTGCCCTCATGCCCTGTATCCACATCAGGAAATTGGGGCTGAAACCCATCCGAGCCATTGTCCAGAGAAGGTATACCCACTTTACTCTGTCAAAACGAAAGGACTAGCTTCTCGTCCCGATCATCCTTAACCTGGCAGAGGATATGTGTTAGGAGCCTGAGGTGGTTGGAAGAGGAGCGACCCAAGACAAAACTCACCTTATTAGGATAAACCAGAGTCCAAATACATTTCCGTAGGTGGGTTGACAGTATTTTTGCCTAAATCGTGGCCTCCACATTGATCAAAGAAATCAGCTGATAGTTGGCAAATTCCAAGGGATTAATGTCTGGCTTGGGGGTGAGAACTATCCTGGCTTTATTAAAACTATGGAGTAGTCTATTAGTTATTAGTGCCTCTCGAAATAGCTTACAAAGCAAAGGGGAGACCAGGGGCTTGGTGATTACATAAAATTCTATGGGAAAACCGTCCTCCCTGGGTGCCTTCCCTATCCGCAAATCATCCATCCCCTGCATCACCTCTTCCTCATCGGTGTCTGAACCAAGGAGGGCAGAGTCTTTAGCGCAGAGCCTCAGAATCTAAAGCCTATTCATGAAATTATCTTCCTCCTTTTGATCTAATTGGAATTCTGAGTGAAAAAGCCTCTGGTAAAAGTTATGGAACTCTTGGATAATGGTGCATGGGTGAGTAAGGATATCCAATGTTTTGCCACAGATAGCAGGAATATTTCTACTTGCCTCCATATGCTTCAGTTGGGCAGCCAAAAGGCGTCCTGCTTTCTCCCCTCTCTCATGGTGTCTCTGCCATAGCCAAAATAGGTCTTTAATGGCCTGAGATGTATAAGACCCATTCAAGTCATAATTGGACTTTGTCAGCTCCCATAGGGCATTTGTGTGGGAAAGTGCATAAATTCTGCAGTGATAAGGTCAATTGTAATCTCCAGGGAATGTCGGTCCAGCTCTGCCAGTTCTTTTGCTATCACCGCATCTCTCATGAGCTCACCTCATAAACAGGCTTTACTCGATCCCCACAATATAGCTGGAGATTGAATCAAGCCTACATTTTTATCCAAGAAATGCTGGACCTGAGAAAGCAGATGTAGTTTTTAGCAGCTAGGTCTTTGTACTTAGATGTGTTCATACGCGACAAGCCCGGGGGTGGGAACAAATGCCAAGTGCAGCTTGACAGCCACAAGGTCATCATCTGACACACCTTATGGAATGACTTGGGCTTCCCAGATGTGCCACAGGGTAGCCACTGTTATAAGGAAGTAGTCTATCAGAGTGTGTGTCCCATGCACACAGGTGGTGAAGATGTAATCATGTTCGTGGATCAATCAAAGAGAAGTCTGAGAGCAAATCATGTATATAGCCTCAGTCCTTACCATGGGTGGCATTTGGTTTCCTGAGCTATCAATGTTCGGGTCAATGTCAACATTCTAGTTGCCCACGAATATCACCTTGGTCCTCCCAAATGACAAAAACAATCTAGCGCGTCTAAGAAAAAAGGCGGATTTGTTTCCCATGGAACTTAAACTGAACATACTTTAAGATGATTGTCCTGCACCTATATCTTAGCAAAGAAATATCTGCATTCCTCGTCCATCAATGTGTGGTATAGCTGGTAGGTGAAATTGTTATGAAAGAGAATTGCCACCCGTCCGGTTAAGTGGATTAGAGGTGCTGTCTGGGGTGTATTCAGACATGTAGTTGGACAGGTATAAAGTAATCTGCTCACCCAATCTCTGTGAAGTTTGTCGTACTCCTGCCATGTCAAATGGGCTTCCTGGAGCACTGCAATGTCAGGTTTCTGATGAACTAGGAAAGAGAGCACCTTCTTTTGTTTTATGTAGTGCGTGAGAAGTGCATTTAGGGATAGCAGTGTGAGCAAATTCTTTACACCCATCGGTCTTACCCCTCCCGTTAGGGACTATTAACCCTGCACCACCTGCCCTGCTAGGATGATACCCGGGAGTTGGGTCAGAAACAGTATTGCGTGCTATCTCCTGCCCTGTACAAGTAGATGTTGTCAATGAACCCTGAAAGCCATTGGGGTCTTGGTGGGCGCCTTAGGAGAGATGGCAGCCTGTTCCATTATCTGGCCCCGATGGGGATGTAATGTGTGGTATGTGTAAGAGTTAAACTATCAGTGATTGTCCGGGGATGCCTTTCTGTCCCGTCGTATGTGGGATTGTCTGAGATGAGCAGAATGTGTAGGGAGAGAAGGAAAAGAAGAAAGAAACAAACCATAGAGTACCAGAACTGCAGGTACAGTGCTATGAGGCAGTAGCCCAAGAAGGACTCAAATCACTCACCAAATATCTTTAACTTGGGGACTGTAACGCAGGTGCACCAATGATGCTGTGGCACCCTGTAAACAGTCGGTATCATACAATATCACAATAGGCAGTGAACCAGACTGAAAATAATGAAGTATATGCAATTTTGGGTCCAGCGCCTCCGTATCAACCCCAACTCCCCTTTGGTGGAAAAGGCAGAACCAGTGCTGCTTACACCTCCCATGTGAACCCCTCCCAACCCGCCCCGGAACCCCCAAACTCCTGTATAACATCACCCTGGTGCTACAGGTATCATGAGACCCTGTACATCCCAAAGCAGGTAGTGACAGGTTACGCACGGGTCACCAGGACATGTAGAAGAAATGTTTACAATGAGAACAGAAAAATCTGTACTGTCCATGCCATTCTGTACTCAACCAAGCCAGCCAAGGGCGCACATGATTCCATTCCCCTTTATAGGACAACGGGCATTGCAGCAGGACGAATGTCCAATCCACGGGCAGTCTCTAAAAAGGTAGTGCTCATGGGTGTATGGCTTCTCAAATGCCTAGTTCCCTTGCCCCTCTCATACCTATAAGATTCCACCCACAAAAGGTTATAGATTACAGTTTGATGGAGGAGCAGGACTTGTCTCTCCTGGTCTGGTCCCCCGTTGGCTTAGCTTGGGGTCCTGTGCCCATCTCCGCATCATCTCCTCAAATGTCGGTGTTCCTCTTAATTCTTCATAACTGGTGCCCCTGTACTGACTCAGGTGCTGGTGCCATGCTGATCCGTTGGCAATGTGTCCATTTGGGTAGCAACTGATCCATCCAGTTTATCCAGCAGTCTTGCCAGGTCCTGTAGGTCATTATATTCCTGTGTCTGGCAGTCTAAGGTGATCAGCATTCTTCTTGGTTCCAGCAGGCCATAGTTCACCTCATGTTTCTAAAGACTAGGGAATATTTTCCTCTTTTGATTAGTTTTGAATGAGAAGTCTGACAGGAATAGAATGCAACTGTCTTCAGAAATACACAGTCCATGGTGTTTGGGTGCCACCAAGTTCTGCCGGGCCTGTTGGTGTCACAGATGGAAGGCCAAGATTTGTCTTGGACGAGAGTGCTAAAACTGGTGGGGCAACCACACCCTGTGCGTTCTCTGCAATTCCAGTGGGGGGTCGAAAGTGATGTTGAGAAAGGATAGGAGCTACTTACAGAGCAAGATCTCCAAGCTGACTTGTTAGACGTTCTCTGGCACCCTGTTACCCACTCATTGTCCTGACGGCTCCTATCTTCCAGATCAATGGTTTTCCTGCAGACTTCCCATTTTTCCAGGTTCCAGTCAGGCTGTGTCTTACACTTAGTCATTCTTTGTTCCAGGGAGTGCCTTTTGGATTGGAAAGTTGAGATGGCTCCACAGAGGGACTTTACAATCAATGTTGGTTTTGCCACATCGGTGAAGAGCTTCTATGGAGATTTTGGGGCACATGCATCAAAGGTTTTTGCAATCGCAAACGGTGCGATTCGCAAAAATCGGCCGTTTGCGATCGCAAATTGGCCTTTGGAGATGCATGAAAGTGTTCCTTATGCGCATTTAAGAATTCGCAATTAATTGCGAATTCTAAATTGCGATTGCATTTAAGGAATCGCAATTTGCGATTCCTTAAATGCAATGCTAGAAGCACTTTCAAATAGCGATTTCGCTATTTGGGACCGTAAATTACAGACAAATCAAACTTGTCTGTAATTTGCAAAACTTGAAAAATGCTCTAAAATGCATTTTTTAAGTTTTAGGTTACACACACACATGCCCTTGGGGCATGTGTGTGCTGCATATGGGTGCACATCACAATGTCAGGGTGCAACAGGGTGTCATTTTGACACCCTTGCACCCTTGAAATTGCATGAGCAATTTGCGAGTACCTACTGGTACTCGCAGATTGCACATGCAATCTCCCATTCATTTCTATGGGCCTGTAGGCCCATAGGAATGAATAGGAAGGCATTCCTTAATTGCGACTCGCAATTTGCGAGTCGCAATTAAGGAATGTTTAGGAATCGCTATTTTTATAGCGATTCCTACATGCATAGGCTTTTGCGATTCCTTAATTGCGATTCCTTATTAATCGCAATTAAGGAATCGCAAAAGCCTTCCTTGATGCATGTGCCAGTTTGATGCCTGTCAGCTTCCTCAACAGTGTGGCCAGTGCAGTATTGGACACAGCTATCGCCTCAGCCATATTGCCTTTGAGGGGTTCAGCTTTTCACTTACCCGATACTGCTTCTGAGAACATTAGTTGCCTGGCATGTTTTGATTTCGGACCCTGCGACATGGATTTTCCCCTGTCGCCTCCTCAGCTGCATTTAGGACGTAGGCTGAGAGCACTACTCTTCCTGATTGAGTCCACAAAAGATCGCAGTCCCAGACCACTACATACTAATGTATACCCAGGAGAGAGACCCCAGGAGCAACTAAGGTCCAGTTGCCCCAACCATAGGTAGTCTCATTCCTCACATGGCCTCTGCCCCTTGCTGCTGGTATCCAGGTTGTTCCTTTTACAGTTCAGGTCTCTCATGCGTGTGGAGACTATCCTGCATGGCAGACTTTGGGCCCACTATACTCCCAATCCAAAATGACTGCGGCACCCAGTACCCAGTGATGTTCCTTTCAGAGGGGGCCTTTCTCGACCTTGGTGTTCCCCCTCACCCTCTCCAGGTCTCCTTTCACTGTTCCTTCACAAGCCGGCACTCTCAATCAGCAGATCAGGGTGGGGCTGTCTCGCATTGCTCCCAATGCAGAAGAGCTCTGTACTCCCATGCCACGAGTAATATCCATGGACCTCCGCAGGCCTCCAAGGCAGATCCCCTTTCCTCTCCCTCCTCTGAAGTCTGAAATCGAGGAGTCACCCACCTTTGTGTGTGCTCCAACCGGAGTCCGGGTACTGCTTCTCAACATTTACGAGTTGCTCAATCTGCCCTTCCCTACTGCAGTCCGGCTTTCACAGCCACCGCTGCTCTCAATGCGTGCAGCCCGGGTGGGGGTCCCGAGGAAGGGTTTTTCTAGTCACTATGGCACCAGGGTGAGTACTGGCACTAGTCCCCCCCTTTTCTCGGTGGGCTTGCTGCTTAGGGCGGCTAATGGGGCCTCAAGGATGTGTGCCTCACAAGAGCTTCGGCCCGATACCTCCTTGCTTTTCACCTTCCAGTCATGTCCCAGCCATAGTTCTCCTTGATTATTAAGCCTATGTCCAGGTGTACTGGTACTCCATGATAACATATCATTGTTTCCCTCCTCTTCAAGGGAAACTCAGAGTTATATCATTCAGTGGTGTCATTTGATAGCAACACTGTAGATTTTTTCCAGTTAATTGTGAGGCCAGAGATTCCACTAAACTGCGTAAATTCTCTTTTAATACAGGACAAGCTGTTTTAATTATCTCTAACAAATAGCAGCATAATAACACTGGCATATAATGAAATGCAAAGAAGGTGTCACCCAGTGCTTTAAATGGGCTGGAACGTTCAGGTATAGAGTATCTGCACTTCTTTATTTTGAGAGGAAGAGTACCTGCACTTTTCAGCAGAGGTGAAATACTTTGAATTGGACAGTACCAGTAGCCCTTCTCAAAAGTCAATAGGTACTCTAGTAGAGGGTACCTGTACGTCTATGTTTCCATTTCAAGCACCAGTGTCATGTAAAATGTAGTACCTTCTCAGCATGAAATTCAGGAGTTGCCAAAGTTTCAACCACGATGGAATAGAAAATAGGGGAGAATGTGCATCCTGGCCGTGTTCCCCTACCAACATGAAAAGAATGGATACTGCCCCATTTAGTTTAACAAGGCCATCCGCATGAGCTGTGGGTACAGCAGTTCAGTCCAGCTTACACATTTCTCTCCAACAGACCAGGAACATATAGCTCAATTCAATAGAACTGAAGACTGCGGCTGCATCATGAAAGACTGCCACTGAATTCATGTTCTGATTCAACTGCTGTATAAGACAAAACAGGTTTCACAAATTATACATGGTGGCTCAGCCTGGAATAAAGCCAGGCTGATCTCCAAGTACAAATCCTCTCTCGATTAACCAGACTTTTGACCAGGATCTTGTTATCTATGTTAATAAAGAACAGTGGGTGGTAGTATTAGAATTTTGAAAGTGACTTGTCCGATTTTAGTAAAGTTACAAATAGGGCCTCTCTTAGTCTCACAGGAATAGGCAATATTTGTCTTGCTTATTTGTACATCATGAAGAGATAGTTATGAATGTCTTTACAAAATGCAACTGTGATCTGATGACTACAGTAGCTGTGACCAGTTTGTCCTGTATATCTATATTCACTCTTTGCACTGAAAAATTATAATTCTGTATAAAAGGTTGTACATTCTGATACCATAGCGTCTTTTCAACTCTGCACCCACTTACTCTATTCCTGTTAAAATAGTATTTTTAAATAGGAAAAAATTGTTAGTACTCACCGATTTGAGTGGGGTGGGCCTTGAGTAGCAGTTAGGGGCGTGGCTTGTGGTTGTGCCTGCAAGGCAGACATTTAACAACATAAACATTTTTATGTGTCCATCAGTGGCTGGTGTTCTTTGAGCCAAGTAATGTATTCTACAGCAAATGTTCACACAAATTTGCAAAAAATACTATGGATTTTGAAAGGGCACCATACCAACATCTCATAGAATATCTTAAAACAATAAACTGGTGCACTGCAACAATTTGTATAAATGACAATGTTTGAGTACTAATTACCAGAAAAGTCAGTCCATAATTCCAAGGTCATGTGGTATACATTCATCCTCTTTATTGTAATTACATGCTTCCAGCCAAGCATATGATCATCATCCGACACGTGTTTTGTCTCCAGTGGCACTTTTTCAAGCTGTATGTAGTAAACAAATATGAAAGCAGCTTAAGTGAGACCAACTTGACACATGAAATCTGTTCATTTTATATATGAGTTATATGCATTGAGTTCTGTCGATGGTACAAGCAGAACTTGAAAGTGCATCAGAGTGAAACTGCCATAGAAGACTTATACAGCCGCGGCCGCTGCAGGTAAGAGCGGTGGGCGGTGGGGCCGGCTGGGGGGGTATTTCAGTAGACGACCACGAGGGAAAATTAATTATTTATTTAATTTTCTATTGTGGTCCTCTCTCAAAATCCCCCTCCCCAGCCGGCCCCACCGCTCTTACCTGCAGCGGCCGCGGCTGGACTTATAAATCTCCTTACACATGCAAGTACTACATTACTATTAGAACAATATCTGACAGGACAGTCAAGATGTAAAAAGAAAAAGAAAATTCAACATGCTGTGTGCATATGTCCTATCTGTGATAGAGCAGCAGTGTTGTGGGGCAAAAAGAAAGACCATCTTTATCAGACACGCCGAACGTAGGAGTCTCCCTCCTAAATTCAGCATATATAATTAAGTTTGTCATCATACTATATGAAGAGTTGTGCAACAACATTTCTAATTTTTTTTAGCAATTCTGCACCCAAATCACCAAACGAAGTACAGGACAGGGGTACGTTTTGAGAATCTTTTCTCTCATTCAAACCATATTGAGGTGGGAACTTTAAGAAACAAAGCCTTGTGACTTCAATAACTCCACCTTACTGCTACCTGTGAGGTTTTATTTAAAGTTTTGGAGAAGCCTTCTTTTACTTAAACTAAGTTAATGGTGGAAGGACAAACAAACATAGCTCTGTGATTTTTAATAACCTTCCCTCTCTGTTGTCGGGAAGGACTCAAATAAAGGAGTTGGTGTGCAAGGCTGGACTGGGAACCCAAAGCAGCCCTGGCAAATTTTGTCAGACCAGCCCCCGTACTGTACATAGCGAGTGCAGCGAGTGAGTCTGACTACTACAAAGGGGGCTTTGGGGGGATTCTCCCCCAAGAAAATTTAGGAAAAAATGGTGCATTCTACAATACATTTGTCATTATATATTTAATTGTATTTACTTTTAAAGCATATTAGAACATTGGAATGTTGAGAGCTCCTCTGAAGACAATGGAGTGCTCTGGGCTTCTAAAGCCTGGTAGAAGCCCGGAGCATCAACATTCCAATGTTTACTTTTCACAGCTGTTGGTGGGAGCAAAGGCCTCACGGAGCCCGAGTGGATTTCAATACCCTCAGGCTCCGTGAGGCCTTTGTTTTACAAATTAGAACATTCTGCACTCGAGGGGCGGAATATTCTGATAGCCTTAGAGTCCTCAGTAGTGGGCTCTACTGGTCATTAAAGGCCTGCTCCCTTGTTAAACTTTAACGCTGGAGCGGACCTTTAATGGCCGGTAGAGCCCGCTATGGTGGGCTCTAATTCTATAATAAATGAAGACCTTACTGAGCATCAGGATACAACAGTCTTTGTTGGTGCTCTTTAATGATTCCCTCACTATCACCCTCCAACAGTGCCTATCGTCTCTCTATAACCCCTCCCTCACATGTATTTCATTTGTTTTATAGCATCTCTCATACCAGTGTAGGGTGTTGGAGAACTTTACATCACTCCAAGGGAGTAGCCAGAAAATTAAAATACCCCCCTCTTTGAGCCAAAGCTCTTATGGTACCAAGCAAGCGAAGCAAGTCTTGCAACCCTCCCCAGAAGAGCTTGCTTAAATCTTCCATCAAAGCATCTATCCATTCATCTTTTCATCCTTCCATCCAACCACTGATATTCACCATTTCACCTTTAATTCAGTCATCAATTCAATCTTTCATCCATCATTCAGTTTGTCAACATTTCATCTGTCCGTCAATCCGTCAGACCATCCATATCCAAACCTGTCCATCCATCTTCAAACCTATCCATCAAAATTATCCATCCATCCATCCATCCAACCATCCATCTATCCATCCATCCATCCATTCATTCACCCATCCATTCATCCATCCTTTCACTCCATCCACCCTTTCACTCCATACATGAATGAATGGGTATTTACAAAGAGCACTGTCACTCAAGCAAATGAGCATCCTGGTGCTGATAATAAACAGCAGTGTAAGCCTTTACCCTATTATAAAAGGTGTGGTTTAAATGAGGGAGTGACAAAGCGCGTCAGAGGCTTTAAACAGCCGCGTCTTCAGGGCCTTTTTAAAAGTATCTTCTGTGTTTATAAATCAGAGATGCATTGGCAATTGATTCCATGCCCTGGTGCCTTTTACTGTGAGGGATTTTCCACCTCGAGTTTTTAATCTAAAAGAGAGTGGCTTCAGCAGATTTTCGTTTGAGGATCTCAATGTTCTCAGGGTCTTATAATGTCTAAATCTGGCCGAGAGATATTTCAGTACTGTGGCCTTTAAGGCCCTAAATTCTATCAGCAGTGTCTTAAACAAGATTCTTTTAAGTATGTGTAGCCAGTGAAGCCTTTTTAATGTGGCTGATGCTGAGCTCCATTTAGGGAGCTGTAGCACCATTCTGGGTGCTGTGTGTTGGACCATCTGAAGTTCATGTATTAGCTGTTTTGCACATCCCACATACAAGTTGTTACAATAATCCAATCTTAACGTAAAAAGTGCAACTGTTACAGTCTTCCTGGCTTTCAGGGTAGGATCATGAAGACATTTCTTAAGGTATTTGATCAGTTGAAACACATCCAGGCTACTGCCACCACTTGGGATTTAAAGGATAGTTCTGTGTCAAATTTATCCCTCAAATTTTTGGAAACTTTAACCATCACTGGTGGAGGGGGGACTGAAATTGGCCATCAGCGTGTAGGAGAAAAGAGATTAGATTTTCCAAAGAGGAGAGGTTCCATTTTCTCAGAATTGCATTTCAAGTGATTGTTTTGCATCCATAAAATCACGTTACGTTTGAGAGACATTTTTGGATGTTCAGCTCTGGACCAGTTGACCCCTTATCTAGAGAAAGGATCAACTGGCTGTCATCCACGTATGATGAAATTGTAATTCCATAGGAGTCAATTAGCAAGTAGGCTGTCAGCTGGGGAACAACATCGCAATAAAAGCTAGGCTTGTGTCAGGATGTGACAATTCAATAGCTGACGCTCTCCCTCACTTTTCTAGGGAAACGTTCCATCAACTGGCACCTTGGGAGGGTGAGAGGATGACAGAGCTACCACAAGACATATGGAATGCGGTGGAGCTGATCTAGCATGACTCGTGGACCAAACCCTGGCCCCGAAGACTGCGAGTACTTACCGTAAGTGTGTGGAACACTTCAATAGGGCAACAGGGGGGGACGTCAGAACCTGCACCAGTGACAGAGTAGAAAAATTAATATAATGGGCTTTTTAGCAGGGCAAGTTCAGGGGGTGGGTGCAATTGCATCCAAGTGCCTTAAAGTACATTTCTAAGTTTTGCAGAGGGGTGGACCCAACAAATTCATTTTACTGCCACTTGGCAATGAAGGGCTGGGGTTAAATGAAACAAAAGAACCCTGACACCAGACTACCGATCGACTTTGAAAGGCTAATGACAATCTTATTGTCCCTACCGGGCATATTTAGATCCTTGGGGGAGACACATTTGTTCAAAGCAGTTTTTTCAATGGCATTCTTTGGAGCATTTAGGTTGAGCAAACTGGTGGCACCAGCAAGGGCCAATCCAGGCTCGGCTTGCATACGGGAGGAGGACCTGCACCTAGGGGACACGCATTTGGTAGTGTACCTGAGAAGGTCAAAAACTGACCAGGAAGGGAAAGGGAAGCACACATGGCTAGAGTGTTTTGCGGCAAGCGCAAACTGCCAGTCTGCTTGACCGGCAGTTACATGCAGGTCAGGGCAGGAAGTGGCCCCCCTCTATTTATACATGAGGACGGCAGCTACCTTAGCAGGTTCCAATTCACAGCAGTGATGCGCCAGGCCCTGTCAAAGGTGGGTTTTATGCCACTGCGCTTTGGGTCACATTCCTTCTGCATCTGGGCAGCCACCATCGTGGTGACACACGGCATGGCGGACGAAGGGATTAGACCCTTAGGGAGGTGGAAATCCTCAGCATTTAAAAGGTACATTAGGCCATCTTCATACTAGTGCAGGGCTAATATTTCACCACAGGCAATGGAGCAAAGTAACGGACAGTGTGGATAGTTGGACATTCGTTCATCACAAGGGCACAGAGGTGGGCCAGTGCCAGGAAGAGGTATGGCGGCATATGGCTACTCAACACCAAGATTATATGGCTGTGCAAGCCAGGCATGAAATAGGGACATCTCCTTCCTGCAGTGCGGAGGGCGCAGAGGGCGCACGAGAAACACGTCGTATTAGAGGTCCAATTGGGGGGCAACAACCTTGCGGCAATGGGGCGGAGAGCCCTGGTGGAAGCCATCCACGCTGACTTGACAATGCTGTCAAGGTTGGTGCACCCAGCTGAGATACTCTGGTCAGAGATCATTGCGCAATACGAGTGGGTGGATGCGGCGAGCCAGGGAGCAGTGGAGAGATCAAGGAGGAAGCTGAACATAACAATGAGCAAGTTCTGCAGGAGCATGGGTTGGGAGCATGTGAGGCATGGCCTCATCAACCTAAGGATGTCGGGCCATTATGCGGACGACAAGGTCCATCTGTCTAGCATAGGGACTTATATGTTCCGCCTGAACATTGTGGGGGGGTTAGACCTGCTGGGTTTCTCTTAGTGTGGGGGGATCTGTCGGAGGTCAAAAAACCACCTCCAGTGTGGTGGATAGCTACAAGGTGCAACAAAACATATCTTCACTTGAGGACATAAAAGGACAATTGCCTGAAAAAGGTCCTTCGGATGCCTCATGGCAGGGACACTTGATGTCAGACAAAAGAGTCATAAAGGACAATTGACTGGACAAGATCCTTGGGATGACTCATGGCAGGGACACTTGAGGGCACACAAAAGGGGTGAGAAATGGACAGCGCTAGGCCGACACTGCACTTGCAGCCCAGGCATGGTCATGGGGGCCAAGAACACCAGACATTTGGTAGCAAGGGAATCCTTGAAGCCATGGCCTGCTATGCCAAAAAATAACAGAGGGAAGGTGAGCTGTCACTGCAGCTGACAAACACTGATTTATGACACCCAGTCAAGAGATTTTTGATTTACAGGATAATGCATTGTGGATTATGCATGCTATGTTTTGATATGCAATAAAGATAAGATTATACTGTGGACCAATTGTGAACTGTAGGCTGTACAGAGATGAACATATTATTGACCAATGCAATCATGATAACTTATTTACCAGCTGAGAATGTGAGTAACACCACAAAGGTCTTGGTGTCCATTATTGATGGGAGAATGGAACAGCAGGTGGGCCTGTGGGATACTCGCACAGCTGGGGAGGGTTTGAGTGTTTGTGTGTGCATGTGACTTGCTCCATCCGATCTGCAGGGCACCTTTTATGATAATGGGTTGGCAGGATGTAGACCCAGCCTGTACAGTTAAGAATGGTGGGGCCGGGGGAAGTCGACGTACGACGGGATAGGGAAAATAAATAAAACCATATACCTTGCGCTCGCCGCTGCAAGGTAAGTGGTTTTATTTATTTATTTTATTTTCCCTAACCCGTCGTATGTCGACTTTCCAAACACAGAGAATGAGAGGCAACACACAGATTAACACAAGAAATATAACATCAAGTCCACTAACAGAAACAATTCCAAAGTTGTGAGTATAAATTCTTAAAGAGATCTTTTTTTATTTCTTCTTTTTTTTCGGTCTTGGGATTGTTACAAACGGACGCAACCAATGCTTTTCGCCCTAGACAAGGGCTTCTTCAGGGCTGTGGACATGAATAAATAGACAAACACTAGTACACAGACTAAGATCATATATATAAGTGAAAAGACATGTACTGTTGCGGTGATTAAGACCATATATATGTAAGAAAGACTAAAAACATACAAAGAATACAAAGCAATCTGGACCTACGTGCAATAAATGGCAAGAGAAGGACAAGATTCTTTTCTTTTCTTAAAAAACATGAATATACATTGAGCACAACAATGGCAATCAACCCCAAAATGCATTCCTCTCTTTTTGCACGTTCTCAATATTTCCATGGACCAGGTTATGCAGACAAGGCGATGATGGTAATTGTTGGACTTGGCCCTTTTTGCAGGGTCATCCCTGAACTTTTTGCCTTCCTCCTGTACTTTTTCTGACCTGTTTTTGTTGGTTTTATGACTCTGGGCACTTTTCCACTGCTGATCAGTGCTAAAGTGCATATGCTCTCTATGATAAATTGATGTATGGATTAGTGACTCCATGTTTGGCTGGTTTGGTTTACTTGTCAGACCCTAGTACAGTGCACTGAGTGTGCCCAGGGCTTGTAAACCAAATGCTGCTGGTGGGCTTGCAGCACTGGTTGTGCCACCCACAGAAGCAGCCTGTAAAAGTGTGTCTCAGTGTCAGGTTATGCAAGAGGACACTCACCTTCTCAGACAGATCCAGCGGGGGCGATGCACAGATCCCAGAGCCCCTTTGCACTACTCCACAGGGGGAGGTCAAACACTCCACCCTGCACCGTAGTACACCGGGAATAGGGGAAAATAAACAAGGAGCAATGGAAAAGAACGGTCCGTTGCCTTCTTCCTAGGGGATCCCTGGTTCCGGGGCTGCTAGGCGTAGACCGGCAGCAGGGTAGATCCTACGGGACCTCACTGTATAAGGAACTCTCTGAGGTACCCTCCGAAGAAAGCAGGCATCCAAAAACAGCAGGGGAGCATATGGGAAAGTTTAAATAGCGTTAGCGCGCAAAACTCTCTCCCTGAGAGCCTGCGCAAAGTCACGAAAGTAAAAGAAAACGGCGCGGAAAAACTCTCTCCCTGAGAGCCTGCGCATAGACACGAAAGCAAAAGAAAGCAGCGCGGAAAAACTCTCTCCCTGAGAGCCTGCGCAAAGACACGAAAGTAAAAGAAAACGGCGCGGAAAAACTCTCTCCCTGAGAGCCTGCGCAAAGACACGAAAGTAAAAGGAAACAGCGCTGCTCCTGATTCCAAGGTTGCAACCGGGTTCCCGGTTGGGAGAGCGCGCCGCGAGAAACCCTCCTCACGGTCACCCTCCTGAGCGCTGTGAATCCTGTGGTACAGGATCAGGTACTCGGACGCCGTCACAGGCTGGATGCGGCTAGACTCGGGCCAAGGACGAGAAGCTGCAGCGATAGTCCGTGCTGCGTAGGACGCCGACTCCAAGAGCTGTAATCACAGAAACCAGGTGTAATCCGTAGGGAACAGGTGACAAGCACCGGATCCCCCTGTAGGTGAGCTATATATAGCAGCCCAACCTCTAAGGAAGAACCGGTGCCTGCCCAAGTGCATGCTGGGAGGTGTAGTCTTCCCCCTACTCACCCCCCTCGCATCCCGCGCCTGGATGGGATCGTGACAGTACCCCTCCGCAACGGCCGCCGTCCCGGCGGACTACCAGGTTTAGTAGGGTGAAGAGCATGGAACCGTCGGAGAAGCAGGGAACAATGCAGGTTCTCCACCGGTTCCCAAGTGCGTTCCTCTGGACCATACCCTTTCCAGTGTATGAGGTAATTGATCCTTCCTCTGGTTCTTTTGGAGTCCAGGATGCTCTGTACCTCGTATTCCTCTTCCCCTTCCACTACCACAGGATCGGGGCCTACCAACAGGCGAGTGTGGGGCAAGCATGGACGCAAAAGGGAAATATGGAAAACGGGGTGAATGTTCCAACTCCTTGGAAGTTGCAGTTTCACGGCTACGGGATTTATCACTTGTGTTATGGCATAGGGCCCTACAAACTTGGGTTTAAGCCTATTAGAACCTTTCATTTGCAGATTCTTCGTAGATAGCCACACCTTATCCCCTATTCCGTATAGGGGCCCTGGGGAACGCCTTCTGTCGGCGAACCGTTTGGTGGCTTCCTGGGCCTTCAACAAATGGCCTTTGGCCTCTAGGAGTACTGCACGGAGATGCGCGTGGTGAGCTTGTATAGAGGGGTGTTTAGACGTTATGGGCCAATCAAAGGGAAGCATGTTGGGATGGTATCCATATAAACAGTAGAACGGGGAGCAACCCAACGTGGTATGGTTGCTGTTGTTGTAGGCAAACTCCGCCGTCCAAAGCAAGGTACTCCACTCAGCCTCATGGTGCAATAAAAAACATCTCAGATATTGCTCCAATGTCTGGTTAAGCCTCTCGGTCTTTCCGTCCGTTTGTGGATGGTAACTGGTTGACAGCCGCGCGTCTATTTTCATGATGGTACAAAGTTCTTGCCAGAAGTGGGACGTGAACTGCGAACCTCGATCAGTGATGAGGACTGCTGGAATGCCGTGCGCTCTTACCACATGTTGTAGGAATACGATGGCTAACTCAGGGGAAGAAGGCATAGCCTTCAGCGGTACGAAATGCCCCATCTTGGTCAGGTGGTCCACCACGACTAGAATGACGGTGTGCTCGTTACTGGGAGGCATCTCGACTATAAAATCCATTGAGACGGTGTGCCATGGAGCGTCTGGAATGGGGATAGGATGCAGTAACCCCACCGGTTTGGTATGCTGGGTCTTGCCTTGGGCGCAGACGGCGCACCCCATGATGTACTGCCGTACGCTGTCTCGCAATCCTGGCCACCAGAAATGCCGTTCCACGAGGGCTATGGTCTTGTGGAACCCCATGTGACCCCCCAAGGACGTGTCATGAGCCCATCGAATCGCTCGTTCCTGCAAATGGGCTTTGGGTAGGAACAAGGCATGGTGGTGGAAAAGCAAGCCCTCCTTCTTGCTTCTGTTTCCAGGTCCTTCCTCCACCCATGCTTGTGTATCTACGCCCTCCAGCTCGATCCTTAAGTCGACCAGGAATTCTTCTTCGGTCACTATGGCGATCTCTGTACTAGGGAATGCAGCTTTGCTTAAAATAGGGGAGGAGTCGTGAGGGAATGGTCTTCTTCTTTAGCGGGTTCGTTCGGCCTTGACAAAGCATCTGCCTTGCCGTGTTTGCTCCCTGGCCTGTATTTTATCACAAAATCGTAGTCCGCAAAAAGAGAGACCATCGCAGCTGTCTGGGCGTAAGGGCTCTAGCCGTCTTCAAGAATAACAGATTGCGATGGTCCGTGAAGATCTCAACGGTATGTTGAGCCCCCATCAGATGATGCCTCCATTCCTCACATGCCCTCTTCACTGCCAACAACTCTTTGTCTGAGATGCTGTAGTTGACCTCGCACTGCGACAACTTTTTTGAGTAGTAGGCCACTGGATGTAGCTGTCCTGTTTCGGGATGTCTTTGGGAGAGGATTCCTCCTACGGCATAATACGAGGCATCGGTTTCCAAGATAAAGGGCAGAAGCACATCAGGGTGTCTTAAGATAGGCGCAGTCGTGAAACAGGTCTTTAACGTCCGGAAGGCGGCTTCCGCCGGTTCGGTCCATACGAACTTTGCTCCCTTCTTGAGCAGGAAGGTAAGGGGCTGTATTATCTGCGAGAGTTCTTCACAAAGCGCCGATAAAAGTTAGCAAAGCCGATGAAGCTCTGTAACGCCTTCTGGTTCATCGGGGACTTCCACTGAGTAATTGCCTCCACTTTCTTTGAATCCATGCAGATCCCACTGGTGCTGATGACGTACCCCAAAAACTCCACCTCGGATGCATGAAAAAGGCACTTCTCTGGTTTGGCGTACAAGGAATGCTGTTGCAGCCGTTCCAGGACCTGTGTTACGTGCGTGACGTGCTCTGCGACAGTGGTGGAATAGATCAGGATATCGTCAATGTACACCATGCACATCACGTCCAGGAGGCCCCGCAGAACTTCGTCCATGAAGTACTGAAATGCCGCTGGGGCATTGCAGAGTCCGAACGGCATGACTTGGTACTCGAAAAGCCCAAACTTCGTACGGAAGGCCGTCTTCCACTCATCCCCCTTCTTCATTCTCACCAGGTGGTAGGCTCCTCTTAGGTCCAACTTTGTGAATACGGTGGCTCCTTTTAGTTGGTCCAGCAGCACCGATATCAGGGGGAGAGGGTACCGGTTCTTTATCGTGACTCTGTTGAGGGCTCTGAAGTCAATGCACGTTCGTAAATCGCCTTCCTTCTTCGGGATAAAAAAAAGAGGAGAGGAGGCGGGGGAAGACGAATGACGTACGAACCCTTTGGCCAGGTTCTCATCCAGATACTCCCTCAGATGCTGGGTTTCGGGTTCGGTCAACGCGTAGACCCTACTACAAGGAATCGCCGCTCCAGGAACCAGGTCGATCCGGCAGTCAAAGTCCCTGTGAGGCGGGAGTTGGTTAGCTTTGGTCTTGTTGAAGACGGAGGAGAACTGCCGGTACTCTGGAGGAATCGTGGACACACAACCCAGTATGCAGTCGGTACAACCCACAGCTAAGAACAAGGCTTGTGTGTCCCCCTGATCACCACCCAACGCGTGCTGTTTGGTGCAATGTTCCTTACAGTACAGTGAATCCATCACCACGGACCTGCTTGCCCATCCTACAGTGGGGTCGTGGAGTGTCAACCACGGCATACCCAGGATCAAACGGAAATGCGGTGCGTCGATTAGGTCGAACTGTATCGTTTCATAATGATCCTCTCCAAATTGCATGAGGATGGGCTGGGTATGGTATTGGACTAGGCCAGACGTCAACGCAGTCCCGTCTACTGCTTTCACTGGTTCGGGTATGGTTTTCTTCTGCAGGGGCACCCCTAAATCCTCCGCGTACTTCCGATCTATGAAGTTGCCAGTGGCCCCGGAATCCACCAAGGCTGGTATTAGCTTGAGAACTCCGTCCTCCAACCACAGAGAAACGCACACGTTGAGATGAGGAACGGTATGTTGTAAGGTGTTAGCTATCACTGGAGACACTGCATTATCAGTACGCCCCGAGCTGGAGGTCTCACATCGGCTCGGGGCTAATCGTTTCCCGACTCGTCTGGGAGGTTCCAAGACCCATGGGCCACGGCTTGTGTCTTGGACGGAGGCTTCCTTTCTGGTTGTTTTGATCGGGCCTTGCAGTCCCGAATGAAGTGTCCGGACTTCCCACAGTAGAGGCAAAGACGTTGTTTCCGTCTCTTCTCCCGTTCTTCTGAGGTCAGTGGTCCGCGAGTTCCTCCTATTTGCATCGGTTCCGGACCCTCCAAGCTTTGGACTCCGTCTCCGGAAGCTGGACGACCCCGAGGGGCATAGTACTTGAGGTCACCCTTGGTCTTATCGGTTTTCTCTCTTGCATCCGATGGTCCAATTGCACAGTCAGATCGATTAGCTCCTCACACGTCTGGGGTAAATTAATTACCTGAGCAAGAACATCCTTCAGCTCTCCCCTAAGTCCCTGGTAAAATAAGGAGGTTCTCTTATTCGGAGGCCAGTCGGTTTCCACCACAAGCCGGTTGAACGTGGTGATGTAGGAAAGGAGGTCCTGAGTCCCTTGTCTGAGGGTAAGCAGCTCTCTGTCAGAAGTCAGAAGGTGCGATTTACGATCGAACAACTTACGCATCTCCGTGTAGAACTCATTAAAGTTATACAACACCGGGTCATCCCGTTCTATCAATGGGATGGACCAACTGGCTGCGTCCCCCCCAAATACGACATGACAAAGGAGGTCTTCGCCTGCTCGTCGTGAAAGAGGGTCGGTTTGCACAGAAAGTGCAGCCTACACTGGCTGATAAAAATCCCAAACTTCTTTGGGTCACCATAAAAGCGTTCAGGGGCCGCTAGGGGTATCTGCTGAGAATGGACCACGTGCACAGGGGTGGTCTCGCCCGTACCAACTAAGGGAGAGCGAGAGGGTAGAAAGAACCCTGTGCTGGTAGCACCCCCTCCCACTTGACCTGCAGGCGGCTCCGTTGTCCTGGACTGTGGAGGTGGCAGTGTCCATTCCTTGATATACCCCCTCCCGGGAGGATCAGGGGCCTTTCTGCTTAGCCCAGCCACTTCTCGACGCATGGTGCCCATCTCGTTCCTCAGTTCTTGTGTTTCAGTACGAAACGCGTTAACTTCTACCTGTAGGACGGACATGGTCTCTAACAGTGAGGTAAGCACTGTGTTTACATCCATCGCCCAGGCTGGATGGTCGTCTTGGGCTTGTCACTCTGTCAGGTTATGCAAGAGGACACTCACCTTCTCAGACAGATCCAGCGGGGGCGATGCACAGATCCCAGAGCCCCTTTGCACTACTCCACAGGGGGAGGTCAAACACTCCACCCTGCACCGTAGTACACCGGGAATAGGGGAAAATAAACAAGGAGCAATGGAAAAGAACGGTCCGTTGCCTTCTTCCTAGGGGATCCCTGGTTCCGGGGCTGCTAGGCGTAGACCGGCAGCAGGGTAGATCCTACGGGACCTCACTGTATAAGGAACTCTCTGAGGTACCCTCTGAAGAAAGCAGGCAGCCAAAAACAGCAGGGGAGCATATGGGAAAGTTTAAATAGCGTTAGCGCGCAAAACTCTCTCCCTGAGAGCCTGCGCAAAGTCACGAAAGTAAAAGAAAACGGCGCTGAAAAACTCTCTCCCTGAGAGCCTGCGCATAGACACGAAAGCAAAAGAAAGCAGCGCGGAAAAACTCTCTCCCTGAGAGCCTGCGCAAAGACACGAAAGTAAAAGAAAACGGCGCGGAAAAACTCTCTCCCTGAGAGCCTGCGCAAAGACACGAAAGTAAAAGGAAACAGCGCTGCTCCTGATTCCAAGGTTGCAACCGGGTTCCCGGTTGGGAGAGCGCGCCGCGAAAACCCTCCTCACGGTCACCCTCCTGAGCGCTGTGAATCCTGTGGTACAGGATCAGGTACTCGGACGTCGTCACAGGCTGGATGCGGCTAGACTCGGGCCAAGGACGAGAAGCTGCAGCGATAGTCCGTGCTGCGTAGGACGCCGACTCCAAGAGCTGTAATCACAGAAACCAGGTGTAATCCGTAGGGAACAGGTGACAAGCACCGGATCCCCCTGTAGGTGAGCTATATATAGCAGCCCAACCTCTAAGGAAGAACCGGTGCCTGCCCAAGTGCATGCTGGGAGGTGTAGTCTTCCCCCTACTCACCCCCCTCGCATCCCGCGCCTGGATGGGATCGTGACACTCAGGTCTGCATTGCAGAGCCTGTGTGCAGTCTGTGACTGCCATGTTGACTGGACAAGTGCACCCACTTGCCAGTCCCTAAACCTTCCCTTTTCTTCATATCAGACACCCCTATGGTAGGCCCAAGGGCAGGGTGCATTGTAAGTATAAGGTAGGACATGCCCTGGTGTGTGTGGCATGTCCTAATAGTGAATTACAGCCATTTTTGTTTTTCACTATTGCAAGGCTACCTGTTCCCCATAGGCCAGAATGGGCAGTTTGATTATTACATCTTATAATCCAAACTGACCAAGGGAACATGGTAGAAAAACGAATTTAGTATGCCTGAACTCAGAATGATAAAATACATCTTTTAGTGAAGTTGGTTTTAACATTCTGTGTTTGAAAATACCACTTTTAGAAAGTAGGTATTTTCTTGCCTAACTATCCAAGCCTGCCTCTGCTAGGTTGTGTATTCCATGTCTGGTTTGTGAGTGACAGGGGCTGGGGGATTCCAGGAGACAGGGTGAGTCAGCCCAGGGCTGAATAGAGAGATCTGCATGTAGATGGGTGGGAGGAGTTGCACCTGGGACCCGAATAGGGCTGTGCCTTCCCTCCACAATGCTGGCTCCACCTCCTGTGGTGTGTCTGATGTCCCTGGCCTACACTGTGAAAGGAAAGAAGGAGTCTTGTCAAAAAAGTGCTCCAGGACTGACCAGAACTGGTTTGGACTAGGCAAAGGCCTCTCTGCCTTCAGAGAACAAAGAGAATATGTGTATAAAAGAGGGGACCCAAACCCCAGAACTTTAGATCAGATCACTTTGGGAAACAAGAATAAACCTTTGCTGAGGAGAGGAACCAGAGAAACTGAGGAAGAGACTATCCCTAAGCTAAGTGCTGTTTAGGGGATTGGCCTGCAGTGGTTGCCTGACTGCCAAAGAAAGGAGAAAGGAACTTTGTGTGTACTTTCATCAACTTGTAAAAGATCTCCAAGGGCTTGAGAGAAGAGCTTGCCTCCTGCTGAAGTCTCAGGGACAACAGACTTCACCAACCAGCTCCCCAAGAGACTTTCTGGAAACTGCCTGCTGCTGTGCTGGACTTTCTGAGGGACTGCGTGTCGCAAGGAGCTGGAAGCGCAACTCACGAAGAAGAAGCGTCGCCGCCGCAGCCGAAGCGCCTCGCATCGCCGAAGAAGAGGATCGACGTCGCATCAGACGCCGCCGCATCAACGGAGAAGAGTGTCGCTGCCGCTGCCGCTGTCACATCGTTGCCGAAGCGCCTCGCATCGCCGGAGAAGAGGATCGACATCGCATCAGACGCTGCCGCATCACCGGGAAGCATGTCGCAGGGCCTGTCGCGGCTCAGAAGAATCGTTGAGTCGCCGCACGGCAGTCGGGCGTGCACGCATCGTGTCGCATCAAGAAGAAGACGCCATCTTTGTTCATTGCACCGGATCTTCATCGCATCACGGCGTTGCTGGTCGCATCGCCACGAAATCGCAGTAAGAAACCTACGCATCACCTCCCCACGCCGAGAAGAACCAACGCATCCCTACGCATCAGTAGGGACCCGACGCATCACCGTTTTTGCGCGTAAGGAACCAACGCATCAACTTCCCTGCAACACTTTCGTTGTATAGCGTTACGCATCCAAAGGTACATTGAGCTCAAAGTGTCGCATTTTACATCTTAAGAGAACTAAGCTAATTCTACCATTCTTGAAGTACAGTATTGTGGATTTTTGTCATTTGTGGTCTTGTGTTAAATCAAAATATAAGAGATACTTATTTTTAATATACAACCTGTGTGGTGTCCATCTGTAGTGTTGTCACTTGATTACTGTATGTGTTCACAAATGCTTTACACACTGCCTCTGAGATAAGCATGTCTGCTCGTGCCAAGCTACCAAGGGGGTGAGCAGGGTTTATTTTAGGAGTGTATCCCCCTTACCATGACTAGACGCAAGGGTCCCTATTTGGTCAAAGGTACCTACCTCTGCCAACTAGAGACCCCCAAATCTAACAGTAATAGAACACAAGGAATTGGAAAAGTCGGAGGACAGAAGTGTGCTACTTTACAGAACATCAGTGCACACATATAGGGCCAACCAAAACAATCAACCCCAAGGTGCATTCCTTCCCTTTAGTACAGTCTCAATAATTCCATCAAGCAGGATATGCAGATAAGACGAAGAACAGTAAAAGAACGAAAGGGACTGGTGAAGTGGGAAGGCATAGGTGACTATACGGGGTGGTGCAGTGATCTAGCTTTCCTAGCTGCCACTATTTTTCCAGTCTGTCGACTTCCACCCTGCCCCGCCACGCCCCACTGCTATTACCTCTACCAGCCACGCCTTGCAAGATGTTTTGAAAGAATAATAATATTGATCTGTCATGAATCCAAAGGCAATTGCTTATGCTGTGAATCTTTTTTCAAGCTCTGGATTGGGGGGATGCTGCATTTTACAAAATTCTAAATGTCGGCATGAAATTCTACATAACACAACTTGCAGCCCTCTTTCAACGGTTAAGCAGTGGAGAAGTAGAAACGTAGATAGAGCGAGATTAAGAGGAAAACGGTTACGGTATGTGCCCAAAGGTAGAGGTGTAGGAACGCTATCAGGTGACTGTTAATGCTGAAAGGTAGAGTTCAGTTGGAGACTGCGGGTCTTCCTGTCTGGCCTTTTGCAGTTTCTCTGATGACAGTAAAACTACTCCTGTCATCTACACAATACTTGGAAGACGGAACTGCACAAAAACATTTCCTCTTACCTGCACATTTGAATACCTGGTTTATCACCCACAATGGAAGTTAGGCCAGAGATCAACTCATATCTAAATCAATCAACACAGTGGTGCATTCGTGCTATGACAAGCTCCACCCCTGACTAGTTGTGTGCTCAGATCTCTTGGCGTGCTTTGCTTTACCTGCTCATAATGCAGAAACGAACAAATACCAAGGGATTAGTCAGCAGGGAACCTCAAAGTCTATTCTATTTGTTCTGTTTAAATGCTCTTCATCTCTGGAACTTCCTTACTGTGCGTGACACGAATGCAGTGTGTTGATATTTAATCTGGCGGCCAACACCACTTTTTTCACTTTAAGCCCTGTCTAGGAACAACCAGTGGCACAAAAGATTCCCCCACACACAAGGATTTAAATCTGTTCATAGCCACATGTGGAAAAGAAATTGCTGAATGCGTACAGCAGGAGTGTACTAAGGATGTCCAGGGGGTGGGACCCATGCCAGATGTGCAGGATATCCACATAGGAGATAAGTACATACAATGAATCTTAATAGGATTGAATTGTATCATCAGCGGATAGTCTAAAAATCTAGCATGGATACTGCCCTCCTGGATCCTCAGTGGCAAACCAGGCAGCCAGAGACCTAGATGGCCTGGGACCTAGATGGTTTGCACATCAAGTGTGTAGCTCAGGGCTTGCACCCATGTGGCACAGAGGGATGGACATCCTTCAGTCATACCCTCCTCAGTCGAAAGCATATGGAAAACTGTGATATACGGCAGTCTCTGGTGGCCTCTCATCACATTCTGCAGGGGGCCCTGTAGTTTTGCATTACGCCATTGCTGAATATGCAGGTAATCGCTTGATAAAACAGACATTACGCAGGGATGCTGTACAAAAGCTGTAGCCATCTTCAGGTGTCAGCTAAGACACCACATGCACTGTCTGTTGTGAGATATATTTTAGCTTGCAGTGTGCTTGGAGGCCATCCTTTGCTTAGCACTGGACTTTTTTGTCACTTTTATTTGCTTGCTTCTTATTTGTCAACTTCTCTAGGCATTTCTTCCTCTTCTGGTGCTTGAACCACCCCTGCAGCATGCACCCATTAACTGTTTCCTTCCACTGCTCCCTTTTCAGGCCCTAATTTTTTGTCTTTGTTTAAGCTCCACAGAAAGGTGCATGTGCTTTCTAGCTTTTTCCCTTGTGTACTTCATTTTCCTCTTTCTCACTCGTGTGCTTCTCCCTTCACCCTCTCTTAGTTGCCCTTCCTGCTTTTTCCCTCCCCACCATGTTCTGTTGCTGGTCTGGTTCCCCTACCTCTCGTTGTACATGTGCTTCACCCGCCCTGCCCGCACATCCATCCTTGTCTGTTTGCTTCCCCATCAATTCCCTTCAACATCCTCGCCTGCTAAAGCTCCATTATCCATGTGCTTCCCATTCCTGCCCGCTCAGCATTGTCCATGTGCTCACCCACCTGCTGTTGCCAGTGTGCAACCCCATCCCCTTATTTGAGTACTCTGCCACTTGCCCACCATCTCTTGTCCATGTTGTTTCTCACTTGCCCACCCTTTGTAGCCCTTGCGCTTCCCCATTCCCTGCGCTCCACTCTCTGTGTGATTTCCATCCCCCACCCTCCATTGTCCGTGTGCTTCCCCGTCCCCACTCCATTGTCCTTGTGCTTCACCTCTGTTGTCCCTCGCTTGTCCTTCTCTCTCCCACATCCTTCTCTCAGTCCCAACCCACTCCCCCGTTTGTTTGGGGTTTTCTGAAAAATGCATTAGCGCTATATCAAAAAAGCACATTAGTGTTATATCAAAAAGTGCATTTTGTGTCCCTTTTTATTTACTAATCCACCTTGCATTGGTAAATAAAAAGAGAAAATGCTTGCCTTATTTTGTAGGCATGCGCATCACTGTTGGTGCACGCTTACAACAATGACGCAACAGCTGTGTCATAACGCTTATTTTTTACATTATTTTCAGCCAAGCTGCACTGTTGTACATCATAGATAAAAACCATTGCCAAAGCCAATAGGTCTCAAAGGTGAGGTCCGTTGGCTTTTCCAATGCTTGTTAATGATAGGCAGAATTGTAATGTAATGCATGGAGTTAACCGTTGACATTTTTGTGCAGGATGCACATAACAAATCATGAGACAATAAAATGTTTTTACAGTAATAAAATGGCACCCATGAATAATTTGCAGGGACGTTAGCCGCGATAAAGCCTGACCACATCACAGTCAAAAACTGAACCCATCAGGTGAGTAGAACAGCACCTAAGACCCAGACAAGGCGTTGAATGGAATGATTTCATTAAAAAAATCATGCAAGTAAGTATGCCAAATAGTTTTGAGTTCAGTCATGTTAGTTCAAACAAAACCACCTGGTGACACGCTTGAAAAAAGGGTCAGACAGGTTCCAAAATGTGGATCTGCGTCACCATTTCCGAGGGCGAGTACATGTTGCTTACCAACTGATCAGCAGCTAATCGCACTCAGCATTACCCCTGTGGTGTGTAAAAAGAGTGAGTAAGTCTACCCGAAAGACAATGCGATTAATGGAACCTTTTTTGATGGGAACTGTAATAAAGGGACCAGGAAAATGACCAAATGGTAAGCGGCGGCCGGCAACATTACAAAATGGTGCGGTGCAACGGCCAAAACACTCACCATATATGCTGGCTTCAGGTCTCTGTCCTGGTGCTCACCTCCACGGCGCTGCCTCGGGTGGAAAGTGAGGGACTTCCTCCCTTGTACAACCCGAAACCAACCAATCCTGTAGCTGCACTGCATCTACAGTAATGGTTGGAGCAGGCTCACCCAGTGCTCATTTTGAGGCTGAGGGCCTGTGGCTGCAATCCCTTGGCTGTTTTTCAGCCTTGGGATTTTAGGCTTTGAAGTACACATGGGAGATTGGCCGGCTGTAGACAGCCGGCCAATCTCACATGCGCACTGGCATGGGGCTGCATTAATTGTGCAATTGCACTAATTAGCAACCCCATGCCCTCGCGCTGTAACAGCGCGAGCCTGGGACACATTATTAAAATGGTATTTGTTACCATTTTATTAATGTGTGTGCCTGCTGTGCTCACAGCAGGTGGGGCGACATTACTCCGCCATAACGGAGGAGCCGCCGCTGCAAAGGGTGCCCTTTAGAAAATCGGGAACGTTCCCACCACCAGTGACGCCTGTGAATCAAGCGCTTCAGCTGCAGAAGTGCTAGATCATAGTCTGCACAAAAGGACACTTGGGGGTCAGATTTATCAAGGTTTTACATCGCCCTTACGCAACACAAGGGGACACAAGAGCGACGCAAAATCTACGTGAGATTTAAAAAGCCATGCAAGTCCACTTAGCCTGGCCCTGCGTGCCTTGATAAATCTAGAATAATGCAAGACAGAGTAAATCGCTGCCTTGGGCTACTCTGCACCAGGGAGACATTCCATGGGTGGAACCTGGGTGTTCTCACACATCCACACATGGATTTTTGCTCAGTCCCAAGTTTACCCTTAGTGGTAGACCCGGGAATGCGTCAAAAAGGTACACCTCCCCAGGTGAGGCATAATGAGGAGAAATTTCTTTATTTCGCCTCGTTTTTCCCTCTTTCTACGTGTGCTGCATTTTTATTTATTTTGTTTAGAATGCTGACCTTAGCTTCTACATTCAGCTCAGCTTAAGATCAGTGAAAAATAAGCAAAGACCTGAAACAGGGTGCTTATTGACATATTGCTTACATCAATACTTTTGTTTGAGGTGGCACTGCAGGTGGGGCCAACTGGCACGCATGTTTTTTCCTTAACAGACTGAACGAAAAGCACAAAGGCTGAAAGAAGGAGGAAGAGTAAGACGGAAAATAGTGACAAAGAGGTGGGGAGTGTCTGGTGGTGAATGAAAGAGACATGAGGTGGAATTAAGATTGCGCAGCCTCGGAATTTATTGGACGCCACGACCTTGAGTAGGGCCGGCCAAGGGCTTCTGAGCACAACCTAGGACCCGGTACTTGTTCTTTTACAAATTAAGCACAGCTACTTAGCACCAATAGGTGTTAATTGCCCTTTTTGGTTATTTTGTTTGCTCTACCTCCTTTTGGCCTGTAATATTGAGACATGAAAATAATATCAGTATTCGGCCCCAAGGGAGGTTGTTCACTGCTGGTACACCCTTGGCAGAGAACAAGAACATTTAATGGGTGTGTTTAGCAGGAGTGAGTCATATGTACTAGTCTTCAACTAGCATAAGGCAAAGGCTACAAAAGGGCAGTTAACAGACTTGGGTGTGAAGTTACATGATATCTTGAGACTCCGAGGTGATTCTTGGGGTCAGTTACAGTGAAATTAGAACATATGAAAAAGTTATACAAAGCATAAACTCTGGATATTGCCTAGCAGCGGCTAATCATTTGCCAGATCAGAAGATGTCGAGGCATTTATTTTTCCTGTCTTTAGCTCATACAATAATTCCAAAACTCTCCAGGGCAGATTTACAAATATGTCACGCATTGAGAGAGAGAGCAAGAAGAAACATTTCTACTAAGATATGGCACCTCCCTAGCAGTGGTGTACAATTAGGCTGCATAACACCACACACATACATTTCCACTACAGTGCAAGGGTGTGTGTGATATCTAGAATATATTTTGTACTGGAAAGGTACCCTCCCAGTACAAAAAACGGTGCCTAGACAAATTTTAAAACATTCCCAATTTGGAGGTGTGCTGTACAGTGCAGCGCACATGCAATGTCAGAAAAGGTTGGCGAAATAAAAGCATTTCTTCAGGTTAATGCCACTCTCAAAAAGGTGTTCTTTTTGGGTCAAAACCCTGTGTGCCCCTGCTGAAGATAGGGCTTTGCGTGCAAAGCCATGTGCAGTTGTGGAATGCTTCAGGGACACAAAATAATGCAAAGCAGCGTGAAGGGATCTTTTGTGTTACTTTCCGGCAACTTTCCAGTGCAAACAAGTTTTGCACTGGAAAGTAACTTCAAAATAAACATTATGTAATGGTTTGCCTCATTTTTGTGAGGCAAACCCAGTGCAAAACTTTAGTAAATCAGCCCGTCTGAGTTAATGTATTGAGGCAGTTATTACCAAGTGTTTCGTAGCTCTGCTGTCTAAAGCCAATTAACTTATTCTGAGATATTTTGGGTTAATGTAAGTGCTGGAGACAGTAAAAATAAAGATATAGACTGCTTCTGCGTAAGAACAGTGAAAAGAATGTGATCCTGGATATTTGGAATGGCAATCACTGCAAATGCTCAAGAGGTGATGGGAGCAATTCTTACAATAAACATAATAATTGGCATTCGCTCAATGTAGCATTCCAACCTATTGTTCTTTTGCCCACCATGCCATCTCAGATTTGATCCTGCTTGAATAGGAACAGACCAGCCAGATTTTACACGTCAGATCCTCTCTGAACCAGAACACATGCAGCCCAGGACTGGTTTCAGCCTCATTGGCCCTCTTCAGTTACACGTAGCTTGGTTCCAGTGGCCAGAGAGCAAGGAACCCCAGTCTCGGCTCACCCTTGGCTACTTAGGCATTTACATCAAACACACAAAAGGAGATTGGAGCAATGCTTGTTATAAGTTGAACCACTGGCAATCACTTGGGTAGAATTTCAACCCATCATTATTTTGCCAAACAATGCCTCCTCAGATAAGACCCAGCCATATTCAAATTTGTCTTGGCCCTGCTTCAATAGGAATATGCCAGCCCTAACTGCCAGGCCAGGTCCTGTCTGAAAATGAACACAAGCAACCGAAGACTGTTTCAACCTGACTGGGCTTCTACAGTTGTGTGTAGCTTGATTCCAGTAGCACAATCAGAAAGGGACCCACACCTGGGCTTTCCTATTTTCTCTTAGGGTGTTACATCATACGTACAAAAGGTGATAGGAGGAATGTTTGCAATCATTCTTACCATTGGCAATTGGTCGGGGTAACATCTCATCCCATTGTTCTTTTGCCCACCGTGCCACCTCAGATTAGACCCAGCCACATTCAAATCAGTCTTGCTCCTGCTCAAATAGAAGCAGTCCAGCCTGAACTGCTAAGCCGGTCCTCTCCGAACTGGAACATAAGCAAGCCAAGTGTGTTTTCGGCCTGATTGGGCATCTTCAGTTGGGTTTAGTTTGGTTTCAGTGGCGCAGTGAGCGAGGGACCCACGTCTGGGCACACCCTTATCCCTTTAGAGTGTTACACATCAAAAACACAAAAGGTGATGGGAGGACTGCTTGCAATAAATCTACTCAGGGTAGCTTTCCAACCCATCGTTCTATTGCCCATTATTCCACTTAAAATTAGACCCAGCCATATCCAAATTAGTCTTGGTTCTGCTCCAATAGGAATAGCTCAGCCCAAAAGGCCAAGCCAGGTCCATGTTTCCAACCTGTGCCACCTGCAGCACCTGTAATAATTTAAGAAGTTAGCGGGTGCACATGTGCAGAAAACGGTTATGATGCAGCCCCTGATGTATCCTAGCACGACAAGTGTATAAATGGACTGCGCAATCTGCACAGAGTTTGCTCTCAGGTAAGATTTGAAGTTAAGTTAAATTGTGTTCAAGACTTAAAAAGCCGTACTTTAAAAAAAAAAAAATTCTAAAATAGCTTGATGCAGCAACAAACACAGCTGTTGTTTCAAATCACATTTGAAGAAAGTTATTGTGATCATATCTACTTCCCATTGTTGATGTGCATGGCGACAAGAGACTTTCGAAAATGCTTTAATTCAATTAGCTGCCTGATGTTGCCAGGTGTTAAATGATGCACAAGTGACAGTTAATTTTGAGCTTCACTGAGCTGAGAATCAATTCGGCACGTAGAAGCTCAATGGCCATAAATAAATGGTAAAGTACAGATAAAATTGATTTGTGAAGAAGACAATAGGACAGGTTTGAAAATGAGTTGTAGGCATCCTGATCCAGGTTCTGAAGTTTACTTGAGGGTGAACTCTGCAAACATTGGTTTAATTTCCTCATGGGTTTCAATTAATCTTATCAATATTGACGTCATATTTGCCCCTATAGTGGGTGAATGACTTAGCCCTACCAGTTGAAACATAAAACACAACAGTTTCATAGCAAGATGCACTTGGACATCATAGCAGCCTTCCCACTGAGGAGCTAGAACGGCAGGTATTTTCAGTTGGGGAAGGCAGGAGCTTTGACAAGAGCTACTTGCCACATGCTTAATTGCTTATCTGTGCCTAAGACTCGGAAATCCAACTATAATATTTTGGAGGAGAGGCGTTCAAAGAACCTGTAAGGAACGTAGGAGAATTCTGTAGGGGATGAAAGATTTGTGCCAGAGAGCTGGGTAGGGGTTTTGTAACCAGATTACTAACGAGTAGTCTGGTTCCTCCCCTCTCAGATTCACTGGAAAGTATGGTCAGCAAGTGGTACTGGGCAGAAGGAGCACAGTGGGGGTGTGTGCATATAACTTCAGTTTGCATGGCATTTGGGTAGAGAGCAGGCATATAGATTAGTTTGTTGATCTGCAGTTACAGGAACGGAACTGCTGGAGTCGCTGCATATCAGAATAGAGTGCTGTTTCAGTTAGCTTTGTATCTCTGCTATATCCATTGGATATCGCTGGTAAGGGTGATTTGGCTGGAGTAGCCATATATGTGTGTTTTGGGGGAAGAGTGAAGGTATGATGCTTTTATTTTAATCACTGTTTGAGCTATATGGTCTCTACTGTGTGTTAACTTAGATGCATGGCGTTTGTTGGTCAGATGAGTGAGTTGACGTACATTCCCTAAGGTCTGACTCCATCTTATGTAGGCCCCGGTTCCATCCAAGTTTAAGGAGGCGGTCATCTTTCTAAACTTAGACAATGGACATCGCCATATTCCCTAATTTCTGCAGAATCATTGTGATGTCTGCCTTTTAACACATGCAGATGTTAAATAAGAACACCTACAGATATATTACCAAAATAAAGTAGTCTGAATTTACGTCCTTTGGCCTTGCATGTTCATAAGCAAACATCTGGGATGCATGCCTTCATGCACATAATCTATGTCAGACATTCCTAAACATATGTCAGAAATTTCAATTTCTGACAAGATTTAGGATATAAGGACTGCCAGGTGACCACTTGTGAGGAGAGGTCCTTCACCTAGATAATCGCTAGAGAGTTTGCCAGAGACGGTCTCACCTGCTGCCGATACCAGAGGAAGACCGACTGACTGCTGCTGCAGTGGGTGTTTGCCCTTCGAGGGGAACACTGTCATCACGCCTCCACTGATAAAGACAGCCTTTGCTGTCAACAAGGTATGCAGTGCATCTCTTCCCTCTAAGAAACTCTAGACTGCAAGTTGCTCTGCCTTTCATGCTCTCATAATATAGTGCATAGAAGTAGGCATTAGGGTGTTAGGTTCTAGATGAAGTTTAAATTGTATTTTAACAATACTAGAATTTTTTATTTTATTCTCATTATTTATAAGATCTCTCATTTGCTGTTTTTATAATATTCTGTGTAGTTGTTTTAGATGTACTGAGAAATAGATTTTCCCTGTAGTAATCAATACTTTTAACTTAAAGGTGTTCATTCTTCTTTAGTACCTTATGTGTGATTCTGTGAATAATTAAATAAGGTTAGTTGCTGTTTCCAAGAAAGTCCTGATCCCTTTATGGCATTGTTAGCAACCCAAAATCAATACTTCCAATGCCAATTACACATTAAATAGTGATTTGCTGGGCTACAATAACTTGTCTTTCACATTCATCGATGATGCATTGAACCAAGTTCACCTGTGTCATCCATAGGTGGGAAAGCACCCCTTCACCAAAGTTGTAACTTACCCGACAGAGTAACATTTACAAAGTACACAATTAGAAGCATGAGAGCCGGTGACATGCAGAGATGATGGTGAACTGGTGTACACCTGCCTTAAATGTGCACACTGAAGAATATATAAAAAGTAATGGATGAAGTGCTTGAAAAAATGTCAACTACTGATTATTGCTTGGGCTGCATCTCAGTCCCTCGTGTTTCTGTCCATCATGCACCTCAAATTTGACCCATCCACATGCAAACCAACTTTTGCCCTGCTCTAAAAGGAACAGTCCAGCCTGAACTGTCAAGCAGCAGAACAGGAACACAAGCAACTGAAGATCTATTTGAACACATTTTAGGCCTCTTCAGTTGGGTGTAGCTTGGTTACTGTGGCATAGGGAGCAAGGGTCCAAAGTCTGGTCATACCCTTTGCACATAGGGATTGACAATGAAAAATAAAAGAAAATGATGGATGGAATGTTTGAATTCATCTCAGCCACTTGTAATTACTCAGGCTGCAACCCAAGTCCATCATTCTTTGGTCCACCAAATGTGAATGTGACACCTTAAAACTAGATCAAGAAGGACTCACATCATATGAGGTATGGATTGTGTGAATAACCATCAAAATCTGTCCCTGTTTTTTGTTGTTGTACTGTTTACACCCGTTTGAGTCAGGTAGCTAGTGCAGGCGAGGGCTGAGTGACAGAGGGATGAGGTGTCTGACCCCATCTGCTTATGTGTTGTGCAGCGACAGTGTCAACAAAGGGAAGGGTTGCGGCTTCAGGAGCTCAGCTGGTCATGAGTGCACCTGCTATTGTCACTGGATGGCAAAATGGCTTTCTACTCTTTAGAGTGGAAGTTCATGTTTGGGGTACTCGGATGAATAGGATTTGGTCCAGCATACAGACAGTGGATACAACTACTATACCAGGAGCCTATGGTGAGAGTTAGGGTGAACGTACTACTATCACAGGTGCCGGAGGGGGATTTTTGTAACTCAAACATCGGGTATAATCATAACATTTTTCTTTTTTAAATGCATCCCGTTTTCCTTTAAGGAAAATAGGCTGCATTTAAAACATAATGCTTTATTAAAAAAGCAGTCACAGACATGGTGGTCTGCTGACCCCAGCAGGCCACCATCCCTGTGAGTGCTAGCCATTCCTAATGGGGTCGCAAATTGCGCCTGCCTCATTAATATTAATGAGGCATGCAATTTGCGACCCCATTAGGAATCACAAACAGTGTCTGAGACACTGTTGTGAATCCGAATTTGCGAGTCCCTAATAGGTGGGTTGTACATCTGGCCCTTGGTATGATTTACAAATCTCCCTCCAGTAAATGCAATAGTAGTAAAAATATTTAATTGCAGATAGGCAGTATTTACTATAACCATTCCAGCCACTACAACAGTATGGAAACTGTTGCAATACAGAGGGGTAAAATGTACTAATGCCACTACAATCAGAACAACAGTAGAGAAAGTGTTGGATTGCGCAATAGTAAAATTTACTATTCCCACTCCACTCAGTACAACAGTAGGGAAACTGTTGGATTCTAAAGGGGTAAAATGTACTATTCCCACTTCAATAAGTGTAACAGTAGGGAAAGTGTTAAATAGCAGAGGGGTAAAATTTACTATTCCCACTCCAGTCAGAACAACATTAGGGAAAGTTTTGGATTGATGAGGGGTAAAATTTACTATTCACACTCCAGCCAGTGCAACAGTAGGGAAAGTGTTGAATAGTGGAGGGCTAAAATTTACTATTCCCCGTCCAGTCAAAGTAACAGTAGGAAAAGTGTTGGATTACGGAGGGGTAAAATTTACTATTCCCAATCCAGCCAGTACAACAGTAGGGATGGTGTTGGATTGTGGAGGGGGAAAATTTACTATTCCCACTCCTAAAAGTGCAACAGTAGGTCAAGTGTTGCATAGCTGAGGGATACAATTTACTATTACCACTCCAGTCAGTACATCAGTAGGGAAAATGTTGGATAGGGGGTATAAAATTGACTATTCCCAATCCAATCAGTACAATAGTCGGGAAAGTGCTGTATTGCAGAGGAGTATAATTTACTATTCCCACTGCAATCAGTGCAACAATAAAACGCAACAAAATATCTTGAATAAAATAAAAGTACTTCAAATACAAACTAAATAAAAAAATATAAATATGTAGAAAAAATATACAAATATATTTACTAATAAAAATATACAAAAATATAAACATATTGCAATGTTAAATACATAACACAAATACCTACAAATAATATTATAAATAAAATACAAAAATAATTTTCATACAAATAAACTTTTTTATTTAAAAATTATTTTTTAACAAAAAAATAATTATTACATACATTTAATTTAGTTACTTCCCACCGTATATCCCCAAAAATCTCTCAACCTGCACCAAAAAATTAACTTTAATACAAACAAATGTTTACACTATTAATATAAATATTTATCAACAAACTATTTATCATCACTCAAATATTAATCAATTATAATCAATGTACTTCTCACAATATACCCCACAAAACACACAATACACTCAAACAATTGAACAAAAATGATTTACACAATCAACATAATTAATAATAAAAGTATTAAATAATAATAATTAAAAAACGTATTATTAAAAACTTAATACTAATTTACATCCCACCCCAAAACCCTACAAAACCCACAAACCCCATATAAAATCTCAAACAAAAAATGTATTAACACAATTAAAAAAATTAATGATCAATTAAATATTATTTATTAAAAACTTTGGGCATCGATCGCAAATGTATATTTTCTATTGTGGCTTGTGCTGCAGGCTGCAGCACAAGCCGCAATAGAAAATATACATTTTTGAAATATGCCTGCACCGCGTGGCAGGCACTATGCGGTCGCAAATGTATATTTTCTATTGTGGCTTGTGCTGCATGCTGCAGCACAAGCCGCGATAGAAAATATACATTTAAAAAATATCCCTGCACCGTGTGGCAGGCACTATGCGGTGCCTGCCACATGGTTCAGGGATGTTTAGGGGCCCCATAGTGGAGGGTAGCTGGGAAGGGGGGCCCACTAGGGGCCCCCAAAGTAACTTTCAGCCTGCCTTTTCATGACGGGCGAACCACCATGAAAGGGCATGCAGAAAGAGTAATTGTAATCCCTACGGTGGTGCATGAGAAGGCACCGCACTTTTTGTAGGGATTACTGTCCCTCCAACAGTCTGACGGGCTCCTTGAGCCTGTCGGAAAGCATCAGACTGTCCCTCCACCTGCTGCCTCCGACTGCACGCATTATAATGCATCGTTTGAACTGCAGCAGCAGATTGCGGTCGGACTGCATCCGATAACCCATCGGATACGGTCCCACGGCCATCAGAATGTCTTCCTTAATATTAATTCATTAAAATTAATTAACTTTCCACCCTTCTCCCATATAAACCCCAGAACCCACACCTAAAATCAAACAACAACAAAATAATTACACAATTGAAATCATTAAATGTCAATTAAATTATTAATAGCATTTAACAAATAATTATTAATTAATTAAAATGTATTTATTCCCCACCCTAACACAACCCACTCCTAAAAAATGTTTTATTAAACAATTAGCATAATTAAGTATCAATTAATTGTTTACTATTTATTAAACATAATTATTAATTAAATAAAAATAAATTACTTCCCACCCTTTACCCATATAACCCCACAAACTGCAGCCAAACAAATTAATTAAACAATTAACAGAATGAACAATTAATTATTATTAATTAACAAGCAATTATTAATTAATTGGAATTAAATTATTTCATACCCTTCACCCCTATAACCTCACAACCTGCAACCAAACAAAATTATTTAAACAATTAACAGAAATAATTATCAATTAATTAGTTAATATTAATTAACTAAAAATCATTAATCAATTAAAAATAAATTACTACCCACCCTTTATCCCTATAACCCCACAACCTGCACCATAAAAATAAATACATTTCATAAATAACATATTTAATTTTCAATTATTTAATTAGTATTAATCAACAATTAATTAATAATTCATTAAAAATAAATTACTACCCACCCCACCCATATAAACCCCAAAACCCACACATAAAATGTACTTAAAAAATAGTAACACAATTAACATAATTAAAGATCACTAAAATGAATAATTTTAATTAAAAAATAAGCATACATTTATTATAATTAAATTACTTCCCACCCTATACCCCTATAAAATGCATAACCTGCTACGGAACAAAGCAACTCAAAATGTAATTAACTTAAAATGAATAACTGTTACAAATGCAACAAACATATTAAAACAATATAAACAATAATTCTACCAAAAATACATCATATACATTTAAAATATATACAAAAATACATACCAATAATTAAAAAAACAATATTTTTAACAATTATATTTGTGCAAACAATATTAATGACTTTGATATTTTAAAAATCGATAGTACTTACCTAAAAATGGATATTCTTGACATCGATATTCTTGCTGTCAATATTTCCATGTCATGATATTTCTGACTCGATATTCTTGGCTGTCGATATTTAAAGCTCAATATTCTGTCTCAATACCGATGTAGTTTGGATATGTGTTTGACATGTTGAAGTTAGATATTTATGTATCCACACATGGAGGGTGTCAACTTGTCATACCTTTGTGGAGTTCTGCATGAACACGTGTCTATTTTGCAATGTGCATGTACCTTACAGCTACTTCATCTAGATGTGCACTACATGCTGTTAGTTCTGTGTTTGCTTTCCTAAGTTGCACTTACTGATTGCTTACACATACATGGCACTTGGTTCTGCTATAGGTTGCCCCTGATATACTTCAGTTCCAGGTCCAGTGCACATGGATTTTGTCAGGCATATGCAAAATTTACTGTGGCCGAGGTCCCCAGACTTTCAGGGTTCCCCCTGATAGAGGCAGAGCTATCCTGCAGAGAGTTTCCATTGTGCCCTTAAAATGGTTCTCACTCTGATTTTATGTACTCCCATTGACTGACCTTACCTTTTCATGTGGGAGACATGTGAGAGTCGAATATAGAGTTGTAGCAGAGAAGGTGTGTGTGGCTTTACTGACACATCCATACAGATGTTTCTTTGACATTAAAACAGAACCTGGAATGTGTGCAGTCATGTGAGTGTGTCACATTCACTATAGCATCTTGGTTAGAGTTCCAATGACAATGCCTCATGGTAGTTGTAGTCACTCCAATGTGACTTTTGCAACACTTGAGGAATGGTAACCTGCATGAAAGGTGAACATCAGTAGTGACATGGGAGAAAAGTGAGAAGGTGCAAAAGGAGTGTAGCATCTTGGTTAGAGCTACAATGACAAGGCCTCATGGTAGCTGTAGTCAGTTCAATGTCACTTTAACAACACTTGACAAATGAGAACCTGCATTATAAGTGAAGTTCAGTATTTACATGGGAGATAAGTGAGAAGAGGCAAAAGGAGTGTAGCATCTTCGTTAGAGTTGCAGTCACAAGGCAATATAGTAGTTGTAGTTACTTCAGCAATACTTGAGAAATGGTAAGCTGTATGACTAGAGAAGATCAGTATTAACATGGCAGACAAGTGAGAAAGGACAAACATTATGTGTGACAGAGATTAATAGGTGTGAAGTTGTTGAGGAGGTGGTGTTGTGGAACACAAAATATTGCACACATCATTATTACTGTATATAATTTCCAAACACATATCCATTTGTCTACAGTGTGCCTGTGCAGTACCAGTGTTTTGGCCTAGGAGGGCATCCTACAGATGTATTTTTGATGATTGATAAGATGCAATCCCAGGCAGGGTCCCTATATATCTGATGTGTAAATAACTTAAGGACCCCACCTCCCTTGCCTGGTCCATGCGGTGCATCGTTTTGCAGAGAAGTCTATGGCAACAGGTAGTTGTACGACTTACCACCGATTTTATCTGTGACAGATTTGGTTTTGAACATGGTCGAGCAGGTAGAGCATCGGCAGGATGTGTAGGACTGGCTCCATGGCAGCACAGGACGTGTAGATGTGAGTACAGGCGAGCTTCAGCCTTATATCCCTCCCTTTCTGCCGTCTCAGGTGTGGTGGTTGGACCACCATGGTCACGCCAGCTGTAAATCAACTTGTGATTAGGCAGGCGGATTCACTGGCGGTCGGAGTCTCCCACAGCCTCATAGGCCCCCTCTGCTTTGCCGCACTTGTAATAAGGCGGTCGGGCCACCGAACTCAGAGCGGTTGGACCTCCACCGCTGGCATTGCGGTTCATGGACCGCCATACTCATAATAATGCCCATGGAATATTTTAACAATTTTATATTTATTATTTATATTTAAAATTGTGCAATGACTTCTATTTTGTATACTTATATGTATGCTGTGGACATATGTTTTTCTCGATTTTGCAGCTTTTCCATTAGAGGTGTTCTTATGTGCAGCTGTTGCTTTGCTTTCTGTTGGATGAAAACAAATTGTAAGTTTCACTTTAAATGTTCATTTGTTGTTAGTTTCTAGATGTTGAGTTTGTTGGGTCTATTTTTTTATCGCTATTTGGCTGAGTTTATACTTTTGTGTTAATTTGTGTATACCTACTTTCTTATATCTATTTGATGCTTTTTGATAGCTGTTATTTTCAGGCAGTTTTTTTCTTTTTAGAAAGTCTATGAAAAAAGATAGAAGTTGGATATTATTTGATTGATTATTTGTTATTTAAGATTTTACATTTTAATTACAATTACGGTTTTAGTATAATATGTTTTACCTACTTGGTTAAGTAGTTATTGACATGCATATAGTTTTTCTGTAATGGTTTGGTGAAAAAATCCAGCAGAGTTTCCTCAGCTTGCAGCGTTTGTCGTTTTGTAGTAGTTATTTGTTGAAATTAGTGTGGCTGTTAATGTGTTTATTTAATTGTTTGCTTGATTTTATTGGTTAAAGTTGTTTATAGTTTTATTTCATTGGTTGATTTAGTTTTAGTTTGAAATGTTTTTGTTTGTTCCGGCCTTCTAAGGAAAACGCTATTTTAGGTATTATATATCTACATATATGGCTTAAGAGAAGATGACTATCGACAGGCAGCAGAAGAAAGAATACAACGCTTTAAAGTGAGGGGATACTCAAAGAAAACTCTACAGATAGCACAAAGAAAGGTAGCAGAAAAAGATAGGAGAAAACTTTTGCATGAAAATAAACAGAAGAAAGAAGGTGTGATGAAGGATTTTAGAATGATCACACGCTACTCCAATGCAGCCAACAAGATCAGAACCATTCTGAGGAAGAATTGGAGGATCTTGAAATCTGACACTATAATAGGGAAAGATCTACCCTCTCAACCGGGAATGACATTCAGGAGATCACGATCTATAAAAGATCAATTAGTGGAGAGGCACTTACCAATGGTAAAATTGCACTCCAGTTTTTCAGATCTCCATGGTTCCTTCCCATGTGGGAAATGTAAGGCCTGTGCAAACAGTAAGAGAGTGTTCTCATATAAGATCAAGGGCCTTGCGAGAGACAAGAAAATAATGAAGTTTATGACAAGTAATACGACCCATGTAGTCTACTGTTTGGTTTGCCCATGCGGCCTACGCTACGTGGGCAGTACCATACATGCAGTAAAAACACGAATTTTAGAACATCAAAGAGCTATCAATAATAATGATGTAAATTACCCAGTTGCACGCCATTTTGCCAGTCATCACAATAGCAATAGGGCCCTCCTACAATATTTCTGCTTGGATTATGTACCGAAAGACAGTAGGGGAGGTAACAGGGAGAGGCAACTTAGGCGACTGGAATCACGATTTATAATTGATTTACAATCTAAAACACCTGAAGGCCTCAATAGTGGAGAGGAATTAGCTGTGCATTTATAATTTTCAACGATTAGAAGAGAGTAGCTTTCAGGAAGGTATAGAGAAGGACAACACAAGGTGAATTGTTTAATATATGGAGACAGGTGTATATAGTGAAAGGATATCAGTTTTAGGACAGAATTATACAGAAGTGAAGGACACCCCAAATGATGAACGCCCATCCAGGGATTAATAAAGTTTTCAAAGCAAAGTGCGAACATAGAGAGTACCAACCACCCTGAATTTATTAAATAAGAAAGGTGATATTATTGGATTGAGAATCTCTATAGTGATAAACACATGAACAATTAAGACCGATATGGTATAAAATTGTATTCACGGGATATTGACAGTTAAGTATTTATTGTGAGAAAAAAGCACGCTGCACTTTGATAATTAAATGCAATATTGCATGCATGATGATCTATTATATTGTTTTGAGCATTAGATTTTGGGGCATATGTCCGCTGTCCAAGATTGTTTATATGTTAAAAGCTGATTACAAATGATATCAACTGAGTTGGATATTAAGAACATTTAAGGTTAATGAATTATCCGCCTGTAAATACACATATGAAGCGTTTTGTATGATGAATTAATACAAGGGCTATGATTGTACAGAGAATTTGCATATTCAAAGATGGCCCCCATGAATGAATTAATATGATTGTCCTTCTACACTTTCTAACGCGACAGACTGTAACATAAATAAGGTCAAGGAAACACCGCCCATCGACACTGACGAAGGCTCATGCCGAAACGCGTTTGTTGTTTAATTTTTGTGCGCGAATAAATCCATAACTGGGATTAACTGAGCGAGAGTGCTGGTCCTTTACTTTTTGAAGTAGGAGCGATATATATATATATATATATATATATATATATATATATATATATATATATATATATATATATATTATCTACTGGCGGTCGCCAGTAGATAGTTATAGTTACAACCTATTATCCATAGGAAATCCGCGACATTCTATTTGAAATAACTCTCTTGCCGGTTGACGTATCTTCGCGAAATTTTCAAACTTTGTGGCCCGCTCCGGTCCGCTCCTACCCTGAAAGTCTCGGGGGATTCGTCAAGCGGGGGCCGAGAAAAAGGGGGTCCCAAAACGCGTTTTCCCCATGCACTTTTCCATAGGAAACTTTAGACACGGCTACAGCCCGAACTGCTGAACGGAATTACACCAAATTTGGCAAAGAGGTAGTTCTTGGTTCAGAAAGAACCCTTTTTGTTAAATGGTGTAAATCCGTTCAGTAGTTGCTGAGAAAATGAAAAGTAAAAAGTTAGTGATATCTATGGCCGAGTAGGGTCCGCGTACCCTCAGCGCACCCTGCGCGCACCGTCCCGATCACGAGCTGCATGTTAATTGGCTGTCAGCTGGCTGTCAACATTCCGATTCAGGAAATGTTGGAAGCCATTTTGTCCTCGGTAGAACCGAGGGACAGAAACAAGTGCGCTAAGCGCACAAAGGGAGCAGGGTAGAAACACCTGACCCCTAGGTTTGCTCAGGGGTCCCACAAGGACCCCTGGGCAAAAATAAATAAATAATTTTTTTTAAAAATCGGCAGGATGCGCTCAGGGTGCGCGAATCCTGCCGAAAAAAAATCGAAGCGTGGTCTCCCGCGCTCGATGTTAGTTGGCCCCGGGTGGCCCAAGTCCCGGGGGCATGGTGGGGGATAATTTAATGTGTGGGGGCCTCAAAGGGCTCCCAAGCCCCGAGGACCGCCACCCCGGGGCTTTTTTTAAATGGTGCGGGAGGGCTCTGAGCCCTCCCGCAGCCCCAGGGACCACCACCTCCCCGGGGCTTTTTGTATACATTATAAAACCTGTGTGGGGGGGCTCCAGCCCTCCCACACGCCCCGGGACCGCCACCTCCCGGGGCACTAAACATTTTAATATGGGGGTCCGTTACGGACCCCAGAGCCCGGTGACCACCACCTCCCGGGGCTGTGTACTGAATGGGAGGGGGCCGCGCGGCCCCCTCCTGGAGCCCTTGATGGCCCTGGGGACCACCACCCCCAGGGCCGGTTCCTGCAGTGTCCCGGGGTGCCTACCCCCGGGACACTGTAGTTTGCTATGGCAGGACGGGAGCCTCGCGGCTCCCATCCTGCCATAGCAAACTGCTGGATATTGGAAGAGAGAGCAGGGAAACCTGCTCTCTCTTCCAATATCCAAAGCGATTGCTTTTCCACATGGGGAGCAGCATGTCAGCTGCTCCCCATGTGGAATAGCAATGCCGGCTCCCAAGGGACGTGGGGAGCCGGCGGGACTGTGGGGGGATTGGGGACCCCCACAGTCCCCAACGGAGAGGGCCAGCCCCGGGGGATGGGGTCCCCAGGGCAAGTAGTGGCCCGGGAGGGGGGCCACGCGGCCCCCTCCCCAAAAAGAAGAATTTTTTTTTTTTTTTTAAATGGAAAGGCCGGCCCCGGGGGATGGGGTCCCGGGGCCTTAAAATGGCCAGAGGAGGGGGCCACGCTGCCCCCTCAAAAAATAAATATAGAGGCCATGCCCCGGGGGATGGGGTCCCCGGGGCCAATACAGGCCCAGGGAAGTGGGGCCACGCGGCCCCCTTCCCGTTTTTTTATTTTGTAATTTAAAAATGGGGTAAGGCCCTGGGGGATGGGGTCCCCAGGGCCCAAAAGAGAAAAAAGGAAGGGGGCCACACAGCCCCCTTCAGAGGACAAAAAAAAAAAAACGATCGCGCCCGCAGGCCCCGCCCCCTTCCTTCACCACTCTGCAAACGCGCCCCTGGCGCGTTTGCAGAGGGGAACAAATTCCCCTTGAATACTGGGGGTCCCTGTGGGCCAACTAGCCCACCAGGAACCTCCAGTATGCGCCAGGGGCTGCCTTGCAGAGACGTGTAGAGAGGCCACACCCCTTTTACACCTCTCTGCAACGCAGCTCTGTGGCGCTTTTGGAGGTATATGGTGGGCTAGTTGGACTCCGGGGACCCTCAGGATTCAAGGGGACTTAATCCCCAACTTAAAACGCGCCACGGGCGCGTTTGCACAGTGGTGAAGGGAGGGGCGGGGCTTCAGGTGACATGTGTGCAAACAGGCCCCGTGGCGCGTTTTAAGATGGGGAATTAAATCCCCTTCAATCCTGAGGGTCCCTGGAGGCCAACTAGCCCAACAGGTACATCCAGAAAGCGCCACAGAGCTGCGTTGCAGAGAGGTGTAAAAGGGGTGTGGCCTCTCTACACGTCTCTGCAACGCAGCCCCTGGCGCATATTGGAGGTTCCTGGTGGGCTAGTTGGCCCCTAGGGACCCTCAGGATTCAAGGGACTTAATCCCCCAACCTAAAACGCGCCACGGGGCGCGTTTGCACAGATGTCACCTCAGGCCCCGCCCCTCCCTTCACCATTGTGCAAATATTCCTCTAAAATCAGCCGAAATAGGAATTCCGATTTACTCACCTGTTATAAGGAGAGACCTCAGTGCTGTATCTTTCAGCCCAGTACTGGTCCTGAAAAGTAATTTTAACCGTACTTACCAGTAACTTGAATTTCCTTCCATAGGCTAACATTGACTGGTTTCACTTGGAAATTCTTCTAAGTGTGGAGTTTTGGAACTTTAAAATATTCCTCTAAAATCAGCCGAAATACGAATTCCGATTTACTCACCTGTTATCAGGAGAGACCTCAGTGCTGCATCTTTCAGCCCAGTACTGATCCTGAAAAGTAATTTTAACCGTACTTACCGGTAACTTGAATTTCCTTCATAGGCTAACATTGACTGGTTTCACTTGGAAATTCTTCTAAATGTTGATTTTTGAAACATACAAATATTCCTCTAAAATCAGCCGAAATCCGAATTCTGATTTACTCACCTGTTATCAGGAGAGACCTCAGTGCTGCATCTTTCAGCCCAGTACTGGTCCTGAAAAGTAATTTTAACCGTACTTACCAGTAACTTGAATTTCCTTCCATAGGCTAACATTGACTGGTTTCACTTGGAAATTCTTCTAAGTGTGGAGTTTTGGAACTTTAAAATATTCCTCTAAAATCAGCCGAAATACGAATTCCGATTTACTCACCTGTTATCAGGAGAGACCTCAGTGCTGCATGTTTCAGCCCAGTACTGATCCTCAAAAGTAATTTTAACCGTACTTACCGGTAACTTGAATTTCCTTCATAGGCTAACATTGACTGGTTTTCAGCAAAAAGTTTCAAAGTGTTGATTTTCACAAACTACAAATATTCCTTAAAAATCGCCTGTATGACTTAAACGCATTCTTTCAACTGTTTACAGGAGATGCACCAGTGCTGGATCCAGGATCCAACACTGAGTAAGAAAAAGTAACGATAACAGTTTTTACCTGCTAAGTGAATTTCCTTCCATAGGATAACATTGGTGATTCTATGAGAAAAAGTTTCTAAGTGTCAACTTTTAAAATACAATAATATTCCTTAAAAATCACGACTGTAACCAAAACGCTTTTACTCAACTGTTTACAGGCGATGTACCAGGACTGAATCTAGGATCCAGTCCTGTGGTTAGAAAAAGTAATCCATAAAGTAACTAATTGCATTTAACTAGAAATTCACATTGAGCTGAATGTTGCATTGTGTTTGAAAATGTGTTGCCCATTGCAACAACTGTAACTACTGTACTTAAAAGTCTATTGCCTATCTGCAAAGTATTTAAACTAAAGTAATTCATTAAGAGAAAGTATTTTTGTAATGTAATGTATAATGTAATTACAATGTAATTTAAAAATAAAATATGTAAAAAAATTGTTTCTAAAAATGTAGTAAATCAGTATGAAAAAATTAATATAACAATTAACCCTATTAGTGCCCATTGAAAATCCTTCAGTGCCAAGCCATTTCATGACTTTTTGGAGTGCTTTGCTTTAACATGCTGTAGTTTGTGTAATTATGATTATAGTGTTGGGAAACTATATATTTTTGGTTTCAGTACTTCTTGTACTATCAATTTATATATAAAACATACATTTATAAAACACCCTGAAGTCAGATGACACAATTCAAGATGGCCGACAGGTGACAGTGAAAATGATAAGTGTAAATGACCGCATTAGTAGGGTAATAAAAAAAATAGTGTTTTCCAAATGCAGATACACAGAAATATTTATTATTCTGTTAGCTCACCAGGTAAAACGGCAGGTTTTGATTTTCTTTTAGTTTTTTGTATTTTTTATGGCTATCTATCATACTATGACATAGATATAACGCACATACATTTTTCACGTGTTTCTATTGTTGTGCAGAATCTAAAGTTATAAGCCTAGCAGAATTGGTTCACAGTAGTAAAATGGATGTTTCAGAGATGCCTCTTAGTAAAGACATGAATATTCATATTTTTTCTGTTTTGGACAGCACTTTACATACTACAAAATGGCCGACATGCTGTTTCGTCTGTTGTTGTTTTTCATATAATGGTCTCAATCTTGTTATTGGCGATGTGTTCAACATCTCAAAATGTATTTTCTGACTTTTATGCAAAGCAGTGATGCATATTTTGTGAATAGGTGGCATATGATTTCATGCATAGTCTCTTGAAGGTCAGAGTCCTTGACATTTGACCCCAAATGGTAGCTCCTGGAAGTTTGCAAAGGATGTATCTTTGTAACAGTGAAATTGTTTATGCAAAGTGAGGTATCATTGGAAAAGTCATTGTCTGATCTCAAAGGTCAACTAGTCAAAAAAATTTATGAGGTTAAAAAACCGTGACCTTTGACCCCTAAATACACATTTTGTAACCTTTTTTAGTTTTTATTCTGTTACCCTTGGATCAATTTCAGCAAGTGTGGTATTATCGGACTTGGCGAGAAAAGGAAAAAAAAAAATTTGTTCAAATTGTTGGAGAGCTCATAATATTTGACCTTTGACCTCTATTTGCACTTATTGCAAGTGTTTCAAGGTGTTCATTCCATTATGGCTAGATCATTTTTTATAAGTATTGCAGTGTTTGAATTGTCATGATAAGGACTTACATTTTTCTTGGTTAAATTGGTATGGGGGTCATGTGGTTTGACCTTTGACCTCTATTTTCACTGTTCTAAGTGTTTCATGGTCATTAATCCAATACTGTTGGATCATTTGTTACAAGTGAGTCATTATTGGAATTGTCATGACAAGTACTTAATTCCTATTTAGTTACTGTGTTAGAAGAGGTTATGCTTTTTAACCTTTGACCTCTAATTATACTTGTTTAGGTGTTTCAAGGTCATTATTGCACTACCCTTGGATCATTTGTTACTAGTGTTGCATTGTAATTGTCTTGAAAAATACTTGCATTTTCATTGGTTTAATTGGTGTTGGGGGGGATCATGTCTGTTGACCTTTGACCTCTAATTTCACTATTCTAAGTCTTTCATGGTCATTAATCCATTACGGTTGGATCTTTCCTGCCCCTACGACCCCCTACACCTCTACTTACCTCTGCTGTCATTTGTCTCCCTCCTGCAACCTCGGAAAGATGCCTGCAGCCGGTTTGTCAAAAGAAGAAACTCCATTGAGAAGCATTAGGCGCCCGATGCTGAAGTGGTACCCTGCACCCAGCCCCCTGTGCTGCTGGGGGTGTATGTTTGGTACTGCTTTGTTCCCCCTGTGCTAACCCCCAAAGTTAGGCTCCTGCAACCGATCTACTTACCTGTAAGCAGTGTGGCTCCAGGCACCATTGAAACGCATTGGGCCAAAGTCCGACTTTGACCTCTGCACCCAGCTGCCCATGTGCCGCTGGTGGTGCAGTATTGGTACTCTCCTGACCCTTTGCCCTTGCTGACCTTTGGCCCCGAAGACTGGAACTATAAGTGTGGTACTTACCTGTTTAACCGCGATATTGTTTTCCCCATAGGATAACACTGAACTGTTGTGAAAATATTCTAAGTGTCGACTTTTGAAAGTGAAAAGTATTTTTATTTATAAAATCTGATTGTGAAGATCTAAGTCTTAAAATAAAATAAAATACAAACAAAGTATATGTTTCTAAATTGGTGTGGATCTCCTTTTTGAGTCATGTGTCTATTATTGATCACGGTTGAGCAATAAATATCCAACACTCCTCTGTGTTAGGCCTAAGGCTCCTCGCCCACACTACCACTAATAGAGCATTTGGGGTTTTACATTGAGCCCTGTACACTTTTGGGGAACCCCTGGACTCTGTGCACGGTATTACCACCTAGTGGCAATATCATATACAGAGCCAGCTTCCTACACTTTTTCACGTTATTCACTTTAAAAAGTCCTCTCACTTTGCAGTCAGAGAAAGAAAAGTAAACACCAATGCTGCAGCAATTTGTCAGAAGACATAGCCAGATATTTGACCTCCGTCTGGGAAGCACCTTCAAATGTGAAAAGTTAAACACAGAACTTAAAGCCATCTTTATTTTTTTCTAGGACTTTCCCAACCCACAAAAAAGGACACAAAGTGTGATTGAGGATGACACCTTTTCATTGTGCCATTCACCTATGCCTACAATCAAACACCAATGTTTACAGACACCTATATATCCCACTGCTTTAGACATACCTACAAGTTGATTATTGTTAACAAATGAATTGTTTGATTTATACCTACAGAGAACCCTTTCTTTGTGATACTGTTAAATGCCCAGGTTTTAGACCGGTTATTCACCCCCCTTATTTGGTTACTAGCAACCAATGTAGCAGTTAGGTATGCTACTCCCTGCAGGTGTCAAAAGGCACCCCCACCAGTCAACATGCAACAATTCCCATAAAAACATGACACAGACAGATTAAACATTACCCTGGGCATGCTTGGTACTGTAGTTTGCTTCTGGTACATAAGAGTTCACAGGTGACTCTATCGTCTGAGACAGCCTTCAGAGGCGGAGACAGAAATAGTCTTGCTTTCTGAAGGAAGGGCGTTGCAGTTTGTACAACACAATCCCTATGTCCTTTCAATACTACCCGTCCCCAAGGCATGTGAAGCCAAGTTTCAAACATTGTCAGTCATGTCCAGATACGAATCAAGCAAAGGTAGCTATAGTGTTCCCAAAAATACCTTTCAAGCATTCCTAACACAACAAGTCACAAATAATCTTTTCACAATTGCTTCAGGTTTTCCACATCTTCTGAAGGCTGCAGAAGAGAGTTCAAAAAGTACTTGTGCCAGGATCATGTTTATTTAGGTCAGGTAAAGCTGAGTGCACTAACTCAGAGCACGGAACCATGATTGACTCTCTACTCCACTAGATACTAATTCAAATACTCAGTGCTTGCAGTTTATTTGAAATAGTTGTAGGTTGAGTAAGTAACAGTTGTTAAAAAATATATAAAAAATAAAAAGCAAAAAAAAATATAAAAATGTAAAAAGTAAAAAAAATGTTTACTCTTTATAGTACAAACCTGTAGGATAGTATGTGTAAATAGTTTTTGAGTACCTTTTACTTAAATGGGTCTCAGGTTACAAATGAAGTCAAACTCCGCCAATTGAGATATATTTTCAGCAGAAAGAAACAAGGACTGGCTGGGGCCGGCAGGCAAAGGATAGGGAGGAAGGAAGGTTGCTGGAAATCGCTGATATCTCTCGGGTCGACACTGAAACTCTGGCAGCAGTAACCTGACCCCGCCTGTTGAAGAGATGGGGAAATCAGATCAGGGGCTCAGGCAGCAGCCCTGGAAGAGGAGAGGCAGCCACGGGGTCCGGAGGGCGCGCTCACCTGGATTCGTCACAGAAGACAAGCTCAGAGTCGCGGGGTGCGTTCTCCCGGATCTCGCAGTGGTAAAGACAGGCTATGGGGAACAGTGCGGCATCGTCGTCGCTGCACTCTCGCTGCTGCTCTGTCTGTGGCACAACAGTTGTGCGTTCTAGCAGTAAACCCAGAAGATGTAGCGGGAGATCGCGGATGGTGCTGCAGATCATCGGAGTTTTGTTGGAAAAGGCAGGGGGAAGGAGATGCCACGGAGAACCGAGGAGAACTGTGCCCAATGTCCGGCTGGGTAGGTGATGGCCGAGGGGTGTCCCGGAACTAATCTCCTCTATAGCTGTCTAGCAGCTCCACCGGGCATCGGCCATGATTGCTCGGTCTCCACGGCCAGAAACAACAATCACGATTGCTCCGAAGATCTCGAGACCAAATGCAGGAGGTTGGAGGAAAAGGACTGCAGACAAACATGATCCCAGGTAAGTGTACGGGTCCAAGGATGGGGTAGATTTTCAGTGGATTAAAGCCAGAAAAGGCAATCCCTAGCCGGGAGCGGGATACCAAGCTAACACTCCAGCAGGAGATCAGTGCTGTGTCGATGGGGTTGGGATTGATCCGGGCAGAACACAGCAAACTAGCGGATCGGATGGACACGGTTGAAAATTCTCTGAGTGAGTTACAGCTAGAACAAAAGGCACTGAACCCTAATGTAGAGGACCTCTCAGAGAGAATGTGCATCCTGGTACAGGGTGCAGAAGACACGGAGGGGCCTAACCGGCGCAATAATAACAAGTGGACCTACTGTGATTTGACACCGGTTTGCATAAACTGGACAATGTTATGCGGACAGATAAACATGTACAAACCCGACTCAGGGAGGCCAGGGAACTCTAACGAAACAATGGTGCGCTTACGGTGCCACGCCTATAAAGAATACATAGCGTGGGCCCATGACAAGGAGGGTAGACCTGGTAGTTGTTGGCATGGCTCATTAGACCTGAGTCCCAAGGGACGCCCATCTCCCAAATCAGTTTGGATGACAATACACCAGTCTGTGCCCCTGGTGAGATTAATATGGCATTCCAAGTATACTAGGAATCCTTATATGGACGACCAGACTCATTACACCAGCATGGCCTGGCAGCATTTCTTGAGAGCCGGTGTGGGATGGTGGTCGACACAGGGTGCCAATGGAGACTCTTCAATGCTCTCCCATTAACTGGGGCTTGGGAGCCCCTTACTTCGAATTTTATTATTTGTCCGCCCAATTACAGTGGGTAGCACAGTGGCCGGCTGGTTCCTGCTGGGAGGAAACGGGCCTGACAGGTAGATTTACTCCTCAAGAAGCATTACTAGAGAAGCTTCTGGCTTGAAAGGCTGACCTCCCGTGGCTGGGGATTCTGTTGTCTGTGGCCCTGGAGTGTTGGAAGTGATTTATACGACAAACAGCTGGGAACACACTATACGGCCCAGAATTACCACTGATAGGATTGTTTGTTGTTATAAGTTTACCCTTTGTTTTTTTGTTTTGTTGAATGGCCACTGCAATAGTTCCTATTTTAGACACATGTGGAGCACTGCAAAATGGCAAAACATCTTATACACTTTCCTGGTGTCCTGGAAACTCCCTTAGTGGTATTTTACACACAGTGATAATAAATGACTGACATTAAGGTATCTGGATAAATACGTCAGACAGGCAGAATCAGTAACCCATGGACACATGTTGAAAGCCTGTGGTACCACCAGCCGGGGCTGCATGTGGGGACATATCTCATACTGGGGATAACAGTTAAGGTGATTGATTACATCCTTGTGCAGTGCTATGAATATATGATTGGAATATATGTTGTAAAATGCCAATAAAGATATGTTAAAAAAATAACAATCTTGGCAGAGCCACGAGAGACAAAACAGGAGCGAGTTTGCCTTGAACCAACTGTACAAAGTGGTGCTGAAGCTCTGCTAGCAGCAAACACACCTCAGTGAGGGCATTAGCTCAAGGCAAGCTGCAAAGCATGTACCTACAAACTTTCCCTATTCTAAACATGTGTTGTTGATGGTTGTCGAAGTGCCTGGTCCACCTAGAAGGGGAAAAAGAGAGAGTGTGCCTACAGTCTGTCCCTTTACTAAACATTGTTGGTACAGCCAGGAGAAACAAAACGAAAGGCAGGTTGCCTTGAACAAACTACAAAGTGGTGCTGTGGCTCTGCTGGCAGCAAAAACACCTCAGTGAGGGCATTAGCTCAAGGCAAGCTGCCATAAACCTACAAGCTGTCCCTAGGCTAAACATGTGTACTTGACGGTTGTTGAAGACCCGGTCCACCTAGAGGGAAAAAAGAGAGAGAGTGTGCCTACAACCTGTCCCTGTACTAAACATTCATGGCAGAGCGAGGAGATACAAAACGAGAGGCAGGTTGCCTTGAACCAACTGTACAAAGTGGTGCTGTGGCTCTGCTGGCAGCAAAAACACCTCAGTGAGGGCATTAGCTCAAGGTAAGCTGCCATAAACCTACAAGCTGTCCCTGTACTAAACACTGTTGGTACAGCCAGGAGAAACCAAAGGTGACTGAGGTTGCCTTGAACTAACTGTACAAAGTGGTGCTGTGGGTCTCCTGCCACCAAAAGCACCTCCGTAAGGGCATTAGCACAAGGCAAGCTGCCATAAACCTACAAGCTGTCCCTAGGCTAAACATGTGTACTTGACGGTTGTTGAAGACCCGGTCCACCTAGAGGGAAAAAAGAGAGAGAGTGTGCCTACAACCTGTCCCTGTACTACACATTCATGGCAGAGCGAGGATATACAAAACGAGAGGCAGGTTGCCTTGAACCAACTGTACAAAGTGGTCCTGTGGGTCTGCTGGCAGCAAAAACACCTCAGGGAGGGCATTAGCTCACGGCAAACTGCCATAAACCTACAAGCTGTCCCTAGGCTAAACATGTGTACTTGACGGTTGTTGAAGACCCGGTCCACCTAGAGGGAAAAAAGAGAGAGAGTGTGCCTACAACCTGTCCCTGTACTAAACATTCATGGCAGAGCGAGGAGATACAAAACGAGAGGCAGGTTGCCTTGAACCAACTGTACAAAGTGGTGCTGTGGCTCTGCTGGCAGCAAAAACACCTCAGTGAGGGCATTAGCTCAAGGTAAGCTGCCATAAACCTACAAGCTGTCCCTGTAGTAAACACTGTTGGTACAGCCAGGAGAAACCAAAGGTGACTGAGGTTGCCTTGAACTAACTGTACAAAGTGGTGCTGTGGGTCTCCTGCCACCAAAAGCACCTCCGTAAGGGCATTAGCACAAGGCAAGCTGCCATAAACCTACAAGCTGTCCCTAGGCTAAACATGTGTACTTGACGGTTGTTGAAGACCCGGTCCACCTAGACGGAAAAAAGAGAGAGAGTGTGCCTACAACCTGTCCCTGTACTAAACATTCATGGCACAGCGAGGAGATACAAAACGAGAGGCAGGTTGCCTTGAACCAACTGTACAAAGTGGTCCTGTGGCTCTGCTGGCAGCAAAAACACCTCAGGGAGGGCATTAGCTCAAGGCAAACTGCCATAAACCTACAAGCTGTCCCTAGGCTAAACATGTGTACTTGACGGTTGTTGAAGACCCGGTCCACCTAGACGGAAAAAAGAGAGAGAGTGTGCCTACAACCTGTCCCTGTACTACACATTCATGGCAGAGCGAGGATATACAAAACGAGAGGCAGGTTGCCTTGAACCAACTGTACAAAGTGGTCCTGTGGGTCTGCTGGCAGCAAAAAGACCTCAGGGAGGGCATTAGCTCAAGGCAAACTGCCATAAACCTACAAGCTGTCCCTAGGCTAAACATGTGTACTTGACGGTTGTTGAAGACCCGGTCCACCTAGACGGAAAAAAGAGAGAGAGTGTGCCTACAACCTGTCCCTGTACTAAACATTCATGGCACAGCGAGGAGATACAAAACGAGAGGCAGGTTGCCTTGAACCAACTGTACAAAGTGGTGCTGTGGCTCTGCTGGCAGCAAAAACACCTCAGTGAGGGCATTAGCTCAAGGCAAGCTGCCATAAACCTACAAGCTGTCCCTAGGCTAAACATGTGTACTTGACGGTTGTTGAAGTACCTGGTCCACCTAGGAGGGAAAAAGAGTATGTCTATAACCTGACCCTATGCTCCTGTTGTTAAAAGAGTAAGAACTACATCCGGATTCCTAGAGCGTATACCAAGATGCTTCCCAGGAGTCCCACAGATTTGGTATACCTTCTAGTCACCGACTTACCTGAATGATGTTTCTTTGGCAACATCCAACAGTCTTGTCAGAGTGACGTGATTGTTCATCTTCTTCACCTTCATCACAGACACCATCAAAGTGTTCTCATGAGTAGTTTCCACCATATGAAGAAAAACATTATTTAATGATTAAGTACTACTAGTCACACGTCTCCAAATCACACCCATTCATTTCTTTCATACTCACCCTCTTACCACGCAGAGTTGGATAGTAAGTAGCACTTTCAGAGCCAAAGCATCCCATTAGAAACTCTCATGCAGAACATGGTTGATATTAGTGAAACCATGTAATGCTAAACCAAGGGCAATCAAATCACTACCAAAAAGACATAGGTCACCCTCTCTCAACCCACATCAAACGTGACTGACTTGCCACTGGTTTCTATCCACCCACTTGTCAGTCAACACAGTATGCTTCTCCGTATCCTTTTCTGTTAAGTTAGACTGCTATTTCTTATGCAGAGTAGAGCAGTTCTATTTACTCTGCACTGTCTGCAAGGTCATGCAAGGCTAAGCTCATTGTTTATCCAAGCTAAGATCAAAAGATAGTCCCAGAACAGGACCCTGCCCTCTAGACTAACAACCCATCTTACAATTTCCCTTACAACAAGATACCAAGAGACCAATGCTTGCTTCAGGTTCACCAAACAAGCCATGTAGCAAGAGGCACAAAGTCAGATGCCTATGCAGGATATCAGATATCCATGTTATGTTATGTTATTCCGGAAGGGTATCCCGGTGCTGAAGCAGGAAATGTTTAGGCCAGAGTAGGGGCTAGGTGAAGAGTCAGGTCTTCAGTTTCTTGTGGAATTCAAGAACTGAGGAGGTGGCTCTGATGTGCAGGGGCAGATCATTCCAGGCTTTAGGAGGGAGGAAGAAGGCATGACTGCCAGATTTGCTTCTGTATATGCAGGTGTGTGTGCCAGTAGGAGTGTGGCTGAGTGGAGGTTTCTGATAAGTGTGTGGGAGTTTATGTGGTTGTTGAGGTATGTGGGGCTGTACCCCTATTAGGCACCTTCGAGTGTAAGGACTAACTGAAATAAAAGAAGACATCTAGCGCATTACTTTGGAGCAGAGTAGATCACTTTTAAGTCTGGTAGGAAGCAGCTTTTCATATCATGAGCACAGAGCAATTCAGAAGTTAGGGCCCCAATTCAAATATCACGGGGCACTCGCCAGGGTGTCCCCTATCTCCACTATTGTATGCGGTGGCCGCTGAGCTCCTGCTGAGGGCGCTACGGGAATACCACGGACACAGGGGAATTCGCTTCCCTAACTACAACCTAATTGTCTCAGCCTACGTTGATGACATGCTCCTGTATATCCGTGACCCAGAGGTCCATCTGCCCCCAGTGATTCGTGAAGTGTTGCGCTTTGGTGGTCTTTCGGGGCTAAAGATCAACTGGGACAAGTCCTTAATTTTTCCGTTGACTCCAGCCACGGTGCCGACCCCTCTTGATTTCCCGCTCCAATGGACGTCCGATCCGGTTCGCTACCTGGGTATCCAAGTTCACTCCGATGCAGACCAAGTGATTAAGGCGAATTACGGCAGGGCGAATGAAAGGCTGGGCGATGACATAGACCGTTGGATTCGGCTCCCGCTTTCACTGACGGGGAGGGTTTCCTTAATGAAAATGGTTGTGCTCCCCGCTTTCTCTTTCTCTTCGTCAATATACCCATAGTGGTGCCCCAGCATATGTTTAGAGAGTTGCGCTCTCTGATGAATAAGCTGGCGTGGGCGGGCAAGACTCCGCAAGTTGCATTAGACACTCTCACGTTGCCATATACTGCGGGGGGCCTAGGCGCACCAGACTTAGAGCTTTATTACAGGATTGCGCAGGCCTCGCATGCCCATTGTTGGGTTCATGGCTTACATGACCTACCACACCTCCAGATTGAAAAAGTGGCTGCTGCCCCGGACCCCTTACCACGTTTCTTGACTAAAGCGCCAATTAGGCGTTGTGGGGTACTAGATTCGGTGAACTCCACAGTCCATGCTTGGCATGTAATCCTTAAATTATATTCTGGCGCTCTTCTATATTCGTCCCGGCTACGGGTGGAGTGGTGTCAGTGGTTCGCTCTCAGCTCAGAGCCAGGGACTCTTCGCTCGTTGAATAGTTTACACATATATGAGATGGGTGATCTATTTAAAAACGGCCAGGTGGGGACATGGGAGGAGGTGGTTGCTGGCATGGCGGAGCCCTCTGCGCTAACGCAATTCCATTTCTTTAGGACTCGCCATGCTATGCGCGCTATACTGGGAGATGAGCTCTTGGAGCCAATGGAGGTCCCACCCCTGTCCATACTATTGTGCTCACAGTCGCCTGTTAAGCTAGTTTCGCGTCTTTATGCCTCGGCACTACTTGCTAAGACGACTCCTTTCACGAAGGCGCAGCTAGCTTGGCAGGCGGACATCGGGGTTCCACTCACGGACGATATCTGGTATGACTGCTGTGAAGTTACACATAAGGTCTCCCTTATTGGCCGCCACAGGTTAGCCCACTTTACATTCTTAAACAGGGTTCATTACACTCCACAGCGCCTCCATAGGTATGGGCTACGGGACACTGATAGCTGTGAGAGATGTGACATGCCAGGCGCCGGTTTTTCCACCTGGCTTGGCAATGCCCCCAGTGGAGGAGTTTTGGAGTACTATTCTTAAGATATTAAACGATATTGTGGGTCTCTCTCTTACGCCGGACCCCCTATTGGCGCTGTTGGGCTATATGAAACCCCTCCGGAAAAATGTTCGCAAATTGATTGCTATAGGTCTTCTCCTCGCAAAGCGTAGACTAGCAATGAGATGGATGCAGGGTCCTGTACCTACAGTTGCAGAGTGGGAAAAGATATGGTGTATTGTAACACCCAATCGGATGTTTATAACAAATTGCTTCCCCCTTGCAGCCGGCCGAAAGGATTCTGGGGTCTCTTTACACAATATCAAATGTCAAGACAATATAACAATGAGGAGCAGGACTGATGCTGAGCGTGCTGCTAATGTTGGTCACTGAGTACACCTACCTGGAGTATTATAGTTATGCCAGCATTGCCTCTTGTTTGTAGGGATTTGCCTTTCTGTATATTTATCTGTCAATGCCTGGGAGATGAATAGTCGCTGCACACTGGGTCAATTCTCTGTGGTTTTTTATGCCACTGTAACCTTATGAGTATCATAACCATGGTGATTCTGGATTAAGTGATCTGTTTTCTTTTGTTTAGCTGTATTTGTTTTTTTGCTTTAAAAATCAATAAAAACATTTGGAAAAAAAGCAATGCAGAAGTTACATCCTAGGAAGCCATTCCAGTAAAAATTTAAAAACGCTTTTTGTCCTGCCAGTCTTCACTGCTAACCATCTATTTACATCGTTCCATCTTCCTAACCAAATATATTTTCAAATATATCCTCCACATTACCTTCTTGTGGGAGGTTCAGTCTCCCCACCTGACTGTCCTATTCTCTCTTTTTAATGTACATGCAAAAAGCCTTTGCCAGGCTGACAGCAGTTTCGACTGAGCTGCTGTCAGCTCAGAAAGTAATTCCCTGCCAGGTCTGGGTGCATACAGAACTGTGGCTGAATGGGAAGACGGTCACACAAGCACTCACCGCTAGCAGGCTGGACTACGGCAACACTCTCTATGCCGGAATCTCCAAACAACTCCTACACAGTCTCCAGACCATCCACGACACTGCTGCAATACTCATTCTCGACCTCCCCATCACATGCACCTAAGAAGCTTCAATGGCTCCCCATTCACAAACGCAGTCAGTTCAAACTTCTCACCCACACATACAAAGCCCTACACAATGCAGGACCAGAATACCTGAACAGCCACATACACTTTCACCAACCCACCAGACACCTACGCTCTGCCTCACGCGCACACATTCCCCGTATCTGCTAAACAAAACTGGAGGTCACTCAATCTCCTACATTGCACCCAAGACGTGGAACGACCTCCCGCAACACATCAGAGCCTCCTGCTCACTTCTTAATTTCCGCAAGAAGCTGAAGACATGGCTCTTTGTATAAGCACTTTGAGGCCCACAAACCTACACACCTGCCCAAGCACCTGGGTACCCTCTCAGGTGATTAGTACATTATACAAATCAGTATGACATAACATAACATGATACTTGAGTGTATGCTGGGTTGCATGTGCATGCCTGTGGACGGTACATAACATGAAGACGTAGGCCTATGGGTTTTTATTTTGGAAGCACATGGTCTGGAGAGGACTACAACCCTCAGATTGGAGATGTGTACTGCTGACATTCTTGAGAGCTGGGATGGGGGACACATGCACACACACACACACAGAAGAAAGAGGAGCAGGACCTACTGTGTGCACATCAAGGGGCTGTTTGATTCCAGGAAGAAATACCGGGCAGTGGGTCCTGGGCTCATTGTCAGGGATATGGTGGGACTGAGAAGGCTGGCATTACCAGGGAATATGATAGAGAAGGCACCTTAACCTTTGAACTTTAAGGGGGCATATTTCAGTGAAGGCTGGCAGCCAGGGGCGATCCCTGGTTACTCCCTTGGCATGTGTTGTGGGTCACTCAGAATTAGAACCACGTCTCCTGTGGCAGACTGTCCTTTTGACAAAGGCAGTGCAGAGGAGGAAGCAATTCAAAGGAGTCAACACCCCCAAAAAGAACTCCCAAGGTGAGACACAAAATCACATGTGTGTCTGAGTATAAAGTTGGGAGCCCGTGCCCCAAACTTTGTTGAACAGCACCGCCTCATCAGGAAAGGGTAGATCACTAAGACTTCTTGCTACTGAAATCAGGACTAAGGTGTGCCAATCTCCCATACGGGTGAGGGGCCATCGCCCGTGAACCAAGAATACATGCCCTGTGCCTGGAACACCAGCAGCCTGCCTGCCAAGACAAGCGGATACTGTGAGGAAAAGGAGATAGCCTGGAGGGAGCGAGGCCCAGTTGGCACTCTGGCAAGTGGATCTAAGTCAACAGAGTGTGAGGCACCTGTTGCAGTCAGGACCGTTATTGTGAGGTAGTCTGTTCTCTTGTGGAAGTCAGCAACCACACCATCGCTGGTGCAGTGAAGTAGCGGGCAGTTACCAGGTAGCACTCATTTTGTTGAGGTCATTGCCTGCGTCTGTGACCCTGTGTGGTGGGCATTCGCCCATACAACTGAGATTTTGGCTTTTGCCCATTCAACTGAGACTGTGGGCCATCACCTGTGTCTGTGACCTCTTGTATACGAGGAGGGGGCAACAGGCTGTTGGGACTGTCACCCTGAGGATGTGGTCTGATCGGGACGGCCATCATTATCTGTGACCCACGTACACCAGGAAGGGGCCACGAGCACCATTAGGGCCATTGCCATGTCCGCACGGCCAGCCGAGGTGTTCGGACACAAGTCCAAAAGGCACTGATTCACTGACTTACAAGCAGAAATCGAGGAGGGGGTAGAGCCTTTGCACCTTAAAGCCATTGCCATTTGCTTCCGCCCCAGGACACTGATCCAGCTGACCGCGGGAAGGAAACAGTGAGAGCTGCTCAGTGTGGAGCACAGGGTAGAGAAGCACCCTGGCTCCTGGAGTCGTCTGAATACCGCAGTTGGTGTAAGATGGAAGCAGGGCCATAGTGAGAGAATTGTTAGAGCTCGCCGAAGATCTGGAAACTTTCTAGGCCAAAGCCAGCCTTTGATGCACATCCCTATTGTGGGCAGCACCTGGGGTCACCTCCTAGAATCTGCCAGAATATAGAAAGAAGGCACAGTGAGAGTGCCTCAAAAGCTCAAACAAATAACCCTCATAAGCCAAGACTCCAGGTCCCCTAAAATCCTAACACCCAAAATGCATCAAAGGCACTATTACCACTTCCCTGGACACCCACAATGCTCCCTAGATACCCTCATAATGTACCCACATAACCTTCTAATGCCACTCAAGAACCTGCATTGCGTGTGTACATCCTCAAAGCACCCAGAGACCCTCAACAAGCACTCAATCACCCTCAAAATATCCACAGGCACTCTACCAACACCACCAAAAATCCTCACAAGTACTACGCCAAACATTCAATCTGCTTCAGCAAATAACATTCCAGAGACTCTTACAATTCCCTCCAAATGCCAACAATCACACCCAACAGCCCGGTAAAAACATTCCCACCACACACCCTAAACAGCTAAATAGCGCCCCAATCACCCTAAAGAGACTAAGATCTCAGACACCTCCTCACACTCGATATACAGTGTACTACTTCCTCTTCAGAATCAAAACTGACACACAGACACAGTTAGCTATACAAACACCCAGAGACACCCTCAGACATCCAAAAGCACAAAGACCAATACCTCAGACATGACCAACATCACAGACACCTAATATCCATTTGCATACCCCCAGAGAGCAACACAGTCTAACATATCACCAATCAGTACATATAAAGCAACACATATGAATACTCAAATACTCTCACAATGCCTCATTTATGAAAAGTGGCACATCGCTGGTTAAAAACAGCGATGCGTCACTTTAATTGCGAAATCCTTGCAACACTATGGATGCGATGTATTTACACTACAGAGCTCCATGTATCAAGGATTCAACAGATACGTCAGGAATCCTGTCGTACTATTTTGCGCAATAATGACGCATTGCTGGAGTGTTGGATACCTAACGCAACTCCAGCAATGTGTCATTACACGAGTCCCATGTGAAAAGCCCTGCATCACTCCTTACGCCTGCTTGACGCAGGCGTAAGGATTGTTACACAGTCAAGTCGTAGGAGTGGTATAGTGAAATCTCATAGGTTTCACTACGCCACTTCTACAAGGTTTTTTGCAGGGGAACGCCCACTCTCCATACATTATACCTGACGCAGGTATAATGTAGCGCAGGCATTTACAAAATGACGCATCTGCCTAGATACGTCACTTTGCAAATAGGGTGCAGTGTGGCGCATTGTTTACACCGCCGCAGTGTCACAAAAAAGTGATGCAACGGTGGTGCAAGCCCTCATAAATAAGGGCCACAATATATATACCATGCTATTTGTAATAAGAATCACCTCCGTCTCTCCGCTTTTCTCAGCATAAGGGGAGAAAGAGGTTGATGGGAAGAGGTACAGGGTCACAAAAACTCACCTGAGTGATAAAACCAGCTGATTTTTCATCAGACTATCTTCGCACACCACAGCCTTATGATTACACAGTTCCCTCCAACAAGGAGGTCTGCACATTTTAGCCTGTGAAGTGGTAGCTAAGGATGTTTTTCATTTTTGCAAAATGCTCAACTTCAACAATGATACATTTTCAGAGCAAGAGGAAAGTGCAGGTCCAGCCTGATGCTTTCTCTTCAAGTAAAAACATAATAATGCAAAATCCAAATATGCATCAGGAAATTCAGGCTGTCCTTGTGTTTTTTACTAATTTTCAAAGTGTATTCGTGCACTAAAATTTGGCATGTATCTATTTTTGCAAATGGGTAGCAAATCAAGCTTCTCAGGAGTAAACAGAGGCTGATTGATTTTGCAGTCTGCAGTTGGGGCTCGGTCTGTTAATACTAGTGTGTCTTTGCATGCTAGTCAGCAAAAATGTAATTTCGAACGATTGGGAAAGCAAGCAATAACATCTAACAGACACACAAACAATACTCACACATGCTTACCTATGCCCCTATTCATCTGCTAAATGGTAGGTAATAGGAGCAAGGTGTCTGCAGCCACACTGGTCACATCATGATGTTTTTACAAGCAGATTCCTTGGATCTGCTAAATGGTAAGAGCTTGTGATGACAGGGAGATAGACATGTGAAGCGCTAACTCAGAAATTGGCTGAGCATTCTGTGGCTTTTTCGTCCCTCCATGAGTGTTAGGGACATTGCACTGCTGCCTGTGACTGGGTGCAAGACTTTACAAGTCCGGAGCATATTTCATTGCTGCTGGTGAATGTCAGTCCACCTCCAAGCTTGTCACTGTGCCTGCCCCCTTCCATCCCACCTCAACTCAACTCCCCAAAAAGTACAGGTCTTTTTTTAACAAATGTAATCTGAAGCCCATCAACAAAGATGGCCACAGCATTGAAAACACTGCATTCGCCAATCCATCCATCCTAAAGGAAATAATCAAATTAATTGCCTTCCCACGTAGTGTTTATGTTGCATACAGTTGAAAGCTGTAGAACTATGTACATGCTATAACTTAGAAAAGTGAGCTGCTTCTCAAAACACAGACGAAACACACTAACACAGCTTTCAAACCATAGCCTTTCCTTGCCAAAGCTGTTTGATAGTAAAGACAGTTACGAAGCAGTAACTTGTGTTTTCATTTCAAGGCAATACATTTTCCAGTGCATGAGAGATCTTTATCACATAAATCGTTCTTATTGCAGCTTGTGAGGGCACTGTGAGAACCGAGGGGGAAGACAGGCCGAAATTATTGCAAAACCATTAACATTATATTATAGTCAAGTTTATTTTCAGTTAGAAGAGTTCTGATTTCGTAGGCACCGTCTACTGAAATTCACCCATTGTGCATGATAAAATCACATGAATCACTGGCCTCGTTATGGCCACTGTTACTTGCTCCCTTCATTTATTTGTTATATGTTCCCTGCACGCTTGAATGCTCGAATATTCTCACTATATATTTTATAATATTGGCCTGCACATGTGTGATACTTCCCCCCAACCCTGTAAACTGCCTACTCACGTTATTTTCATCGTGGCATGCTCCGAAGGCCTGCTTTCAAGGCCTGCTGCCACTGCTGAGAGAGGAGAGAACGACCTTTAGTAACCGACCCCTGTCCAATACAAGTGGAAATAAGGGTGGGAGTATTTAGAGGGATCGGTTAAAAAGAAGAATGCAATACAAAAAAGTAGAATAGAAAAAAATTAACAGTTAATTTAGGAAACGAGTCGGACAGTCACCCGAGATTTAAAAGTGACGTGCAATTTCGCATCATATGAATACTTTTGATTTGGCATAAATTCATCACAGTAACCAATTAATTGGTACTGTTTAATGAGGCGTACCTGTGCTGGTTTGTGGATGTTTTCAGCCCGTTGGCCAGAAGCTTCTGCAGTGCAACCCTCCAGCTCGGACACTTGCGGCACTGTCTCTGGGGCTGCCGGCAGATTAGAGCCCTCTACTGGTGAACAAGGGCTTGTGCAGCTTCAAGCAAACGCTCGTCTCCATTTCCTGAACCCGATTACTGCCTTACTTTTAGGTGAAGAAATGTCTGCGAGTGTGACTGAATATGGGCAAATACAGCTTTCAAAAGAAAGAGATAAGTGTTCCAGATTGTTATTAGAAGACATTTTCGATTTTCAAGCAGCATAACTTGAAAGAAACCCCTCCCAAATGAGTGTCAGCTGTTGGGCCGATCAGATCGGCCAGAGCACTTTCACTCTTAACACAGGGCCGATTAGATCGGCCCGTGGCACTTCTTAGGTTAATACATTTAAAAATTGTCATTTACAAAACCTTTGAAATTCACTAAAAAAACGTAGGTTTCAGGCACGTTATAGTTAGAAATTAGCATTTAAAAATCTTTGAAATTCACTGAAAAAACCATAGGTTTCCGACACGTTATAGTTACAAATTAGCATTTAAAAAACCTTTGAAATTCACTGAAAAAACCATAGGTTTCAGACACGTTATAGTTACAAATTAGCATTTAAAAAACCTTTGAAATTCACTGAAAAAACCATAGGTTTTAGGGACAGTTATAGTTACTTGGACATTGCACTCGTACAAAACCCGTGAAATTCCCCGTTATAGTTAGTTCAGCTAACTATAACTCGCGCCCATAATGCACTGCTGATGACGTCACATATTACATCACTCATGACATGGTCAGTGACATCACTGATGACATCACTGATGACATCTCAAATGACATCACTGATGACATCATCCACGTGATAATCTGATGCACCTCCTCACACCCTAATATAACCTTTGATACACCCACTCTAAATTACAGACTGCCATTCGCAAAACCATAGACACTCCAACACCAATAACTACATACCCACTCACTGATTCTTAGGTCTACACACACACATCCACTCACTCACCCGTACAGTCACTCATACTTACGGTCACTCAGTCTAGGACTATCATATGCACTCATACTCCTATATAAACACTCAAACACCGCCACTCATCCATAGAGGTACTCACACACCTAGTCAGTCATGCAAATAATTAAACACACTACCATTTACTCACCTATACAGTTATACACACACCAGCTCACTTACTCATACAAATACTAGCACATTCTTACGCTCTTATACAATCACTGATACAAGCACACACTCATCCATACAGCCACTATCACAATCAGTCACTCTCAAACATAGCTATTTATATACTCCAACACACATATATACTGCCTTTCACATATGTAGTTACTCACACATGTACCACTGGGACATACATTCACTCACTAACACACTCTTACACACACTTACCCACCCATACAGTCTATCACAGATGCACTCTTGAAACCATCCACCCAGTGAATCACCCACTCACACATCTATGCACAGAGTCGCACACACCCTCCCACACAAACACTCAGGCACCCATACAGATACTCACACAAGCATTCAATAACTCAAATAGACACTCATGTAGCTATTCACAAACACATGCAGCCACTTACACAGCAACAGACAGACGGATACAGACATTCACCCAGTTTAGTCACTAACCCATGCATTCAGTAAGATACGTTAAATCACTCACTTATACAGTCAGTCACGCACCTACTAAATCATCCATACAGACACTTACACACCCACTCATTCTTCAATACGTCTTTTCCTATATATATTAAAAATATTTAAACTTTAGAGAAACACACAGTCACTGGATGATGTCATCAGTGATGTCATTTGAGATGTCATCAGTGATGTCATCAGTGATGTCACTGACCATGTCATGAGTGATGTAATATGTGACGTCATCAGCAGTGCATTGCGGGGCGCGAGTTATAGTTAGCTGAACTAACTATAACGGGGGAATTTCACGGGTTTTGTACTGAGTGCAATGTCCAAGTAACTATAACTGTCCCTAAAACCTATGGTTTTTTCCAGTGAATATATATATATATATATATATATATATATATATATATATATATATATAGATATATATTCACTGAAAAAAACAGAGGACTTTATAGTTAGAAATTAGCATTTAAAAACCTCAGAAATTCACTGAAAAAACCACAGGTTTCAGGGACGTTATAGTTAGTTGGACATTTCACTTGTACAAAACCAGAGAAATTCGGCCGTTATAGTTAGTTGAGCTAACTATAACTCGCGCCCACAATGCACTGCTGATGACGTCACATATTACATCAATCATAACATGGTCAGTGACATCACGGATGACATCACTGATGACATCTCAAATGACATCACTGATGACATCACTGATGACATCACTGATGACATCATCCAGTGACTGTGTGTTTCTGTAAAGTTTAAATATGTTTTATATATACATATATATGCCAAGGTGTATTGAAGAATGAGTGGGTGTATGAGCGTCTGAATGGATGATTTAGTAGGTGCGTGACTGACTGTATAAGTGAGTAATTAAACGTGTCTTACTGAATGCATGGGTTAGTGACTAAACTGTGTGAATGTCTGTATCAGTCTGTCAGTTGGTGTGTAAGCGGCTGCATGGGTTGGTGAGTAGCTACATGAGTGTCTACATGGGTTATTGATTGGTTGTCTGAGTATCTGTATGGGTGCCTGAGTGTCTGTGTGGGTGGGTGGGGGTGTGTGACTGTGCATAGATGTGTGAGTGGGTAATTCACTGGGTGTACGGGTTCAAGAGTGCATCTGTGAAGGGCTGTATGGGTGGGTGAGTGTGTGTATGGGTGTGTTGGTGAGTGAATGGATGTCTCAGTGGTACATGTGTGAGTAACTACATATGTGAAAGGCAGTATATGTGAGTGTTGGACTATATAAATGACTATATGTGAGAGTGAGTGATTGTGAGAGTGGCTTGATGGATGAGTGTGTGCTTGTGTCAGTGATTGTATAAGAGAGTAAGTATGTGTTAGTATCTGTATGAATAAGTGAGGTGGTGTGTGTATAACTGTATAGGTGAGTAAATGGGAGTGTGATTGATTCTTTGCATGACTGACTAGGTGTGTGAGTAACTCTATGGTTAGTGGTGTTGTGTGAGTATCTGTATAGGTGTATGAGTGCATATTTCAGTGGCTATATTGATGAGTGACTGCGTGTATGAGTGACTGTATGGGTGAGTGGATGTGTGTGTAGACCTATGAATCAGTGAGTGGGTATGTACTAACTGGTATTGGTGTGTCTATGGTTTCGAGAATGGTAGTCTGTATTTTAGAGGGGTGTATCAAAGGTTATATTAGGGTGTGAGGAGGTGCATCAGATGATCACGTGGATGATGTCATCAGTGATGTCATCAGTGATGTCATTTGAGATGTCATCAGTGATGTCATCAGTGATGTCACTGACCATGTCATGAGTGATGTAATATGTGACATCATCAGCAGTGCATTGCGGGGCGCGAGTTATAGTTAGCTCAACTAACTATAACGGCCGAATTTCTCTGGTTTTGTACAAGTGAAATGTCCAACTAACTATAACGTCCCTGAAACCTGTGGTTTTTTCAGTGAATTTCTGAGGTTTTTAAATGCTAATTTCTAACTATAACGTCCCTGAAACCTCTGTTTTTTTCAGTGAATTTCAAAGGTTTTTTAACTGCTAATTCCTAACTATAACGTCCATGAAACCTCTGAGTTTTTCAGTGAATTTGTAAGGTTTTTAAATGCTAATTTCTAAATATGCCTACATAGGTAGGACATGTGCAGAAAGATGAAGAAAGGCGCAGAAAGAAGCAAGAGAAGTGCAGAAAGAGGCAACAGAAGTCCAGAAAGAGGAAGAAACGTGCAGAAAGAACCAAGAGATGTGCAGAAAGAACCAACAGAGGTGCAGAAAGAGGCCTACTTTGACTGTACCTTACAACAGACTCATACAAAGTACCCTAATCACTAATCCTTCTCCGAAGATGTCTTAAACCTCACTTTTCTCTTGAAGGTTCACTATTAATCGACTGCTCAGAATGTTAGGCCTACCAAATATAAAACAGCAATCCTAAGCATATCACTGTTGTAAGTCTGACCAAGTTTGTGAAGGTATGCATGCGTGTCTGTCTATGCTTTTACCTAGTGACATGTTAAATTAAAATAAACATGCAAACACTTAAATACCTGTGTTTCAAACAGCATAATCTGTAAATTTGTATAAAAGAAGGTGTATGCATTTCTTTCTGCTCACAATACAGGGCACATGGGTATTCAGTAGTATATTTGAGGGACTCTATAACACATGTATACATAAGACATGTCTGCCTGTGCAACCGAATGACAGAGCAGAACTGAGAAGATTTGACCACCTATTGGAGAAGTTACCCGCTTTTTAAGCTACCATCTTCAGATGCATAACACATGTAAGAATACATATACAAGTAGACATATACCTCAGTCACGAGAGCACGCAGACCTTTAAACTTGACAGCTTGCACTTCCCATTTGAGTACAGAAGGAGGCAAGAGAAGTACAGAAACAGGCAAAAGAGGTGCAGAAAGAAGCAAGAGCAGTGCAGAAAGAACCAACAGAGGTGCAGAAGGAGGCAAGAGGGGTGCAGAAAGAGGCAAGAGGGGTGCCGAAATTTGCAAGAGAGGTGCAGAAAGAAGCAACAGAGGTGCGGAAGGAGACAAGAGAACTGCAGAAAGAGGGAAGAGAGTTGCAGAAACAGGCAAAAGGGGTACAGAAACAGGGAACAGGTGGGCAGACTGAGGCAAGAGAGGTACAGAAAGAGGGAAGAGGGGTGCAGAAAGCAGCAAGAGGGATCCAGAAATTTGGAACAGAGGTGCAGAAAGAAGCAAGAGCAGTGCAGAAAGAACCAACAGAGGTGCAAAAAGAGGCAAGAGGGGTGCAGAAAGGGGTAGGAGAGGTGCACAAAGAGGCAAGAGGGGTACAGAAAGAGGCAGGAGGGGTGCAGAATGAAGGAAGAGAAGTGCAGAAAGAAGCAACAGAGGTGCTGAAAGAGGCACGAAGGAGTGCAGAAAGAGGCAAGAGAAGTGCAGAAAGAAGCAACTGAGGTACAGAAAGAGGCAAGTGGTGCAGAAAGAGGGAAGAGAGGTGTAGAAAGAGGCAAGAGAGTTGCACAAAGAGGGAAGAGGGGTGCAGAAAAAGGCAAGAGGGGTGCAGAAAGAAGCAAGTGAGGTGCAGAAAGAGGTAGGAGAGGTACAGAAAGAGGCAAGAGAGGTGCAAAAACAGGCAAGAGAAGTGCAGAAAGAGGCAAGAGAATTGCTGAAAGAAGCAACAGAGGTGTAGAAAGAAGCAAGAGAAGTGCAGAAAGAGGCAAGTGAGGTGCAGAAAGAGGCAAGAGAGGTGCAGAAAGAGGGAAGACGAGTGCAGAAAGAGACAACAGGGGTGCAGAAAGAAGCAAGACAGGTGCAGAAAGAAGCATGAGAAGTGCAGAATGAAGCAATGGGGGTGCAGAAACAGGCAAGAGAAGTGCAGAAAGAAGCAACAGAGGTGCAGAAGGAGGCAAGAGAACTGCAGAAAAAGGCAAGAGAACTGCAGAAAGAGACAAGAGACTTGCAGAAACAGGCAAAAGAGGTACAGAAAGAGGGAACAGGGGTGCAGATAGAGGCAAGAGAGGTGCAGAAAGAGGTAAGAGGGGTGCAGAAAGAGGCAAGACGGGTGCAGAAATTTGCAAGAGAGGTGCAGAAAGAAGCAAGAGCAGTGCAAAAGAACCAACAGAGGTGCAGAAAGAGGCAAGTGAGGTGCAGAAGGGGCAAGAGAACTGCAGGAAGAGGCAAGAGAGTTGCAGAAATAGGCAAAAGGGTGCAGAAAGAGGGAACAGGTAGGCAGACTGAGGCAAGAGAGGTGCAGAAAGAGGGAAGAGGGGTGCAGAAAGAGGCAAGAGGGATGCAGAAATTTGGGACAGAGGTACAGAAAGAAGCAAGAGCAGTGCAGAAAGAACCAACAGAGGTGCAGAAAGAGGCAAGAGGGGTACAGAAAGAGATAAGTGAAGTGCAGAACGAAGTAAAAGAGGTGCAGAAAGAGGCAAGAGAACTGCATGAAAAGGCAAGAGAGGTGCAGAATGAGGCAGGAGAGGTGCACAAAGAGGCAAGAGGGGTACAGAAAGAGGCAAGAGGGGTGCAGAAAGAAGCAACAGAGGTGCTGAAAGAGGCAAGAGGTGTGCAGAAAGAGGCAAGAGAAGTGCAGAAAGAAGCAACAGAGGTGCAGAAAGAGTCAAGACAAGTGCAGAAGCAGGCAAGAAAGGTGCAGAAAGAGGGAACAGGGGTGCAGGGGTGCAGAAAGAGGCAAGAGGGATACAGAAATTTGCAAGAGAGGTGCAGAAAGAAGCAAGAGCAGTGCAGAAAGAAGCAAGAGAAGTGCAGAAAGAAGCAAGAGAGGTGGACAAAAAGGGAAGAGGGGTGCAGAAATAGGCAAGAGGGATGCAGAAATTTGCAAAAGAGGTGAAGTGCAGAAAGAACCAACAGAGGTGCAAAAAGAGGCTTATGACATATTGATCCACGCAGTACCATTTGCTTCTCTAGAATCTTAGGGTCCACCACTGGCGTGCTTGCTGCAGGGAGTGGAGAGGTACGCTGTGTGGGCACATATGCGCTGTGAAATGCCGGTCTGTCTTCAGGTCCCTCTGACCCATGACGTGAGCCTTGTAAACCATTGCAGAAGCCTGTCCTGCGGTACTGTCACTTGCTAAGCATCTACATGCATTGTACCAAAGAGCTCGGGGACAAGATGGCATGACTTCACAAATGTTTAGAGTTAGGTACAAAACAAGCGGGAGAATTAGAAAAAATAAATATATATAATGAGAATAAAACAGGAACATATAGAAAAGGCAAGGGGGCGTGAGGAGGCTGACAGTTGGAGTGTTCGAAAAAGGCAAGTAAAGTAGAAAACAGAGAAGATGCACACATAAAAAATGGGAAAAGATGGGCAGAGGGGCAGGAAGGGAAAAGAGACAGAGTGGTCAACTGTCACAAAAGGCAGGCAGAAAAGATTAAGCTAGATAGAAAATGAGACAAGACAGACAGAAACAAAGGTAACAAGGGAAACAAGCAGATAAAATAAATTAAAATCACAACAAAGAGACAGTTACAGTGAGCTATGGCTAAAGCGGAGGCAGGCAGATAGAAAAAAAGGCAAAAGGATGAACGAATATTCAGACGGACAGGTGCCACGCAGCAAAGAGACACAGGAAGGCAGATAAAAGGCGGAGAAAAGCTAGCTATGGAAAAAGTAAAAGCAAACAGAGAATGACAACAAGGCAGGCAGACAGTTAAAGAAGGGATACACACAAGTAAACCAAGAGGGGAAAATGAAGAAAGGCAGGATAAGGGACAGATACAATAATATAAAAAAAACAGGCAGTTAAAAAAAGCCAAAAAATAGGTTTAACCAGGCAGACAGACGAATAAAAAAATGACGAAAGACAGACTGAAAAGTAGAACAACCATTAAGCAGTAGGACAGAGAATGAGCAAACGGCACACAGACACAAAAGGGTAAAAAAGAAATTCGGCAAAAGACAAATGGAATGACAAGCGGATGGGAACTCAGACAGAAAATGGCAACCACACATTCGGGCAGCCATGCACAGCTTGAACATAGGAGAGTCGGGCAGACAGAGAGAAAACAAGAAAAGCAGATAGAAAATGTCAAAAAGACAAGCGCTACTGATGTGCAGCGGATGATAAAAGGGGGAAAGATAGGTCGGTTGAAAGACTTAAAAAGCATAAGACAGGCTTCTAGATAGAGGGGAGGGCAAATAGAAAAATACATAGATTGAAAAACGTTTGCAGCTAGTGGATGGCAGAAGGACAGATACTAGCATAAAAGGGAAATGGAGTGAAACCAGACTGAGATGATAACAGAAAGACCGGTGGGAAGCGAATAACAAAAAACACTCTTAGAAATAAAGAAAAAGACAGGCAGAAAGACAAACAACCGAAAGCTAGAAGAAACACAAGTACATTTTGCAAAGAATGAACGAGTTGTGTGTAAAACACCAAATGCACATCCTACTCCCAATTCACAATGAAGGCAGAAATTTAGAATACAAAACTTTATCGAAAATAATTAAAAGCCCCTGTTGAAAATAATGTTCTGCGGCAAAAAGTGTGGGTGTTTTTTTGCCTTCTGCTTCTTTGATGCAGGCATGGTATGCCTTCTGTTCCCCTACACATGCTGACCACGGGATTTTTTTTGCTTCAGCCACGAAAAGAATGCAGCAGTTCTTAATGTGCGTAATATCTATATAGTTACACATATATGTAGGCCATGGTTTCTTCGAAATGATTAACAATCTTAGCATACGAAGGGGTTCTATGGAACTGTATGGTATACTAGTAGATTTAATGGCCCTCCGAGCAGCTGCTAGTGTGCGGCGTGAGGCGATGCGCCGATAATGCAGGTGTATTGCCATGTGACACGTATCACACGGTGCGTGCCAACGAAGGGGGCAGCTCGCGGAAAATCAGTGAGTTTAGGTGCGGTCGAAACTACCGCGAGTTTGGGGGAAAAAAACAAACAACATCCACAGAATAGTGAAAGCAGTATCCACAGAGTAGTACAAGGGGTCAGAAATACAGGGGAAATAAAAATTGGATAGCTGCTCTGTAAGTTAAAGAGGGAGTTTGTGCCTAACATGTCAATAAATTATTGCACAAAACATGGGGTAGAGTCGACTTCATTGTCGCATATAACATTTAGCTAAACCATGGGCTGTCTTCATTTAATATTTACATTTTTAATGTATTGAGCCATAAAAGGGGCATTCTATATATAATAAATGCCCTTTAAGGCTTAGTGTGCGACATAAATAATTTTTTTTTTTTTAAAAGAAGAAAAGAGGAGGCAACCCAGGCTAGGTCCCAAGTTTCAGATGAAGAGCAGTGTATATATATTATCTACTGGCGGTCGCCAGTAGATAGTTATAGTTAGGACCTATTTTCCATAGGAAATCCGCAACATTCTATTTGAAATAACTCTTGCGTCGGTTGACGAATCTTCGCGAAATTTTCAAACTTTATGGCCCGCTCCGGTCCGCTCCTACCCTGAAAGTTTCGGGGTGATTCGTCAAGCGGGGGCCGAGAAAAAGGGGGTCCCAAAACGTGTTTTCCCCATTCATTTTCCCATAGGAAACTTTAGCCACGGCTACAGCCCGAACTGCTGAACGGAATTACACAAAATTTGGCAAAAAGGTAGTTCTTGGTTCAGAAAGAACCCTTTTTGTTAAATGGTGTAAATCCGTTCAGTAGTTGCGGAGAAAATAAAAAAATAAGAGTCAAAAAATCATTTTCCCATAGGAAACTTTATGCAAGGCTACAGCCCGAACTGCTGAACGGAATTACACCAAATTTGGCAAAGAGGTAGTTCTTGGTTCAGAAAGAACCCTTTTGTTAAATGGTGTAAATCCGTTCAGTAGTTGCTGAGAAAATCAAAAGTAAAAACACATATATATCTGGGCGGAGCCTAACCACACATGTCATCGTGAGATCTGATTGGCTGTCAGCACTTCATCCTGGAATTGCTGGCAGGCATCTTGGGACCAATATAAATGATAGTACCCCATTGAAATGCATTGTAGTGAATCGAAGATTTTGAGGGTTACCAAAAGGAGAACTATAAAGGGTGATAACAGACTTTAGTTACATTAGAATTCATTTGTTGATGGTACCATACTAATTTCAGGAATTGTGGTGTGTTCTAAGGTGATTTTACCCTGTGAAAAACCTTCTGCTGGGATATCATGAATCATGTTTGAGAGAAAACTATTTTCACATGCTTGTCCCATACAGTTTTGGAAGGTGCTCCAGAAGCTAAAATGAGAGCATATTTTCTGTAAATTCACATTATCTTTCTCAGTCATGTGAGAATGAAGTCTGACATTCTCAGTAAAACATGTACATCCAACAATGGCAGAGACTGTCAGTTGATTCCTTTGTGTTCTACTGCAGCTTCCCAGAGTGTTCTAAAGAACAACTAGAGTGCTAACAGCCTTACTTATGACAAAAGTATGGCACACCTGAAGCCATCTTGATTGGAATAAACTGGTAACACTTAAAACATTTAATTTAAAAAGGAACAAAATGATGGGGTTCATTTTGTCATAGAAATTATGGTTAGTGCTGTAGAAAGAAAAATTAGGACATGTTTCAAGTGTGATCTCAAATATCTTCCTGTTATATTTCAACAGGAGCAGCCTGTCAGTTGATGCCTTTGTGTTCTACTGCAGCTTCCCAGAGTGTTCTAAAGAACAACTAGAGCGCTAACAGTCTTACTTATGACAAAAGTATGGCACACCTGAAGCCATCTTGATTGGAATAAACTGGTAACACTTAAAACATTTAATTTAAAAAGGAACAAAATGAGGGGTTCATTTTGCCATAGAAATTATGGTTAGTGCTGTAGAAAGAAACATTAGGACATGTTTGAAGTGAGATCTCAAATATCTTCCTGTTATATTTCAACAGGAGCAGCCTGTCAGTTGATGCCTTTGTGTTCTACTGCAGCTTCCCAGAGTGTTCTAAAGAACAACTAGAGTGCTAACAGCCTTACTTATGACAAAAGTATGGCACACCTGAAGCCATCTTGATTGGAATAAACTGGTAACACTTAAAACATTTAATTTAAAAAGGAACAAAATGAGGGGGTTCATTTTTCCATAGAAATTATAGTTAGTGCTGCAAAAAGAAAATGTAGGGCATGTTTTAAGTGAGATCTCAAATCCTCTTCTATTTCATTAGAAAATTCTGACATGCAGACTGAAACAATCACTTTCAATACCAGCAGTAGACTTCCAGTTAACTCCTTGGTGAGCAGTAGCTTTACTACAGTGATCTAATGAACCACTAGAGTGCTAACATTCTGAATTTATGGCAAATGTGTGACACATCTGAATGCCTTCTTGATGGAATCAAAGTAAAAAACTGAAAGCATTTCCTACTGAGGAGACTGTAGTAAATGAGGAAATTAGGAAACTTCATAACAAATAAGTCTCCCAAGATGGCCACCAGAGAAAAAAGAGCCCAAATGTAGCACAAATATCACCCAGAGGTAGCCCACGTATAGCCCAATGACAGAAGTGTGCAAAACACTTTTTATTTGTTGTTTTTTTGCAGTTTTATATAGTGCAGACTGGTCAGGTATTGGAGTGCTTTACATGAGCATTGGTTACATCACACAAGGACAAATTCATGTTGGTTGACCCCTACACTACCCAAACACCACTGCACTACCCTAAACCCTAACACCACTACCCCCAGCACGACCCCCTTCACTACCCAAACACAACTGCACTACCCTAAACTCAAAAACACTACCCCCAGCACGACCCCCTACACTACCCAAACACCACTGCACTACCCTAAACCCTAAATCTACCCCCTACACTACACAAATACCACTGCACTACCCTAAACCCTAAAACACTAGAACCCAGCTCGACCCCCTACAGTACACAAACACCACTGCACTACCCTAAACCCTAAAACACTACCCCCTACACTACACAAACACCATTGCACTACCCTAAACCCTAAAACACTACCCCCAGCATGACCCCCTACACTACACAAACACCACTGCACTACCCTAAACCCTAAAACACTACCCCAGCACGACCCCCTACACTACCCAAACACCACTGCACTACCCTAAACCCTAAAACACTACCCCCAGCACGACTCCCTACACTACACAAACACCACTGGACTACCCTAAACCCTAAAACACTACCCCCAGCACGACTCCCTACACTACCTAAACACCACTGCACTACACTAAACCCTAAATCTACCCCCAGCATGACCTCCCACACTACACAAACACCACTGCACTACCCTAAACCCTAAAACACTACCCCCAGCACGACCCCCTACACTACCTAAACACCACTGCACTACCCTAAACCCTAAAACACTAACCCCAGCATGACCCCCTACACTACCCAAACAACACTGCCCTAAACCCTAAAACACTACCCACAGCATGACCCCCTACACTACACAAACACCACTGCACTACCCTAAACCCTAAAACACTACCCCCTACACTACACAAACAGCACTGCCCTACCCTAAACCTTAAAACACAACCCCCAGCATGACCCCTACACTACACAAACACCACTGCACTACCCTAAACCCCCTACACTATACAAACACCACTGCATTACTCTAAACCCTAAAACACTACCCCCAGCATGACCCCCTCACAACACAAACACCACTGCACTACCCTAAACCCTAAATCGACCCCCAGCACGACCCCCTACACTACCCAAACACCACTGCCATACCCTAAACCCTAAAACACTACCCCCAGCATGAACCCCTACACTACCCAAACACCACTGCACTACCCTAAACCTTAAAACACTACCCCCAGCACTACCCCTACACTACACAAACACCACTGCACTACCCTAAACCCTAAAACACTACCCCAGCACTACCCCTACACTACCCAAACACCACTGCACTAACATAAACCCTAAAACACTACCCCCAGCACAACCCCTACACTACAAAAACACCACTGCACTACCCTAAACCCTAAAACACTACCCCCAGCACGACTCCCTACACTACCCAAACACCACTGCACTACCCTAAACACTAAATCTACCCCCAGCACGACCCCCTACACTACCCAAACACCACTGCACTACCCTAAACCATAAAACACTACCCCCAGCATGACCCCCTACACTACACAAACACCACTGCACTACCCTAAACCCTAAAACACTACCACCAGCATGACCCCTACACTACTCAAACACCACTGCACTACCCTAAACCCTAAAACACTAACCCAGCATGACCCCCTACACTAACCATACACCACTGCACTACCCTAAAGCCTAAAACACTACCCCCAGCACGACCCCCTATACTACTGCACTACCCTAAACCCTAAAACACTACCCCCAGCACGACCCCCTACACCACCCAAACACCACTGCACTACCCTAAACCCTAGAAAAGAAACCCCCACCCCATGCCCAATCCCCCTTACCTCTCACTCCTCGTGGTTCCTCTCTCCTCGTGGTTCCTGCTTCACGTCGTCTCTGAGGGGCGGTGCACGTCGTTGTGAGGAAACGGAACAGCCTCTGTTTCCTTACAACGACATAGATCATCTACATGTTTTTTAGAACGCATGGTCATTTACCAAACATACATTTACAACAAAATTTGTTGTAAAGGCATGCGTGGTAAATGACCATGCGTTCTAAAAAAATGCGTAGTAATGACTTTGTGATGTACAACGCATGCGTGGTAATGCAAGCATTGTAATGGTATCGCAAAGTAAAAAAGTCATCGTAACGGCTGTTTACCGATCGAAGCTGGCCCCTGTTCTTCAGTGAGACGTTTATTTGATTAATTAGGAGGAAGGAATGTGTTTTTTTTACCGAAAAGTGCATTCCCGGCTGTTGTATTGTGAAAGTGTCCGCATGGCCTGGTTTCACTTCCGGTGAGAGAGTGGAAGAGTCTGTTTGGATCTAAAGGAGTTCTGTTGTTGGACGGGGTAGGCGCGACATGTCATCAGAAAACATAGCTAATGGAAAGCGTCCTCCCTGAAGTGTGGAGCAGTGCCATGAGAGGTCAACGAGTGTGCGTCCCACCGCAGTATGACCGTACCGCGTGACCCATGTGCCACCTCCAGGGTACGGGAGGCAGAAGCGGCATCGCAGGTCCTCTTGAAGACCGTTGTAGCACTAATTCTACATTTTGGTACTAGGGCATTTTAACTTCGTTGTTCCTGCCAGATACAAAGAGAAGATCCTGTGTTATTCAGTGCCCTCGTTACCTTTTTTGTGGGTTGTGGTGCTTGTCACTCGCTGCCCCGCCGGTGCACACGACTGGGCACCCCACCTCGTGTGCCATCTGCAGGGCCTCTGCCCTCGGATCACTGGTTTCGGTTTCTGGAGTGGCAACATAAACAGTTGCTCCCAAAGGACTAGCCTGAACACTTAGGTGAATATCCCCTGCACCAGCATTCCACGGAAATTCTTTCCTAGCTCTCCCACGTCAACGAGGACGTCATAATAGCACGGCTCCGCTCGCGACACCGTATGACGTCATCAGAGCCATAAGAGAACCTCGTCGGCGTGCTGACGTCAGTTCCACCCATTTTTTCCGTGCCACCGAGGCAAACAGGGGACCGAGACATTTTCACATGTATACATAGTATAATAAATATATATATATTCACTGAAAAAACCATAGGTTTCAGGCACATTATAGTTAGAAATTAGCATTTAAAAAACCTTAGAAATTCACTGAAAAAACCATAGGTTTCAGGCACGTTATAGTTAGAAATTAGCATTTAAAAAACCTTAGAAATTCACTGGAAAAACCATAGGTTTCAGGGGTGTTATAGTTAGTTGGACATTTCACTCGTACAAAACCATAGAAATTCCCCCGTTATAGTTAGTTCAGCTAACTATAACTCGCATGCATCACAATGCACTGCTGATGACGTCACATATTACATCACTCATGACATGGTCAGTGACATCACTCATGACATCACTCATGACATCTCAAATGACATCACTGATGACATCACTGATGACATCATCCATTGAATGTGTGTTTTTCTGAAAATTAAATATGTTTTATATATGTATATCTCAAGGTCGATGGAAGAATAAATGGGTATATAAGTGCCTAAATGGATGATTTTGTTTTGTAAAATTGATTGTATAACTGACTAAGTGTATCTTAGTGAATACATGGGTTAGTGAGTAATGTTTAAATATGAAAATATCTGTATCAGTCTCTCACTTTGTGTATAAGTGGCTGCATGGGTTGGTGAGTAGCTACATGAGTGTCTATATGGGTTATTAGTTGGTTTTTTGAGTATCAGTATGAGTGTCTGAGTGTCTGTATGGTTCGGTGGGGGTATTACTTAGTGCATAGATGCATGAATGAGTGACTCACTCTTTGTATGTGTTGAAGACAGCATGTGTGCAGGACTGTATAGGTGGATGAGTATGTGTATGGGTGTGTTAGTGAGTGAATGACTGTCTCAATAGTGTCTTTATGAGTAACTACATATGTTTTAAACTAGTATATGTGAGTATTGGTGTATATAAGTGAGTATATGTGAGAGTGAGAGATTGGAAGAGTTCCTGTACAAATAAGTAGGTGTTTCTATAAGTGATTGTTTAAGAGAGTAAGTATGTGTAAGTTTCTGTAGAAGTAAGTGTGGTAGTGTGTGTATAACTGTATATGCAAGTAAATGGATGTTTGATACTTTGTTTGCATGTGTGACTATGTGTGTGAGTAACTCTATGGATGAGTGGCGGTGTGTAACAGGATGTATAGGTGTATGAGTACATATGATGAGTGAGTACATGTATGAGTGACTGTATAGGGACTGTTGGTGAATGAGTGGATGTGTGTGTAGATCTTGGAATTACTGAATAGGTGTGTTGTAACTGGTATTGGTATGTCCATTGTTTTGAAAATGTTAGTTTGTATTTTTGAGTATGTGAATCAAAGGTTATATTAGGGTGAGAGGAGGTCTGCCACTCTATCACAAGGATGATGTCATCAGTGATGTCATTTGAGATGTCATCAGTGATGTCTTGAGTGATGTCACTGACCATGTCATGAGTGATGTAATATGTGATGTCATCAGCAGTGCATTGCGGGCGCACGAGTTATAGTTAGCTGAACTAACTATAACGGGGGAATTTCTATGGTTTTCTACGAGTGAAATGTCCAACTAACTATAACGCCCCTGAAACCTATGGTTTTTCCAGTGAATATATATATGTATATATATTTTTTTTTCTTTGTTTTCTCCAAAGCACCCTCGATTCGAAAACGCACTCCAAACTAGCTTTTTATTGGCTGTGCAGTATCTCTTCACTTAGAATCATTTGTAGCCTTACGCGTTTCGGGGCTTTGTGTCCCTTGTTCACAGGCATAAAAGCAGTGGTGCAGTGTCATTTCATTTAAATAGGCGCACTTCTCAGCATGTGACTGAATCATATCATTTGCGTTGCATGCTGGGATAGGAAGTCCTTGCATAATTAATCGTTAGTACTGTTTGTCAAGCGCCTTAAAATATTGTTACCTTTGTAGGTTATGTCCACTTTCACACGATTTTGCAATTTGACAAGCCCTCCAGTGGGCCTTCACCATGAGAGATAATGCCACTTCGCGCCAGCTGGTTTCCCAAATGGAGACTGCCAAGCAGTTCGTGTGTCTCCCTGGCCCCCAGGCTTGAGGGGTGGTGCGCTTTCACGGCTGATTCTAAGTGAAGAGATACTGCACAGTCAATAAAAAGCTAGTTTGGAGTGCGTTTTCGAATCGTGGGTGCTTTGGAGAAAATATATATATATATATATATATTTATATATATATATATATATATATATATATATATATATATATATATATATATATATATCCATATGCTGAAGACCCAAGAGGTGAGGCGCCACACACGTTCGTATTCAAACCTTGTTTATTGGCAGGTTGTAGGGAATACAGCGTCACTCCCTCAGCACAAAAGTTCAGCCAAACATGTTTCGGGCTTCCTAGCCCTTGCTCACTGGCACAGAAGGTACAGCTGCTAGTTACTACGCCGCACTTGCAGACTTAATTTATAGTTACGCTCATGGGCGTGTTCTCACACAGCATTGTGGTTATTGTATTTTCAGATGCAGCGGCGCCCTTCAATTTTAAAAGTCCTCTGGTGGGATGCTGGAAGCAGTCACGCTGGGTCCCTATGAGTAACCAAGCCAACATCGGTAACGCCGTTCCATGCACGTTGTAAAGCTTGTCAACGCGCTGGAGCCACTCTTCCGTGGCGGGGCACCTCGTGACCCTGGGCGGGGCCGCTATACATCCATATGCTGAAGACCCAAGAGGTGAGGCGCCACACACGTTCGTATTCAAACCTTGTTTATTGGCAGGTTGTAGGGAATACAGCGTCACTCCCTCAGCACAAAAGTTCAGCCACATTAAAATTGAAGGACGCCGCTGCATCTGAAACTACAATAACCACAATGCTGTGTGAGTACACGCCCATGGGCGTAACTATAAATTAAGTCTGCAAGTGCAGCGTAGTAACTAGCTGCTGTACCTTTTGTGCCAGTGAGCAAGGGTAGGAAGCCCGAAACATGTTTGGCTGAACTTTTGTGCTGAGGGAGTGACGCTGTATTCCCTACAACCTGCCAATAAACAAGGTTTGAATACGAACGTGTGTGGCGCCTCACCTCTTGGGTCTTCAGCATATGGATGTATAGCGGCCCCGCCCAGGGTCGCGAGGTGCCCCGCCACGGAAGAGTGGCTCCAGCGCGTTGACAAGCTTTACAACGTGCATGGAACGGCGTTACCGATGTTGGCTTGGTTACTCATAGGGACCCAGCATGACTGCTTCCAGCATCCCACCAGAGGACTTTTAAAATTGAAGGGCGCCGCTGCATCTGAAACTACAATAACCACAATGCTGTGTGAGTACACGCCCATGGGCGTAACTATAAATTAAGTCTGCAAGTGCGGCGTAGTAACTAGCAGCTGTACCTTCTGTGCCAGTGAGCAAGGGCTAGGAAGCCCAAAACATGTTTGGCTGAACTTTTGTGCTGAGGGAGTGACGCTGTATTCCCTACAACCTGCCAATAAACAAGGTTTGAATACGAACGTGTGTGGTGCCTCACCTCTTGGGTCTTCAGCATATGGATGTATAGCGGCCCCGCCCAGGGTCGCGAGTTGCCCCGCCACGGAAGAGTGGCTCCAGCGCGTTGACAAGCTTTACAACGTGCATGGAACGGCGTTACCGATGTTGGCTTGGTTACTCATAGGGACCCAGCGTGACTGCTTCCAGCATCCCACCAGAGGACTTTTAAAATTGAAGGGTGCCGCTGCATCTGAAACTACAATAACCACAATGCTGTGTGAGTACACGCCCATGGGCGTAACTATAAATTAAGTCTGCAAGTGCGGCGTAGTAACTAGCAGCTGTACCGTCTGTGCCAGTGAGCAAGGGCTAGGAAGCCCGAAACATGTTTGGCTGAACTTTTGTGCTGAGGGAGTGACGCTGTATTCCCTACAACCTGCCAATAAACAAGGTTTGAATACGAACGTGTGTGGCGCCTCACCTCTTGGGTCTTCAGCATATGGATATATATATATATATATATATATATATATATATATATATATATATATATATATATATATATATATATATATATATATATATATATATATATATTCGTGGAATACTTATATGAGCACATGCCTTATGGAAACAGCAAACAAAAGCACCGCCCACTGGAGGGAATTAAAGTAACACTGCCGGTTGGATCACATGTCCCAGAATGCAAGCATAAAAGTTATCCATTGGAGGATCAAGATTTAAATTAGGGCATTAGGCTGGGGACACCAGCGATGTGTATGGTGCAGGTTTACCTTTGATAAAGGTCTTTGGAGACCGAAATGCGTCAGGACTGCCATGCTGCTTCACCAATCAAGAAATAAAGATCTATAAACAGCAAGTTATGAGTGCGGCTCACCTTCTTTCCGTCAAGGGAGAATATGTATATATATATAATGTATATAATGTGTATTTACATACAGTTTTATCATGCACTTGCACTTTTCTTGATATCGAATGTACTGTACAAGAACAGCACTTTTTTCAGCATTTGCACTTTGTATCTGCCATCCAATGTACTTTACAAACATTTACAAAATGGCGGACAAATAATTTGCACCTTTCTTGACATTGAATGTACTGTACAAGAATAGCAATTTTTAGCATTTGCACTTTGTATCTGCCATCCAATGTACTTTACAAAAACTTGCAAAATGGTGGACAAATGATTCCACTTCAGCCAGGGAAGTTTGACAGTGAGGGTTTAAGCACAAGCACTTTATTTAATACAGTCTAGACGCGAGGGACTCTATGGTCCAGTAGAAGGCTAGTGGAGCCAAAACGCGTAGACCGTCCTGTTTGTTCACTTTTTATGGTGTGAATAATAAATCACTTTAAAATTACCCTGCTGTGGTGCAGTGACTTTCGCAGGGAGAGGACGCGAAGGAATTGAAGATATATATATATATAGATATATACATATATAACTCACGCCCCCGCAATGCACTGCTGATGCCGTCATATATTACATCACTCATGACATGATCAGTGACATCATTGATGACATCACTGATGCCATCTCAAATGCGAAATGCAATCCACGCGTTTCGGCTCGTCCGAACCTTGATAACGATACAAGACGTCATTGTAGCTTCCTTATTTAAATGTACAAATGCCTCCATTTGCCAACAATAACAAAGGACTACATATCACTTTAATCCAAAAAGCTGGCGGCCATATTGGCCTGGTCATGATGTGAAAATTCAGGAATTGATACAATAAAGAAAAGAAAACAAGTGTTAATTTGCATACAATGTCATTTCAGCATATCTTGCCCCGTTACCGCCGTACCTGTATGTTCGTCAACGTGACTTGTTCATAATAAACATACTTAGGATTGCAAACATCAACATAAACAATGGACTACACATTACTTTAAAGTGAAAGGCTATCGGCCATATTGATCTGGGCACGTTGCGTATTATAATGGTTCTTACACGAAAGAAAAGAAAAAAAAAGGGGTGTTAATATACACACACTATCCATAAATAAAGTTCTAGCGATTATAGTTCCATTCCATTCACAGCTCATTTGAGATGTCATGAGTGATGTCATGAGTGATGTCACTGACCATGTCATGAATGATGTAATGTCTGAGGTCATAAGCAGTGCATTGTGGGGGTGTAAGTTATAGTTAGCTCAGGCAACTATAACTGCTGAATTTCACTGGTTTTGTACGAGTGAAATCTGAGTCTAACTATAACGTCCCTGTAATCTTTGTTTTTTCCAGAGAATTTCTAGTTTTTTTTTACGTTAAGTAAGATGCCTATCACAATGGATGGTGGGGGGTTGGAAGCAGGGCCTGGCCTGGCATTGTGCTGCCCCCACCCAAGCTTGCTCCTGCCTCCCCTCCTCCTTGCCATCCATTGTCCAAGTCCATGCCCCTGCTCCCTCATTACAGCCCTGTGTGGCCGTTGTTCTGCCACTGGCCTTCCCGCCTTCTCTGAACAGTTAGCTTGCTGTCCCATCCACCTCCTCCCTATCCTCTGTTGTCTGAATCCATGCACTAGCCTTCTCCCTCCTGCCATGCATGGTCTGATGTGCTGTCACTGCCCTCCATTTAGCATGATGTCCCAGTCCACTTCTCCTGCCCTCCATTGCCCAATTCTATGCCCCATCATTGACCTCCTGCTTAGCCTCTGTGCTTAGCTTGCTGCCCCTACTCTCCTTCCCCCTGCCCTCTGATGTCTGTGTGCATGCCCCTGCTCCATCCTTTTTACCCACCATGTTCCATGGACCTGCCCCTCCTATCTACTCAGAGTGTTCTGTTGAGCTGCCACTCCCCTCCCACCTGCCTAGCATTGTCAGATGACTGTAACCTATCCCTGCCACCTCCACCCTGCCTGTCCACATTCCATGCCCCTAACCCCTTCCTCCTGTCCTCCATGGTCCATTTTACTACCACACCCTTCTGCCCTCCCTGGTCTGTTGTGCTGCAACTGCTTGTCCTGCCTGCCCCACGTGGTCTGTTGTGAGGCCCCTTCCCCTAAACTCTCTTGTCTGTGCCCAGCTCCTACCCCTCCCTTCTATCCTCCATGTTACTTTCTGCATGCACCTGCCCCCTCCTTCTCGCCCATCATGGCCATTGTGCTGCCAATAACCCTCCCGCTTGCCATGCATGGTCTTCTGTGCTGCCATGGCCCCTCCCACCTTCCCTGTGTGGTCAGCTAGCTGCCCCTGACCCCCTCCCACCTTCCCTCCATGGTCAGTGTGTATGCCATTATAGTCTCACTGTTGCTCTCCATGGTGTGTCTTGCTTCTAGTGCCCATCCTGCCTGACCTCCATTGTCAGCTTGCTGCTCCTGCCCTGCCTCCTTGGCCCCTGCCCTCTGTTTTCCATGTGCAGACCCCTATTCCCTCCCTCCTGGCTTGTCTGTTCCATTGCAATGCCCCTGATCCCTACCTCCTGCCCTTTATGGTCCGTTATGCTGCAGCTTTCTCTCCTGTCTGTCCATTATGGTCAGCTAGCTGCCATTGCCTCTTTCCCCTCTGTTCTCTGTTGTCCATGTGCATGGTCCTGTCCCCTCCCTATTGCTTTCCATGGATTGTTGTGCTGCACTCCCGTCCCACATGCCCTGTGTGGTGTATTGTGCTGCTGCAAACCCTGATGCCTGCCCTGTAAGGTCAGTTTGGGTCACCTGTCCATGTCCCTCCTGTCCTCTGTTATCCAAGTCCATGTCCCTAACCCAATTCCTCCTGCCTTCCATGGTCCAATGTACCATACTAGCTAACATTTTGAACTTGGTAAGAGGGAGATTTTGAAAAAAAAACCTGGGGTATTGATTTTCCCCATTGACTTACATTGAAAAAGAGGAGATTGTAGACAGGAGACAGATCAAATAAAGCCCATTTGGGCTTAAAAACATTGGGCATTTCCTGGCTGAATCGGGTCTGTTGGCATGTATGGTTGTACTACCACTGCCTCTTCCTTCTGACCACAATGGTCCATTATATTGCCACAGCCTCTCTTGCCTGTCCTGCATTGTTGGTTTGTTGCCCCTGCCCCCCTTTCCACTGCCCTCCATAGTCTGTTGTGCTGCCACTGCCCTTCCTGCCTGCCCAGTGTGGTCAAATTGTTGCCTCTGCACCCTCCTACCTGCCTTCAATTTTCTGAGTCCGTGCCCCTGGCCTCTGCCTCTCAACAGTATCCTAATGAACAACTAGATTGCTAACATTCTATATTTATTACAAAAGTGTGGCATGCCTGACGTCATCTTGATGTAATCAAAACTGTAATACCTAGAGCATTTCCTTTAGAAATTACAGAAATGAGAGGGTCTTATTTGCATCAAAATTATGGTTAGTGCTCTAAAAAACTAAAATGAGGACATATTTTCTGAGTTTTCAAATAGCGACAAAGCACTTTTAAATTATTTGTTATCTTTATGTTTTTTTATCCAGTTGAGCACTTGATTAAATGTTGCACTTAGGGGAGAGGATGTGGTATTACTTCCAGAGCTGCAGACTTTGCAACTGGGGAACCAGGTTGGAGTTTCTGCTTCAGCTCGACATTCTGTGATACTGGTCAAATCACTTAATCTCCCCATGTCTACAACAACATGAATTTGTCCTTGTGTGATGTAACCAATGCTCATGTAAAGCACTCCAATTCCTGACCAGTCTGCACTATATAAAACTGCAAAAAAACACAAAATAAAAAGTGTTTTGCACACTTCTGTCATTGGGCTATACGTAGGCTACATCTGGGTGATATTTGTGCTACATTTGGGCTCTTTTGTCTCTGGTGGCCATCTTGGGAGATTTATTTGTTATGAAGTTTCCTAATTTCCTCATTTACTGCAGTCTCCTCAGTAGGAAATGCTTTCAGTTTTTTACTTTGATTCCATCAAGAAGGCATTCAGATGTGTCACACATTTGCCATAAATTCTGAATGATAGCACTCTAGTTGCTCATTAGATCACTGTAGTAAAGCTACTGCTCACTAGGGAAGTCTGCTGCTGGTATTGAAAGTGCATGTTTCAGTCTGCATGTCAGAATTTTTTAATGAAATAGAAGAGGATTTGAGAAGTCACTCAAAATGTGCCCTAATTTTTCTTTCTGCAGCACTAATCATAATTTCTATGGCAAAATGAACCCCCTCAGTTTGTTCCTTTTTAAATTAAATGTTTTAAGTGTTACCAGTTTATTCCAATCAAGATGGCTTCAGGTGTGCCATACTTTTGTCATAAGTAAGACTGTTAGCGCTCTAGTTGTTCTTTAGAACACTCTGGGACATTCTGTCATTGGGCTATACGTGGGCTACATCTGGGTGATATTTGTGCTACATTTGGGCTCTTTTGTCTCTGGTGGCCATCTTGGGAGACTTATTTGTTATGAAGTTTCCTAATTTCCTCATTTACTGCAGTCTCCTCAGTAGTAAATACTTTCAGTTTTTTACTTTGATTCCATCAAGAAGGCATTCAGATGTGTCACACATTTGCCATAAATTCAGAATGTTAGCACTCTAGTTGCTCATTAGATCACTGTAGTAAAGCTACTGCTCACCAGGGAAGTCTGCTGCTGGTATTGAAAGTGCATGTTTCAGTCTGCATGTCAGAATTTTTTAATGAAATAGAAGAGGATTTGAGAAGTCACTCAAAATGTGCCCTAATTTTTCTTTCTGCAGCACTAATCATAATTTCTATGGCAAAATGAAGACCCCTCATTTTGTTCCTTTTTAAATTAAATGTTTTAAGTGTTACCACTTTATTCCAATCAAGATGGCTTCAGGTGTGCCATACTTTTGTCATAAGTAAGACTGTCAGCGCTCTAGTTGTTCTTTAGAACACTCTGGGACATTCTGTCATTGGGCTATACGTGGGCTACATCTGGGTGATATTTGTGCTACATTTGGGCTCTTTTGTCTCTGGTGGCCATCTTGGGAGACTTATTTGTTATGAAGTTTCCTAATTTCCTCATTTACTACAGTCTCCTCAGTAGGAAATACTTTCAGTTTTTTACTTTGATTCCATCAAGAAGGCATTCAGATGTGTCACACATTTGCCATAAATTCAGAATGTTAGCACTCTAGTTGCTCATTAGATCACTGTAGTAAAGCTACTGCTCACCAGGGAAGTCTGCTGCTGGTATTGAAAGTGCATGTTTCAGTCTGCATGTCAGAATTTTTTAATGAAATAGAAGAGGATTTGAGAAGTCACTCAAAATGTGCCCTAATTTTTCTTTCTGCAGCACTAATCATAATTTCTATGGCAAAATGAACCCCCTCATTTTGTTCCTTTTTAAATTAAATGTTTTAAGTGTTACCACTTTATTCCAATCAAGATGGCTTCAGGTGTGCCATACTTTTGTCATAAGTAAGACTGTTAGCACTCTAGTTGTTCTTTAGAACACTCTGGGAAGCTGCAGTAGAACACAAAGGAATCAACTGACAGTCTCTGCCCTTGTTGGATGTACATGTTTTACTGAGAATGTCAGACTTCATTCTCACATGACTGAGAAAGATAATGTGAATTTACAGAAAATATGCTCTCATTTTAGCTTCTAGATCACCTTCCAAACCTCTATGGGAAAAGTATGAGAAAATAGTTTTCTCTCAAACATGATTCATGATATCCCAGCAGAAGGCTTTTTCACAGGGTAAAATCACCTTAGAACACACCACAATTCCTAAAATTAGTATGGTACCATCAACAAATGATTTATAATGTAACTAAAGTCTTATCACCCTTTATACGTTCTCCTTTTGGTGACCCTCAAAACCTTCCATTCACTCACAATGCATTTTAATGGGGTGCTATCATGTATATTGGTCCCAAGATGGCTGCCAACACTTCTTGGATGAAGTGCTGACAGCCAATCAGATCTCACGATGAGATGTGTGGTTAGGCTCCGCCCAGATATATAAATTTCTTTTTCCTTTAATATTAAAAAAAACTACTGAACGGATTTACACCATTTAAGAAAAGAGCCCTTTGTGAACCAAGAGCTACCTTTTTGCCAAATTTGGTGTAATTCCGTTCAGCAGTTCGGGCTGTAGCCTTGTCTAAAGTTTCCTATGGAAATTAACATGTGGAAAACGTGTTTTGGGACCCCCCTTTTTTATCGGCCCCTGCTTGACGAATCACCCCGAAACGTTCAAGACAGGAGCTGACCGGAGCGCCCCATTAGTTTTGAAAATTTCACGAAGATTCGTCAAACGGCACCAAAGATATTGGCAAAAGAAAAAACGCTTTTTGAATAGAAACAAGGTCCTAACTATAACTACCTACCGGCTACCGCCAGTAGGTAATATATATATATATATGCTCTGGTTTCTGTTTCCTAGGCTCCCTGTTATATGTTTTTCCGACATCCACCTCGAAGGTCCTGGGACATTATCTTTTATTGAGCACATGCCCCCACTGCCAAGTTTCTTGACACCATTACTTGTTCCAAAACTATCATGTCCTCAGTTATTGAACGTGAGGAAGCCGCTATGGACATTTTTAAGCAGGGAACCGGAAAACCCGGCAGGGATCCGAAAGAAGCTAGTGTACCATCAGCGCCTGCAAGCAATTTAAAAATATTATACCAAAGTCTGGAAAAAGCCCACGAAAAAGAAATCCGAAAGTGGTGGGAGGCAACCTCTTTGGAGAGATATCTACAAGTTGATCGTATTCCAAGAGGTTTGCGAATATTTATCGTTCCGTCATACGAAAATCCGGATCAAGCACTATTAAAAGACTGGTCAGATCACACTACAGAGTCAGCCAAGGGAATGGTCAGAATCCTGATTAAATACGCCTGGAGCGATCAAATGAAATTGCTAGAAGAAATTAAGAAACTAGAGGAACTGATTAGCAAAGATAAAGATTTCAAACAGAGTGAAGAATTAAAAACAACAATGATGAGCAGACTTAAGGAATATGAAAATGGGATACGGAAACGTAAACAAACAAAATTCCAGCGAGATGAACAGGATTATCTCACAGGCCGTGTCCTAACATTTGCGCGCAAATACGATATTCCTAGAAAAAATCTTTCCCAGCAACAAAGTAAAGGCGCAGCAAGTAATAAAGATACCTCAGAGTCTGAGGTGGAAGTCTCAGAAGGTGAACAAATCACTATAGAGGACGATCATTTCACCACTGAGTCCACTTATTTTCAGGAGTACAAACTAATACGAGAGAATCGCCAAAGACCGGCGCAACGAACACATCCACCGGCCCCAAAGCCAAAAGGAAGCGAAAAACGAGGAGGGGCAAAAATAACAGCCGAAGAGGCACCATCTCCCAGAGTAACCAGGAGCAAGGGCAAGCGAGGCAGATGGTAGCTATAAAAACAGTCATCAACCTTTCAAACCGAGTTCTCAGTGAAGCAGAAGCACTAGTACTACAATTAGGATTGACTTTCTGCCCAACTGCTGACTTTGACTTCGTGGAAACAAGAGTTGACCTATTTAAATACACGAGAACATTGAAATTACAAAAGTTACATCTATTACGTCCACAAATAATTTCAAATGATGAGAGTGGGAACACCAGTGATACGGATTTACTTACTGGCTCAGACCTAGACACCCTCTTGACTCTGCAGCTATTAGAGACCTCAGAATCAGACACAGACACTTTTACGCAGCCAGTTAATAATGATTCCCAAACAGCGGGGATTGCACAGATTGGTGGAAGAAGTGGTTTAAAGAGAAAATCACGGAAAATAGCGCAAACAGCATTTGATGCAATCGATGTCTTCAGCGATGCTGTTGTTACTGATCTCAAGAAATTGAGAAATGAAAATTCACTTAAAAAGAATAAAGGTTACAATGTTTCAATTGAGCAATGGCAGGCTATTCAATCATTAAAGAACGACGATTCTATTGTAATAAAACCTTCAGATAAGGGCGGCAACATTGTTGTCTTTTCTAAAGAACACTATGTTACAGAAGCCCTTAACCAGCTGAGAGACACAGATTGCTACCGACCAACCACTAGAACTGTATATGCAAATTGTATAGAAACATTCCACCAATTATTGTTGACATGGCGAGGGGAAGGTTTTATTGACACAGATGAATATAATTTTTATTCTGTGAATATCCAGTAGTTCCTACATTGTATCACCTCCCAAAAATTCACAAAAACGCCAGTAGACCACCAGGGCGTCCAATTGTAGCATCTATTGGCAGTTTATTGGAAAACTGCTCTACCTACATAGATTCTTTTCTGGCACCATGGGTAAGGGATCTTAGTTCCTATATTAAAGACACTGGAGATTTTTTAAGAACAATTGAGGGTGTTATTTGGGAGGAGGACATGCTCCTCATTACATTAGACATAACCAGCTTATACACCTGCATTAAACACAAAGATGGGATGGAGGCTGTAAGGTGGTTCATAGAGAAACGACCGCTCAAATATATCAAACACAATGAGATGCTGTTGGCCATGCTTGCCTTTTGCCTTGAGAATAATATTTTTATTTTGTCGGGGCAATTGTACAAGCAACTTCAGGGGACAGCGATGGGCACGTGCTTCGCCCCCAGCTATGCGAATCTTTTTGTTGGCTGGTGGGAGAAGCACGTGGCCTGGCGGGACTCGCCAGAACGGTGGCTGGATCATATTGTATTATGGGCCCGCTACATAGATGATTTATTCATCGTGTGGAAGGGCACTCGTACAGCTGCTGAAGAATACGTGATCTTCCTAAACAATAATAACCTTAATCTACAGTTTAGTGGCCAAATCAGCAATAACAGTGTCTGTTATCTTCACGTGGAGGTCTATGTAGAAAATGCTAACATTGCAACTCGTCTATATAGGAAACCCACGGCTGGCAATGCTCTGCTTCATGCCAACAGTTTTCACCCCAACAGCATGATTAGTAACATTCCGTACGGAGAATTTCTCCTTCCTAAACGAAACTGTACGGCCCCTGGAGAATATGAAAAGGCCAGAGATCAGGCTCTCCAAAGATTTAAACATAGCGGGTACTCCTCGGTGGTACTACAACAGGCATACAAAAAAGCTGAGAAGGTAGAGAGATTACAACTGCTAATACCTAAAGGGGGCAAATCTGTTAACACATCTACTGTTACCCCGGTTAGAATGATCACACACTACAATGTTAAATCTCCTAAAGTAGTGCAAATTTAAAACTGGCATATTCTTAAAACAGATTCAATCCTAAAAAAGTTACTCCAGAATATCCGTTGATCACATACAGATGTTGCAAATCAATAGGCGATCAACTAGTACATAGTCACTTCCAGCCATCAATACTGCCCAAAAATACGCTGAGAGGTTTCTTTCCATGCCTCAATTGTAAGGCATGTCAACAAAGTCATAAAGTATTGGAATATGAAACTTTGGAAAGTGGGGTGACTAGTAAAAAAGTTAGAAAGATCAATCGCCTGCTGAATTGCAACTCAGAATACACTGTCTATGTGTTAGAATGCCCTTGTCCGAAAAGGTATGTGGGCAGTACCATTCATCCAGCCAAGAAACGGATTCTGGAACATATGCGAGCCATCACTAAAAAAGATCAGACATATTCGATGGCACGCCATTTTGAATCAATGCATAAAAGTGAGCCTAAATTGCTTATATTCTTTTGTATTGATCAGGTGGTCAGGAATGAAAGAGGTGGGGACAGAACAAGGGCACTGAGGGCCCTGGAATCTAAACATGTAATAGACCTTCAAACCAGGGTTCCCTTAGGCCTTAACATCGATGAGGAATTATGGTCACACCTTGATTAACTAGGGTGACCATTATTCTATTTGTACTCCCCATCTGTATCTGGACCATGTATTCTATTCTCTGAAATATACTGACTCTGTGTAAAGAGTCTATTGTGAGTTCCAACTCCCTCGAAATATACAAATGAATTGTTTTTAAGGTTTCCTCACGTTCATGGCTTTGTTTTTGGTTTTCCCATTTAGGGCACAATTTTGTATAGTTCACAGTGCTTTGAGTGGTCTTTTCTGCCCAACTAGGCGTTTTTTTTAAAGTCAGTACACTATCACTTTTTATAGGTATAAAGATGAATTGTCATCTAGGCGGGATATATGCATTCAATCGCGCCACAATCCGCTACCTTTTTAAGGACTGACTTAGTTAATAAAGATGGGTGTAACAGGCCTCTTGAAATACCCGGCGAAATCAGGAATGTGCTTTTGGATTCACCCACTGGGGTTTTGGACATTTTGTTTTTTAACTGTCGAACTGTGGGCAAACCCACTTGGGAATAATGTTTGCAGCAAAACTACCGGCACCATAAATCATCTGGACCTCTTTTTGATAATATTGTAACTTACTCTTATGTCCGTTTTCAGGCAAATGATTTAGTAAGGCAATTGTATCCTGTTTTCATGCTTGATGCCACAAGTATGTAGTCCATATACTGCACAAGAACAGAAATGCAGGGCATTTGTATAGTCTCAAGATTCTTTTTTGAGACCTTATTAAAGATCAATGGGCTTTCTGTGTACCCTTTTGGGACTCTCTACCATGCCAATACTCCATTGTAAAATCTAAAGAAAAACATAAACTGACTATCCTCATGCAGTGGAATTGAAAAAAATGTTTGACAAATATCTACTACAGTGAACTATTTGGTATCACAGCGGATCAAGAACAATATTGTAGCTGGATTCGGTAACACAGGACAGCATGGAACAACTATACTGTTACTTTTTTGTAAATCCTGCATGATCCAATATTACCGTTCGGTTTTTGCAAAACCATGATTGTCAAAGTGCACAGGCTTCTCACTATCTCTCTCTGAATTCCTTGCCGTAGCATTGATTTAATCACCAGAGTGATTCCAGCCACTGTCACAGGTGTGAGCTTGTATGGTGGGGTTCTCATAAACTCATCATTTGGATTAATCATTATTCGGACACGTTCTGCATCTTTAATAAGTGTAATGTCTTTCAGAAAATGAAGCTACAACGGCGGACCAATGGTTCTGCACCTCACGGCAGTTTCATGAAATTGCAAAGTCCTGTGCACCAAACCCCAGCACCAGCCGTTGCGTGATGCCTCTGTGATCCAGATCCTAAATGCAGCTTTAAGTGGGTGCGCGCCAGGTAATAAAGTCCAGGATACGAGTGTTGTACGTCGAAAGCCTTTATTTCAAATCAATAATATTCCACAAGATAAAAGAACATTCAGCTCAGCCAACGCGTTTTGTTCTCACTCGGAGAACTTCATCAGGGCTGAAAGTTAACATATAAGAAGACACTAAATAAAAAAAAATTGTAACAAAAACAAACTCATGACAAAATGGCACAGGACTAAGAAAACAAAACACAATATAAATAAGATATCACAGAGAATCATGAACATATACATAATGTAACAGGATGAGAAGCATCCAACACTACGCAACAAACAGACAATTAAAAAAGTGAGACATATCTACATAACTTCTGACACGCAAAACAATATATACCAGTAAAACAGAAAATGACGTGTAAAAAGGTCACCCAATGAGAAAGAAGGTGTATATACAGGAAAAAATATAAATATAAAGAAATAGATTTATTTAGAGAAGAATGTTTAAAAGGAACTCTGCAAACACAGAAATGTTCTTGACCAAACACACGCAAAATTTAAAACCTTAGAGGTGGTGAGGTAGAAAAATTAAAAAAAATTAAAATAGAGTTGAGCACTGCGTACCATTAGCCTAGAGGCGGTAAAAGTAGGACAGCACTACCAAATAAAAATGACATCCTCATCTATAGGTAAAGCGAGGCAAGCCCTCCAATACGTCTAGTGGAGTGTGTGCACAGTTGAAGCTCCAGTTTATTGCGCTGGACGCAAGACGGGAATTCCCAGGGCCAAATCCGGCCCAGAAGTGGAGATCTATATTGTGCATACAAATGGTAATAAACAACTCAGTAGTGCAACATAGCTAGACGCATAGAAATTAAATTCTGCAGTAGTCCAACACATGTAGAGACAGGTAAACAGTGTCATCCAATGAGTGCGCCCCATGAGAAGAAACCAATATCACCCCTTGCCAGACAGTGCTCCTCTGCATTGATCGAAAAGGCCAAACTATATGTTGCCAGCCACAAGTCCAAGGCACCAAGCAGTCTTTGCAAAGGAATGTATATGACCATGTGAAAACAAGGTAGGGGGAAATTCAAAGAAGCCCTATGAGGCTTGCCCACATCACTCAGTGTGGGTATCGCTGAGATGAAAGTATCAAAGTGTGCCAACGAATTATGAAATGATTAAGAACGCAACTTCACATATTGTTTAGATAATAATGCATGCCAGATAATATCACATAGTGAGAGCAGCTCAGTAGACAAGAGGGTGTATGGGCTACCCCACCACCATTAAAGCCAGAAAATAAAGTCTGTCAGTGAGGCAGTCCATAATCAGTAAACAATAACCGGCTCCAGAAACGAAGACCGGGCACCCCACTATCCTCTTATCAGTTAGAGGAGAAAAACGATGTTGTGCATATAACGAGGCATGTGTGAGAGGCAGACCTAAATCACAGGCATAACGTAAGCTAAGGATGACAGTGACAAGAAACGGCTCCAAAAATGTAGTCCAGGCACTCAGCCAGCCTCTTGTCAATAAAAGGTAGAAACTACCTTAAGCATACCATCAAGCTTGCCCCCAAATTGGAGAGCAAAGCCATAAGCCACTTATACTATGAAACTTGACCATTGTCATCCCTACTAACAAAGCTACTTCTTAATTTACCTTCCCAGAATTTCCCGGTTTAAGCGTTACTGTTGTTAAAATTAACTAAATAACGCATGTATCACCAAAAGCCAACCCCCCTCAAGCTCCTTACCCTTCTCCGGTCGTACGACGAGTGGTCCAAGTAACAAAGTGCCGCTCGCATCATGGCTATATTTGAAACAAAAAAGAGTGTGGGGGAACATCCTATTTCCAATTAACACCAATCAACTTGCAACCCTTGATTGTCTGGGATAAAGGCATAGTCCGGTAAACAGCGATATGTCTTGTCAAATAGCCGCCGCCATGACACAAGGGAATGCTCCAGTGTATAGTAACCCAAACACCAGAAGCGAAGCCGTGTCAGAAAAATAAAAACCCCACTCAGCAAGGTGTGTCCCAGGGGCGGCGGGATTGGGCAGTATGTAACATACGCCTGTATGAAAACGAATAACGGTGCCTCCCCCGAAATTCTCAGTGAACGATGGCCGACATACGTGAAAGGTGCCAATTGCCCGACGTGACACTGACAAATGGCATATAGCCGAAAGTATGCGGGGACACAAACCCCGACTCCATAAACAAGTAATTACCGAATCCCCAAATAGATCAAAAAGTCCACACCCTATTAATACAAGGTGAGAATTGAAGAATTAAAGCAACAAATTACATATCGAAGTAACACGAATCCTCCAAATGATGGGTGCACCTGTCAGCGCTTGAACGGTGGTACAACAAAATGGGGCACAAAGGGATGTATCTCAATAGATTCTTCAGAACAGGACAATATGTCCACATATGGAGACTACCTAGTAGAACAGGGCTTCAAGGAAAATTATATGATGGATAAAGGTATACCAACGCATGCATTGGTCAGCTATCATCAGGACTGGTACCATGCTTAGTTGGTATCTAGTCCACTTGGAACCTGCCTAGAACTAATGGCAAAAGGGGATGAAGAAGAGAGTTAGAGTGACAGAATCCATATTGAAAATGGGACAGATGAAAAGACAAAAGTCATTAAAACAAAGTGTATATACATATAATGTGCATATCAAAACGATATAAAAAATGTATTTACATACTGCACAACGTATTCATCCTATTCAGTAATCCATTTACAGGGCCGCAAGGCCTATGCCAATCCAATTAAACAGGTAAGATAAATAAACATAGATGGCACATCAAAGGAATACCAATTGATGGTACAGGCGGATATCATGGATTGTCACCAAGAAAGAAATGCATCTCATTGTCAGTGTTGTGTCCATATGAAATAGTGCGCAGTTTGCATATCCACTTTGCTTCGCACTGTCTCAGGCGCAGCTCCCTGTTGCCACCCCTCTTTCCTGCTTCAACCTGATCAGTACCATAAAACCAGAAAGCATTATCGCCTGTATGGGTTTTCGCATAATGCTCGGCCATGGGATATCTAATGTCACAATTCACAATTGCTCTACGGTGTTCCTGGATGCGAGTCTTTAAACTTCTCTTAGTGCTCCCTACATAAATCATGTTACACGGGCAACCAATTACATATACCGCGAAGGCCGTGTTACAGTTAATGAACTGTCCGATCAAGTACTTGATAGATCCATTATGGCTGAATTCTTTGGTCTTATTAACCCCGAATTTGCAAACATTACAGGTACTGCAAACGTAAAATCCAACAGGCTTTTCAGGGAGCCAAGTGACCCTCCTCTCTGTGGTGGTGACGTAGCTTGGGCAAAGTCTAGTTCGTAGGGTAGTGCCTCTCCTATAGGTGATAGATAGATTACGTCTAAGTAACCCCTTCAGGCTTGGGATCTCCTCCCAGCAGGTGCCAATTCCATTTGAACAGCCTAAAGATCTCATCACTACGAGTAGTATATTGAGTGATAAAGAGAACTTCCCTATCTGCCCCACTGTTCTTCTTTCGGACTGTTTGATCTGTCAGTGTTGCTTCCCTTCTCAAGGTTTGTACCCTTTTCTCTGCTAAGTCCAAAGTATTGCCATTCTAACCTCTAGCTCCAAATCTCTTCTTCGCCTCAGTAATATTCCTAACAAAAGTCCCATCCTCACTACAGTTACGCCTGATCCTGACCATCTTCCCATAGGGGATATTTCTGATAACAGAGCTGGCATGTGCGCTGCTGGCATGCAGCACACTGTTACAGGTCATCTCCTTGCGATATAGGGAGCTGTGTACTACGCCATCCTTTATGTAGAACTGCAAATCAAGATAGTTCATTCTTTTGGGGTGACACTCCATGGTCAGGCTAACATTATAAGGATTATCACTGAGATATACCAAATAATCCCAAAGGGAATTCTCAGAACCCGACCACAGGCAAATGATGTCGTCAATGTACCTCCCCCAGAACACGATGTGTTCAGTCCAAGGGGAGGCATATTTACCCCAGGATTGCTCCATCTCATACCACCCCATAAAGAGGCAAGCATACGAGGGAGCAAACCTGGAACACATGGCAGTACCCTGCTTGTGATGATATCACGTTCCATCATGGAGGAAGTAATTCCTAGTGAGGATAAGTTCTATCATCTCCATGACCATTCCATTGTGCTCATAGCAGTCAGCACTCTCCTTGTCAAGGAAAGATCTAACTGCCGATAGTCCATACCTGTGTTCAATGCACGTGTAGAGGCTGACTACGTCGAAGGTGACAAAGAGTAAGTCATCAGACCAACTAAGGTCTTTAAATTTGGTCAGAATGTCCCTTATTGTCCCTGAGATAAGACGGCAAGTTCAGTACATGTGTTTGCAGTTTCAGATCCACGAATTCCGATAGTCACTCGGTGGGCGAGCCCACACCGGATATAATTGGCCTCCCTGGTGGAAAATCGCCCTTCTTGTGTACATTCGGTAATATATAGATACAGGAGAAATTAGGATTCTCCACCCTCAGATACCGGTATTCATTCTCATTCAATAGGAAAATATCTCTCCATTCAGATAATTTCATATTGATTACCATAGTAAGTTCTCCCATGGGGTTGGTCCCAACTCTTTCATAGCATTCAATGTTACCCAGTTGTCGATCAATTTCGTCCATGTAATCAGATGTATTCATTACAATGACATTTCCGCCCTTGTTGGCCTCCCTAATCACAATATTGTCGTCATTCTGTAACCTAGTGAGAGCCTTTCTTTCGCCAATTGTAAGATTGTGTTGAGGCCTACACCTAAATCTATTAGGGGTCTCCATTTGGTATAGTCCTTCAGTTATTTTTTCAGAAAATACATCAATATTGTGATGGTAAGCTGTGGAGGGGCTGAATTTAGATTTGGGCTTAAAGCCACTGTCAGCCAGATTTTCTGTTATATTCATATCATCAAGGAGGGATTGCATATCAACTTCTTCGCCCCCCTCCAATGATAGTAAACATTGTACATTTCGCACATCAGCTATGGTATGTGTCGTGGGTGTGGATATATTGTTAGACATAGTAACTACTGGCACCTTGTTGTGAAAAAAGTCTTTTAATTTAAGAGATCTAATGAACTTGAACAGGTCAACATGTACATTTACCAAGTCACCATCCTGGGTCGGACAGACGTTAAGAACCTTACAGAGTAAATTCACTTTGTCAGCATCAAGAGGTCTATTGAAAAGGTTAACGATTTTCAAATCACTACTCCCCGTGGCTTCTAGCATATTGACTTCATCATTCGTTCTAACAATTATCTCTGTTTCTTGTTCGAGCGAGTTGACATCCTCTGATTTCCCTCGGTTACCCCTTCCACCTCCCCTTTTATTCCTGCACCCCCCTCTCCTGGTTTTTTTGAGTCCTTTTTTCTTTGTTTCCCACTTATTCGCAGTTTTGCTAGCTCTCTCTTGAAAGAAGTACCTTCCCCTAAAGGGTGATCACTTGTGGCACTACCTGAAGCAGCACTGCTCACTGAGGAGATAGAAATGCTACTCGCTGTTCTCGCCTCATCACTCTCCTCCCTCACCCTTTTTCTGTCTTCTGTCCCAGATATTTGATTGAACTTCTTTGCAAAGGTGTAGATTCAACCTTCTTTGTAACCCCTATCATCGCGTCTTATTTTATGCATTTTCTTTTCCTTAAGGTAATTCTGATATCCTTCGATCACCTTCCTGAGTATTTCATAATTTTTGTCAATAAGATCCTTATTATCTATTGCCTCAATCTCCCATTCCACCACCTCAATCTCCAATAGTAGTTTGGCCTCTTTTTCAATTGCATGGCGTATTAAGATCTGCATCATCACCAATGATGCCCCCTCGAGATTGCTCTCCCATTCTTTGAGGAGGTCATCACTAAGATCTTCAAACGTGGGGAAGATCAAGATTCGAAGACCTCTCGGGATCTTCTTCTGGTCTAAATATTGTTGCAAGATGACCCCATCCCACCAGCGGGCTAACTCCTGTTTTTTTAGGCGTTCTAATTTGAGGAACAGCGCCCGGAGACCCAAATTGCCCTGTGCGCTCTGACCTGGTGGATGTGTGGTCACATTCTTGCCAAAAAGGTCCTGCGCCATCTCTTCCCTTCTATCATTAAATCGTGCTATATTCCTAAATATCAGTAACGAACAGCTGTGTGTGCAATACAGTCCAAAATTGAAATACAGAAAATGAAGCTACGACGGCGGACCAATGCTTCTGCACCTCACGCCAGTTTCATGAAATTGCAAAGTCCTGCGCACCAAACCCCAGCACCACTTGTTGCGTGATTCCTCTGTGATCCAGATCCTAAATGCAGCTTTAAGTGGGTGCGCGCCAGGTAATAAATAAAGTCCAGGATACGAGTGTTGTACGTCGAAAGCCTTTATTTCAAATCAATAATATTCCACAAGATAAAAGAATATTCAGCTCAGCCAACGCGTTTTGTTCTCACTCGGAGAACTTCATCAGGGCAGAAAGTTAACACATAAGAAGACACTAAATAAAAAAAGATTGTAACAAAAACAAGCTCATGACAAAATGGCACAGGACTAAGAACACAAAATACAATATAAATAAGATATCACAAAGAATCATGAACATATACATAATGTAACAGGATGAGAAGCATCCAACACTACGCAACAAACAGACAATTAAAAAAGTGAGACATATCTACACAACTTCTGACACGCAAAAAAATATATACCATACAAACAGAAAATGACGTGTAAAAAGGTCACCCAATGAGAAAGAAGGTGTATATACAGGAAAAAATATAAAGTGTAATGTCTTTACCTGAAAATCCCACGCTTCGGGTTTCACAGTATCTCTTTAATTGGGAGGTAAGTCCTCTACCATTCTCATGGGCAACAGTCCACTGCTGTCCCTTGTCTTGCCATTTATATTCAACATCCTCATCATGTGTTTGAAACTCAATACCATCCAGTGTACAGTAAATTATGTAATTTAATTCTCATAAAAGATCCCTCCGTGATAGATATACAGGGCTCAAGTCACACACAACAAACTGATGATCCTCTTCAAACGAGTCTATATTTATAGGAATCTTCTTTGACACAAGATTAGTTATTTGCTTATTTGTAACATCTACAATTTGGATCTTCCTGCCCAGGAGGGGTATGTCAGGAACTTCCGCTGTTCTATCAGTGGAACAGGTAGCATTGTTGTCAATAAACTGTGACACTTGGTGGCCATTCACACAGCTACTACAAATGGACTCATCTGGTCTACCCTTAAGAATGCACCAAGTACGCGATCCCCCCCCCTCCCCACCCCACCCAGGCACCATCATTGTGAATTTTCGGAGACAAAACTCTCATTCTTAAAGATGGGAAATTGTTGAAATGGGTACTGATTTTGGAAAAGATTTAGGTTTATCTTGGAGCTTGATTCACAATAAACCTGGGGTTACCCACATTCTGTGGAGACATCAGAGCTTGCTGCACTTGAATCATTTTGGTTTGTGACTGATTTGGAGGTTGCATTCTCTGATCTGGAACATTCTGCATTTGAGTTGAATTAACATTTTGCATTTTCCCATCACCAACCACTCTACTGGGATTCTGATGACACTCCCCCTTCAATGCCCTATACTACAATAATGACAAGGAGTTGATCTCTTCAATGTCACAATATCTACAACAGAATTTGGAATGACTGAAATACCTCAACCTCTGCCTTGTGAAACACTAACTCCACCTTGTATTACTTGATCTCTACTCTGGTAACCAACACCTCGCATTTCCCAAATCTGGTTGATTTTGAAACCCTTTTTAGGCCAGCTTTGATTGGGTAAGTATAAACTTCTCCTTAAGCCTGTTCTGATTCATGTCTTGCTCATCACTGCAGTACTTAGCATACCTCAGGATTTCATCTAGTGATTTAGTCTGCCAACAAATCACATTCTGTTGGTTGTGCATACTTATCTCTGGACACAATCCAAGAACAAACAGTGACACAAAGCTTCCCTTATCTCCACTTTCAGGATTTTCTTGACCACTGAGCTGTTTCAACACCTGCAATAATTGTTCATAATAGGCATGTACTGATTCTTTAGCTACCTGAGTCATCCTATTGATCTTCAACTAATCAATAGTCCTTGCCGGAACCTTTCTTTTCAAGAAAGTAATCACCTTATCATACTTTGTCATCATGTAGGTGATGGTGCACCAGTACATAGATCCCTTGAGGGTTCTCTATGCTGCCAATATATAGCTATCTTACACTCAGCCCATAAATCGCTTGGTACCATTATGACAAAAACAGTATTCAAATCTGTGCCCAAAACCATAGAAATTTTCACAAATCTGTCAAATGAGTATATCATTGGGCAAGATTCACCCTCAATTTAGGGTAATTGTCAATGAATGTTGCAGGATTATGTCGACTCCATGCCACATGAACGCATTCTCCACCTGGTACCTCTCTCATAGGAAATGTCAAGGCCTCATCTTCATCTGGGGGTGCTGGCGGTGGTTTTCCATTTACCTTTACACCGTCTGTTTGCTACTTTTTCTTTTCCTGCTTTTTCGCCCATATGCTCTCTAATCTGTCGAAATCGCTCCACTTCTGAGTGCATTTAATCAATTTAGCAACATGTAACTTCATTCCTGAATACCTCACTGTAACAATCGCTTCATCATTTTGTTGTCTCCTGAAACTTGTCTGCAAATGTAGACTGTTAAGAGATGTCTACCTCATATTTCCTTGCCAATTCTGTTAATTTCTCATGTTGTGGCTGCATGCTTAATAATCTCTTTACTCAGATATATCAGCACAATTTCATGGAATAGATTCAGATGCGAGATGTCTTAACATCCCCTAATGATTTCTTCCAATTCCACCTTTAATTTTGGTACGTCCAGAGGTCTTACCCTTGACTTGTGGATGATGATTCAGTCTCTCCTGTTCCTCTATTCTCTTGAGTGTCCTCAAACCATGGGAGCAGAATCTCATTATTGAACAGTCCTATTCCCCCTGGAGTAACTGGAGTCATGAAAAAAAGTTTTCTCCCTTCACTTACAGACTAGACATTTTATGGTGAGCTCCAGGCAACAATCTGTGAATTTTGCAACTTTGGGATAAGCTGTGTTGCGGCTATTACATCTACAGTTGCTGGAGCAGCTGGATTCAGGCAATGGTCACAGGTGTAGATACAATGGAAATTGCTAAAGTCTGAGTTGATATGAATTGTGACATTGGTGTGGGAACATTCACAATAGAAGCTGAAACTACCATGGCAATTACAGTAGAAGCTGTCTCAGCAGGTGCAGCTGCATTCAAACGAGTTGGAAATTGTCCTCCAATCTGAGTTGCATTCAGGTCAACAGGGGCTGTGGCAACAGTAGATGTTGTACCACTATCTGAATCTAATTATGGAGCAACATAAAGCAGTGGACATGAGGACAACTGAGCATCTAAAGAGTCATCACCAAATCACTATCAGTACTAGATTTCTCTGCAGTATCGCCATTTTCATTTCCTTGTTTCCAATTTTTTAGGTTTCTCTGTGGTCAATACAGGGTACATTCTAGCTCCCTCAACTATACAGTTCCTCCACCTATGCTTTTTTTAATTCTATTTAACATCAGTGTAATTACGCACCACTCTCTTTGCTCTATTTTGATATTTTTCTTTTTCTTTTGCATGTGCTTCACGCTCCTAAGCATGCAATGCTTCATACTGTGCAGGTGTGGGAGGTGGCTTCATGTCATATAGCATTCACCTCAAGTTTTTTAATAACACTTAAGTCCACTGTGCCATATTATGGAAATATTTTCTCTCCCTGCTTTTCAGTGAGTTTGTGCCATTGACGAAGCCACAAACATGTATGAAGCTCTTTGCTTGTCACCATGTAATGACCTGGTGTACCGTCTGGTGGATCTTACTCGCCCTCACGGACAGGAACTCGTACATCAACCCTCATTAAATCTCTAAGGGCTCTGAAACATTTCATGATTACAACAATTTAGCAGTAAAATGTGCAATTTTCAATACAAAATTTGCAGTGTTTTTAATCTAAATCACAACATAATGCAGATCAGCACTTGTATCCAATCCCAAAGTGGTTTCTTTCTCCGTGGCCCTATCACAGTGTGAAATGTGTTGACACAAAAGCCAATCCCAGCAGGACACTTCACACCAGTTGACCCAGCGCAGCGCGGCACTCCCTGATGAAATTCTCACTCCTAACAGTGATTCACCCTCCTTTAAAATTAACTCATAAGCCAATCAATCAATAAACTTTATTTCGGTCATCAGACCATAAAAGTGCAAAATGCATACGCACATTTTTAGAAAGATTTACATATAAAAGTTAGTTGTTTTTCTTATAAACAAGATAGTATTTGATCAACTCATAAAAACTTGTTACATAAAAATATGAACCATGTAAAAACTATACAGATTAAAACTTTGCATTAGGTTAATGAAATAAAAACACCAACAGTCTCTGCAGACCTAAAGCCCGAGGTGATGGAACCCACTCGATTATCTACTCTTAGCATACACATATACAAATTCCCTGCTATGTAAGCCTAATGAGGTTCTTACTGTTGGTCCTAATGGGTGAGATGGTAGATGTAGCTTTTGGGCCTTCCTTCTAATTCCCCACATTTGGCCCAGGAATTTTGCAAGGGCACAGGCGTACAAAGGTCTTGCATCAGATTTTAAAATACGTAGCGCTACACCGTGTTCACTTGTTCCCAACTGTTTATAGATGGGGGTTAACCACATTCTTCAAGGGCCAGAGTATGCTTGACAGCCAAAGAAGACATGGGTAATTGATTCAATGGGAGCCGAGCAGCAGGGACAGCCCTTACTCTGAGCCGTGTTGCGCGACCAGGATTTTGGAAAGAGTTCAGTGGAAGCGAACAATGCCTAAATTGAATATAAAGCTTTATATCTGATGGTAGCTGGATAAGGGCAAGGTAACCTTCCAAAGAACACAACAATTTAAAATCAACAAATTCCTCAGTTAGTCTGCCCAACTTGCTATCCCTAGTTTCATGCTGGGCTACCCAGTCCCAGTAAATACCTTTCACTTGCTTCTTTGAGGGTGGCCCTGGATGATTAGTGCTACCCCACTGACCCTGTACCCCAATACTATCAAGTAGGCTTTTGATATTTCTAATCCAACCTATCTTCTTGAATGTATCTCAGGTGCAAACTTCATCAAAAGCTGTAGCATACAAAGACAGCTCAGGTGTCGAAACTAATCTCTGCCAGAATAGAAGCGGGCGGAGTTTTTGCTAGGTCTTGGATGGATTTAATGCCCATGTTAAGTGTAAGAGGATGTAGTGGTGTGCTTGAGGGAAGTGACACTAAATTCCTTAGAAACTTGTTTTCCAACACTGTTAGGTCGATCAGTCTTTTAAAACCCCATAACTTGGCCCCATAAAGGGCACAGCTCACAGCCTTGCCTTTATAAATCTCTAAGGCAGGTGCAACAGGTTTAGTGTGCGAGCAGTAGTGTTCCCTCATTTGGGCCCCTGCTATTTGCTTAAGCCTTAAATTTGCCTTAGTAAGATGATGGTTACAAGACATATCTTCAGACAATTTGATGCCCAAATATTCAAAGCTATTCACCCTCTCTAGTGGAATGTTGTTTAGGGTTAGCCGCCCTTTGTATGATTTGTGGGGGTTCAGCATCATAAGCTTTGTCTTGGTAGTATTAATTTCTAGGCTTATCCCATCACAGAAAGACTTGAATTGATTTAGTAGCATCTGGAGGCCCACAGGTGTTTTTGAGAAAAGGATAGTATCATCCGCAAAAGTGTTGCGATTGTCTCCTGCCTTAACGTTGGTGCATCAGCTGGGATCCTAGATAGATGGTCAACAATTTGATTGATATATAAGGAAAATAAAGTTGGGGCCAGGACGCAACCTTGGCGGACCCCCCTGCTCATTTTAATGGGATCAGTAACTTGGCCCTGGTCACCCCATCGTACGGTGTCATGGTTGTCTTCATGGAGGCGAACAACTAAAGTCAGGATTTCCAAAGGCATCCCCATATCCTTCAATACCTGCCAGAGCGTGTTACGAGGCAGAAGATCGAAGGCTGACTACAAATATATGAAGGCAACATATATATGCTCCATATATATGCTCCCCTTGCCAAATATCACCACCTCCCAATATAGAAGAGTGAATCAGAAAACCTGGTCGATTGTTCCTGTTTTTTGCCGGAATCCCGCTTGGTATGGAGACAATATATTACTGTCAGCCATCCACTCCTGAATCCTCACCAAAAGGGTACGGCAGAATACCTTCTGGCTACAGTCTATAAGGCTAATAGGCCTGATTAGTCCTGTCTTTTTGAAGACAGGAATAACTTCCGCTCCCTTCCATGAGTCAGGAATTGGGGCACCCACTGCAATGGCATTAGAGTGCCAGTATGTAATCAGACCAGTTCTCTTTGTCATGGCGAAAATAGTCTCCTGGAATTCCGTCAGGTCCAGGGGCTTTTACTGGGACAATGACCTCAATTGAGGACACAATTAGGTTCTTGGTAAAGAGGACCTTAGTTATAGTTGGGAATGAGTCAAGAGTGGGAGTCCACATATTAGAACAGATGATAGTGTAAAGAGCACCAAAGTGCTCTTGCCAAACACTAGCTGTGATGTTATTGGCTAGAAGAGGCTGATTTTCTAGATTCCACCTTCTAACAAGGGCCCAGAATTTTTGGAGGTCTTTATGGGAGCATGCCTTACCAATTTGCCTCCACTTGTTCTCATCCCAGTTCCTCTTGGCTCCAGCTATGGGCAGTTTATAGGACCTCCTTAGCTCTCACACCAAGGCCATGTTCTTGATTTTAATTGCCTTGGCAAGTTGGTGCCTTAGTGATCTACATTCAGATGAATACCAGGGATTCTGTTTTATTTCCCCCTGTCTGTATTTTGAACAATGAGAGTAATCAACAAAATATGTAGCTAACTGTTCAAAGTACTTTGTATGCAGCTCACTATATCCCTCCTTGCCTTGTGTCATCTGAGACTGAATCTCGATCAAACGGGCTACTAATTCCTGCTTGATGTTATTGAGCTTGGTCTCGTCTCCCAGGGCCATAGGCCATTTGAGGTGAAGTTTATCATTGTTGAGTAGTAGCTCTTTTGAAATCATTTTGATCTTAGGGGCGCTTGGTGGTTTACCCCAGAGGGATACTAGACCCAAACTTAGTGGATTATGATCACTATCACTACTTTTGGCTACAGTCATATCAATTAGAGTTGGCCACAGCCTAGGATCCACTAAGATATAGTCAATGTGACTTACTCCAGTTGGTCCAATAAAGGTCAACTCTCCTCCTCTGTCTGAGTTAGTTCTCCCATTAGCAGCTCTCAGCCTATGCTCTAGTGCCAAGGCATTTAATTGTATAGCTGGTTGTGACCATTTCTTGATTGGGGGCTGATCAAGAGATGGAACAGACCACAATTTATCCTCCTCTTTAATGTCATGGATGTCATCATTGTCTAATGGCTCAAAGGTCACGTTAAAATCACCCCTTACAATCAAAGGATGTGAGGGTCGCCTCATGTCAAGGAGTTCATCGAGGATTTGTATGGTGGCCGATTTACCCCCCCTCTAGTGCCCCTGGCATATACATTATAAGTGTCTAGAGTTAGGCCTGTGTTGCCCTTCAATCGGACTGCTAAGATATCTGGGCTGTTGGTAGTTAACTCTAGGATTCTACAATTTAATGTGAAACTGATCCAAATCAGCATTCCGCCCGATGGTCTGTTTATAAGCAATTGCGGGCGAGTGGAGTGTCACATTGCCTGGCATAAACATTGGAATTAAGCTCCAGGTTTCTTGTAGAATGCATATATCATGGGAATTGATGAGTTTTACCGAATGCGGAAGGCTCAGTTTTCTTCTAACTCCAGCCACGTTTCATGACACCAATTTCAGCCCTGAAACTCTTCTTCTTGGGAGAGTGTTAGGCTGGAAAGGTTGTTTAATGAGATTTGGGGCTAGGCTTCCTCTCCTGTATTCGGCTCAATAGAAGGATCGATTTGCCTTGAGCCATCCCTGGGAATTTCTGGTGATGTTAACTCATTAGGTAATAGTGATCCTAGATTTGGAGAGGGGCTAGGTGCACTGGCTTCAGTAGTTTTAGGTAAATTTCTAATCTGTAGTCAGTCGCTTTCCACTAAGGAAGATAAAGAGGATGGCCTGATAGATAACAGGTTAGGGATGCTCTGAGGTGGATTTTTACCATCTGTCGCTTAAATTGGATATTCGACCATCCTGGGGGGCACGTCCTAACTTCTAAAGCTATTAAATTGTGCACCACACGCTCATCCACCAGGGTTAGTTCTATTGAATCTACGGGGCTGTTAGCTAGAACACACCACCGAGCTCTTTAAATGTCGTCCCTGATCACAGATCTACACCCTCTTACGTGTCTGATCAAGTGAATGGATTTGTTTTTAAGGGATTCCTCATCCTTCCATCTTAAAGCATTGCTACATTTAGGTACATTGGTCATATAGATGTTGTGTTGTAGCAGAGTAAGTGAATTTGGCTGACTTATTGGGCACTCATTCCCAAGCTGGCTTGCTACTGTCCCTCTGCCCACTGCCTCTCTAGAAGGGGATGAATAATCCACAGGTGTCCTCGTGTATGCTAGAGGACCTGACCTGTCCGGTGGGGCTTGTTGTAGTCTAGATAGTGTTCTGCTATTGACATCTGTTCTATTGGCCACAGCCGGAGGGGTAGTATAGGGTACTTTGTGTAAGAGTTGCTTCCAACTATCTGCTACTCTCAAGGACTCAATAGCGGGTGCTATATCTGGATCACTCATCCTTTCTTTCGACTCTATAAAGCAGCCTATGCATGAGCCCAGATAACACTCCTAATGTGGATTTAAGGGCTATAATTTCCATACGTAAGTTTTATATAGAGTTGGCAGCCTCTAAACCATAAGATGTTGCCCCAACTGGCGATGGAATATTATCCTTCCTGCCAACCTGTTCTTCTGGAGCATTAGTAGTTTCTGGTAGGTCTAGTAGGGGTAGAAATCTAATACTACATATGAGGTCAGCAGTGGGCATAGGCGGGTCGCTAGCTGTGCTTTGCACTTTTTAGTAGCTATGACTGGGGTCTCGGACGTCTGGTTACATGCATTCACTTTCCTAAACATATTGGGAATGCGTCCAGTTTTTGGGATGCTACCGCATGCTGTTGGAATCTTTGGAATGGGTGCAGAGTCAACAGCCGGTGGGTCTAAGAGTTCTTTGCACTCTATCAGTAAATCATCATTGCGATCGAGCACGCAATTCCCTCCTGCGTGACTCAGGGCTTTTTTAGATTTTTTTGAATGTCTTGTTGGCTCCACCTGTCCCCCCCTCCGTCCATTTCCTTTTCCCCATGCTACCCCTGATAACCCCTAAATTATATAAGGGGTGGAAGAGAGGGGACCCACAGCCAAAATCTAAGTAGAAATACCCTTCTGTCTGTAAAGTGTCGAGCCCTTGGCACCTCGGTGCACACAGTACCTTAGATTGCAGTCTGCAAAGGCAAGCCTTAGGAGGATGGCACCAATAGCAGCAGTGATTGGCAGGTGTACCCTGGGATTGGAGGTCCCACCAGGGTGTTGGAAGGTATGCGGGGCAAAGGAAAACAGCTGTTGGCTCCCTTCAGGTCAGAGGCTTTCGTCTTAGTTTCCCTCCGTGCTCGTGGTTTGAATCAGGCGATTGGCATCCTCGTGAAGAGCTCCAAACCAGTCTTTGAATCTTGACGCAAGATTTCTCAAGTCCTTGTCTGTGCAAGGAGCTCTTTGTGTAGATCCTCTTCCCTGCTGTCCCGGATGCAAAACTACAGAGGATTGCCCAGCTCAGCCTAATCCGGGCTGTGATGGGCTAAGACAGTCCCGTCTTGGCCCCGTCTTTGCCTGGGCTGAGCCCAGCCATGCCCCGGACATGTCCCACAATGCGGGACACCACCTCTAGCTTTATGGCTCTTTATGGCGGTTACGTTGCGGCCCCTCCTTGGGTCAAAAGAAATGGAAGAGAGCTAGTGCGGCAAATGGATGGTCGTAAGTCAAATTTCACAAACTCTAAGCATGCAAGTAAACAAAACACTCTTGTCTGCTCCACTAGGGATTTCAAAGTAATCACTCACAGAAGAATAAGCCAGAAATAATTATTTCAAGCTTCCACACACAAATGAAATCACTACCAGCGGATATCACCCTGACTGTTGCAGCCTTCTCTTTTGGCTCTACTAGCACTAATCACTATTAGTATAATCACAACAATCAGTTACACTTTCCTATCTCAACTGTTCGGTCGATGGTACCTCACGAACCAACACCACAAAACTTAGCTGACAAGTAATATCTCAATATCACTTATCTATCCTGGGATCTTGGACTACAACGAGCCTAATAACAATTTCAACTGCTTATCATCAAACACGTCTACACATTTAAACAACTAGCAATTCAGTTGGGGAAGGGTAGTATGCAGGGATGCCTCTAACCCTGATGCTCTTCACTGTGGCCCTAGAACCCTTGGCAGCATGGAAAAAAAGTGATGGACTAGTTAGGAGGCTGAGATGGGACACAGAGTGGGACTAGCAGGTATCCCTGTTGCAGATGACATGGTGCTATATTTATCTACGAAATATTTGGTAAACACTCAGGGTACCACATAAAATGAGAAATGTCCCATCTCTTCACATTATTTGGGGAAACGCAGACTGTGCCATGAAATCTGAAGCTACAAACCTCTGAGGATGGATTCCGCTATCTAGAGATTCACATCACCAGGGGTATGCAATTGTGACACTACTGAGACTCAGTGAGAATGGGCTTACAGACAGAAATGTGGAAATGAATAGAGGGAGGGGTCAAACACTGGATCTCAATATCTGGAATGATGAGGACATTACAAAACACTCCAAAACATTGTTGATGGTGGGGCTCACCGCAGCAAAGAGAAACTGAGGGGCTTATTACGATGGCAGTAGGAAAGCCTCCAACCTTCGGTCGGAGGCTTTCCGACCCCCATCGTCAGTTTCAATTCCAACCAGCTGATTATGAATCAGCCGGTCGAAATTTAAACCAGCCGGTCATTCTGGCTGGCTTACAACTAACCCTGGGCAAAGCACTACGCTACGCTCGCGTAGTTTGAGAAGTTTGCGCTACTTTGCACAACGCGAATTGCACGTAGCACAGTGCAAACACGCGTAGCATAGCGTAGTGCAGCGGTCATTTTTTGCTTGCTCGCGGTCCTCAACGTCAAGTTGGCGACCGCGAGCAAGCAAAATGACATCCCGGCGAGACTTTTTCCTCGTTCGCGATCAGCAACATCAAGTTGCCGATCGCGAGCGTGGAAAATAAACCTCCTGGCGAGATTCTCAACGCGGGGAGGTCAGGTTTCTCATTGTGAGTGGTCGCGTATGCTCGCGACCGCTCGCGATGAGAAACTACCAGTCCGCGTTGAGAAAGCTGCCGCTCGAGTAAAAATCTACTCGAGCGGCAGTAAAGGACAGCTCGCACTGTGCAAGATGCCGTTTTCAATGATTGCACAGTGCGGACAAGCATCCGGCACTGTGCAATCATTGCGAACAGTGCACTACGCAGTTCGCGTAGTGCTACGCGTAGCTCGCGTAGTGCGAACTGCACTTTGCGTAGCTTCGCGTAGCGCTACTTCGTGAACTACGCCCAGGCTTACTTACAACAGGCTCAAGGAGGCCGGCCCATATTTCCAAAGGGCGGTCTTTTCACCCTTCGGATTACGATGCACGGTTTCCGGCAGGGTTGCCATGCCGGTCTTTCAGACATGGAAATCCTGTCAGAAGGGTGCTCGGGGTACCCTAGCAGGGCCCCCTTGTGTTCACGGCCTTCGGTTGGGGGCTGAGGGGGCACCATAGTAACCCCATGGTGCCTGTAATGGGGTGCAGGGATTAACACCACCTCTCATTTCCCTATGGGAGCATGTACTACGGCCGGTTTATGGCCGTAACACATGCTCCCATAGGGATATGTCAGTGTTCGGTAGCATCCAAATCAGGCGGTCGGGACTGCTGACCGGAGGTCGGTTGGTCCCGTTTACGAGACAGTGTCGGGCGGAAGCAATTCCGCCGGACATTGTAATTGGCCCCATAGTGTGGAGGTGGGGAGCAAGCACCCCTCCTGAGGTGGGCTCCTGGAAGGAAGACATGGCCTGGTGTATGCTTGCAGGGAAACAGTTCTGTAAAGGAAGGGGGGTGTCCCAAACAATGGGAAGAGATCTGGGGACCACTGCAGCAATACAAAAACATGAATGTAAGCCCATAAGAATCGGGGGTAAGTGGCCTTATTTGGGCTGGATATGGATGGGAGAGCAAAAGGGGAGGTAAGAGGGAATGTATGAGAAGTAGGGTGAAGCAGACTTTGAGGTTGGGAGATTTCACATTGTGCAAATGTCAAGATGAATATGGCATTGCGTGGACTTGTTGTTGCAAACTTAAAAAAAATATTTATATATATATATATATATATATATATATATATATATATATATATATATATATATATATATATATATATCTAGACAAAAGACCTATACAATGTCATAACCATAATGCCATGCTCCTCAAGCTCATTCACTGGTGTCTCACACATAACTACTTTTTATTCAACAAAGCAGTGTACCAACAGCTTAGGGGAGTAGCCATGGGGGCCTGTTTCTCACCCAGCTACGCATGTCTCCATGTGGGGTGGTGGGAGGAACAGGTCCTCAAGGGAGAACATAACAAGGCCTGGCAGGACAACATCATCACCTGGCTGAGGTACATCGATGATGTCTTTTTAATCTGGAAAGGTAACACTGAGAGTGCTAACATGTTCATCATGCAGATCAACAACAACACCTTGAATCTAGAATTCAATGCAAACATCAGCAACACTTCCATTGAATTTCTTGATGTTACTTTGTACATATCCAATGACATCATGCACTCCAAACTTCACAGAAAACCTACGGCAGGCAATTCTGTCCTGCACGCCTCCAGTTTCCACCCTAGGCACTTAATAGCAAGCATCCCCTACGGAGAAATGCTTAGGCTACGGAGGATCTGTAGCTCCCCCACAGATCTATTGATATGTCAAAAGGAGGCAGCTAACAGATTCAGAACACGAGGATATTCCACAGCTAATATCAACAAAGCTATGAAAAGAGCTAATGCACTTCCTCGAGAGGCACTCCTCATGGGAACTGGTGGATCTAGTGTAGATAGTGTTCCTAATCTCCCCAGCGTAGGGCATCCTTCTAGAAGAGGCACCGTCGAACTAGAAAATAGCAGTATCCCAACTAGTGAGAACCAACAGACAGTCAGTACGAGACTTATCATCACCCACAACACTGAAGTGAGGGCTATCAGATCAGTCATCAACAGACATTGGGGAATCATTAGGTCTGACCCAACCCTGGGCCCTCTAGTTGCTCCATACCCAGATATCACATATAAGCGGGCCAGATCCATACACGACGCTCTCGTCAGAAATAGCCCAGAAATTAAGAGCACAGCAAACTGGTTATCCGACAGAAAGGGGTTTTTCAAGTGTAACAGCTGTAGGGCATGCAAATTTGGGAAAAACATAACACAACTAGATTCCACATTCAGACTGACACCTCTCATCATCAAATACCACCTAACATGCAGAACAGAGTATGCCATTTACATTCTGGAATGTGAGTGTGGTCTCCGTTATATCGGGAGTACCAAGTTAGCAGTACACATGCGCATCCTACAACACCTGAGAGCCATTGTGAATAGTGACCCCACATATCCAGTGGCCAGACACTTCAAGGAGACACATCATAATAACCTGGAACATCTGAGGTACTCGGTTATTGACTGCATTCCAACACTCAGAAGGGGAGGTAATAGGGAGAAGCTGTTACGGCAAATGGAAAGCAAATATATTTTGCAATTCAACACCAAGGCGCCTGCGGGCCTCAATACCAGTGAGGACTTATACCACTTTCTGTAAACCTACCAGTATATGTATTCGCCAGGGGGCTGCTATCTAGGCACCTAGGATTAGATGTTCTGGCATATCTGTTGTCCTGTAGGTAACATATGTTTGACTGAATATGTTTCTTCTTCTTTTTCTTTTTCCCTTTTTTTAACGTTGCCTTACTCTAATGTTTTTAATGTACTTGTTTGACGTCTTGCATTTAAGCAGTTATTTGGTAAATTTGTCGCTTGCAACTTATTACATACATATTACCTGCAACACGCACGTTTTTGTCGCCACACACTTTAGGTTAGGCTGACTAGATCCACACATAAAGGATATTAAGGTTCTCCTTGACTTGTATGCACATGTTGCTTATAGGCACAACATGGCATATAGATATTTTTAACCACGAGTCTTTTGGATTGGAGGAGATTTTTAATTCAGGTAGTCATTTTCACCACTTACTTCACTGTGCACTTTTCACGCACGTCTCCTCCACTCTCCCCTTTGCACACCCTCTCCACCACTCTCACCATGTGCGTTCCATTCACAAATTTGCATTGTAGTAGCCGCTTACCTTTGTCCTGTTGGGTGCTTGTCTCTGGGCCTCAGGTTGCCAGGACGATGTATTGCAGCACACAACACAGAGGCTTGTGCAGCAGACAGCACTCTCGGACATTCTGAAATTGGCGCACACATTATTTCAGTCCCGGTTTCTTCACCTCCAAGGCTCCAGGCACGGTCTTTGATTTTTTAATTTACTGGCAGGGTCATCCCAGGGCCCCCGCGGCTGATACTTTATGAGCCTTAACCAGAGTCATAGGCACTTTAGCACGCCACATGCCAGCATACGATAGAAGGCTGACACCTTCATCGCACCATATTTTGTTCAACACAAACAGATCGATTTGTTTGTCTACTCAGGCCGCGTAATAGCCAGTAAGTTGGGTGTTTTTCTCGGGCATGTATTACATCTGTAATGAATTTTGCCGCCACAGGATGTTATCTTTATTTTTGCATAGTCTGTTGTTCCTGTTGTTTCTATGCCTTGTCATGTCACTAGTAGCTCGTTTTCCTGCTTGCAGTAAAATGACACGTATGACTTTTGGCGCTAGCTGTAGTAAAATGCTCACTCATGATAATGGACATAGTAATCAGACTACTACATCCAAACCACACTCACCTGTATATATACTGCACATGTCTGTTCATAGCGCTATGTGATCAAGGCTGCATGTCTGGCAGCCGAAACGCGTCATGTTGGACCTTTTTTGATGTGTGAATAAACTACCATCCTGTTTCCACACCAGCTTTTGGAGTCTGTGCCCGTGTGTTGCGCCGGAGTGTCTGTCGTGACATTGGGATTTCTTCGTGCTCTCTCTTCCAATATCCAAAGCAGATTGCTTTTCCACACGGGGAGCTGCATGTTAGCAGCTCCCCATGTGGAAAAGCAATGCCGGCTCCCGCAGGAGGCGGGGAGCCGGCATGGTCCGTGGGGGAGTTGGGGTTCCCCCACGGACCCCAATGGATAGGGCCAGCCCCAGGGGATGGGGTCCCCGGGACAAGTAGTGGCCCGGGAGGGGGGCCACGCGGCCCCCTCCCAAATTTTTTTTTTTTTTTAAATGTAAAAAAATTAAAAATAAAGGCCTGCCCCGGGGGATGGGGGGGATGGGGTCCCCGGGGCAAAAGGAGGAATGAGGAGGGGGGCCACGCAGCCCCCCTCCTTAAAAATGAAATTAAAAGTGTGGCCATGCCCCGGGGGATGGGGTCCCCGGGGCCGGATTCGGCCATGGGAGGGGGGCCACGCGGCCCCCTTCCCGTTTAATTTTTTTTTTTAAATTAAAAAAGGGGTAAGGCCCTGGGGGATGGGGTCCCCAGGGCCCAAAAATAGGAAAAAGGAAGGGGGCCACACAGCCCCCCATCGGGGGGCGGAAAAAAAACGATCGGGCCGCAGGCCCCACCCCCTTCCTTTACCACTCTGCAAACGCGCCCCCTGGCGCGTTTGCAGATGGGGAACGAATTTTCCTTAAATACTGGGGGTCTCTGGGGGCCAACTAGCCCACCAGGAACCTCCAGTATGCGCCAGGGGGCTGCGTTGCAGAGAGGTGTACAGAGGCCACGCCCCTTTTTACACCTCTCTGCAATGCAGCTCTGTGGCGCTTTTTGGAGGTACATGGTGGGCTACTTGGACTCCAGGGACCCTCAGGATTCAAGGGGACTTAATCCCCCAACTTAAAACGCGCCACAGTGGTGAAGGGAGGGGGCGGGGCTTCAGGTGACATGTGTGCAAACAGGCCCCGTGGCGTGTTTTAAGATGGGGAATTAAATCCTCTTCAATCCTGAGGGTCTCTGGGGGCCAACTAACCCACCAGGTACCTCCAGTAAGCGCCACGGAGCTGCGTTGCAGAGTGTTGTAAAAAGGGGCGTGGCCTCTGAACACCTCTCTGCAACGCAGCTCTCTGGCGCATACTGGAGGTACCTGGTGGGCTAGTTGGCCCCTAGGGACCCTCGGGATTGAGGAGGAATTAATTCTCCAACTTAAAACGCGCCACACGGCGTGTTAGCAGACATGTATCCTTAGGCCCCACCCCCTTTATTCACCATTGTGCAAATATTCCTCTACAATCAGGCGAACTACGAATTCCGATGTACTCACCTGTTATCAGGAGAGACCTCAGTGCTGCATCTTTGAACCCAGCACTGATCCTGAAAAGTAATTCTAACCGTACTTACCAGTAACTTGAATTTCCTTCTATAGGCTAACATTGACTGGTTTCACTTGGAAATTCTTCTAAGTGTAGAGTTTTGGAACTTTATAATATTCCTCTAAAATCAGCCGAACTACGAATTCCGATTTACTCACCTGTTATCAGGAGAGAACCCAGTGCTGCATCTTTTAGCCCAGCACTGACCTTGAAAAGTAATTCTAACCGTACTTACCAGTAACTTGAATTTCCTTCCATAGGCTAACATTGACTGGTTTCACTTGGAAATTCTTCTAAGTGTGGAGTTTTGGAACTTTATAATATTTCTCTAAAATCAGCCGAACTATGAATTCCGATTTACTCACCTGTTATCAGGAGAGAACCCAGTGCTGCATCTTTTAGCCCATCACTGACCCTGAAAAGTAATTCTAACCGTACTTACCAGTAACTTGTATTTCCTTCCATAGGAATCCATTGTCTGGTTTTCAGCAGAAAATTTTCTCTGTGTCGATTTTCACAAACTACAAATATTCCTTAAAAATCGCCTGTATGACTTAAACGCATTCTTTCAACTGTTTACAGGAGATGCACCAGTGCTGGATCCAGGATCCACCACTGAGTAAGAAAAAGTAACGATAACACTACTTACCTGCTAAGTGTATTTCCTCCCATAGGATAACATTGGTGATTCTATGTGAAAAAGTTTCTGTCAACTTTTAAAATACAATAATATTCCTTAAAAATCACTACTGTAACCAAAACGCTTTTACTCAACTGTTTACAGGAGATGTCCCAGGACTGAATCTAAGATCCAGTCCTGTGGTTAGAAAAGTAATCCATAAAGTAACTAATTGCATTTAACTAGAAATTCACATTGAGCTCAATGTTGCATTGTGTTTGAAATTGTGTTGCCCATTGCAACAACTGTAACTACTGTACTTAAAAGTCTATTGCCTATTTGCAAAGTATTTAAACTAAAGTAATTCATTCTGAGAAAGTTATATACACACCAGCTCACTTACTCATACAAATACTAGCACATTCTTACGCTCTTATACAATAACTAATACAAGCACACACGCATCCATACAGCCACTCTCACAATCACCCACTCTCAATTATAGCCTTAAAATACTCTAACACACATATATACTGCCTTTTACATATGTAGTTACTCGCACATGTACCACTGAGATATACATTCACTCACTAACACACCCATACACACACTCACCCACCCAAGCAGTCCATCACAGACGCACTCTTCAAATCATGCACCCAGTGAATCACCCACTCACACATCTATGTACAGAGTCGCACACACCCCACCCACACAAACACTCAGGCACCCATACAGATACTCAGACAACCAATCAATAACTCATATAGAAACTCATGTAGCTATTCACAAACCCATGCAGCCACTTACACAGCAACAGACAGACGGATACAGACATTCACCCAGTTTAGTCACTAACCCATGCATTTAGTAAGATATGTTTAATCACTCACTTATACAGTTAGTCACGCACCTACTAAATCATCCATACAGACACTTATACACCCACTCATTCTTCAATACGCCTTTCCCGATATATATTAAAAATATTTAAACTTTAGAGAAACACACAGTCACTAGATGATGTCATCAGTGATGTCATTTGAGATGTCATCAGTGATGTCATCAGTGATGTCACTGACCATGTCATGAGTGATGTAATATGTGACGTCATCAGCAGTGCATTGCGGGGCGCGAGTTATAGTTAGCTGAACTAACTATAACGGGGGAATTTCACGGGTTTTGTACGAGTGCAATGTCCAACTAACTATAACTGTCCCTGAAACCTATGGTTTTTTCAGTGAATTTCAAAGGTTTTTAAATGCTAATTTCTAACTATAACGTGCCTGAACCCTATGGTTTTTCAGTGAATATATATATATATATATATATATATATATATATATATATATATATATATATGAACACCACATCCGATCTTCCACGCAAAAATCGGACACCGACACTGGGAGATTTCAGAAATGCAAGGTTTATTCCTCCATTACGCTGCGACGCGTTTCGGCATTCACTGCCTTGATCACACAGTGATCACTTCCTGGTTAGCGCGCATAAATTAAAATTCGGCAGAGTTACCCGATCACATGGTCGGAGCTTTTTCATGAAGCAGGAAAACAGACTATTTCATCAGTATAACAACACAGTTTCAATCATTTCATTTTAAATTACAGTAATTGCATTGTTGTACTCAATGTTGTTAGGGAGAATCTCATAATTCCTTCTAAGCGGAAATTTCCTTTTAAATCCACAAAAGAATATGTCAAACATAATATGCAATAGGTTTCTATGTCCAACTGCGTTCAACATTGGAGTTCGATAAAGTGCAAGTGCAGAAGTTAATTAATGAGGACTCATTAATTATTTCACTAATTTCATAGTCCTTTATATATATATATTATAAAAGAGTGCACCTGCTGTACATCTGAGCAGATTCGGGTCTCAGCTATGACGAATACAGTATGGCCACACTTCCAGAGACATCGAATCGTACTTGTTGAAGTGCAAATGAGGACTATCAGGACTGTCATTTCTTGGATCTTTGTAAATGATCTGGTGAGGGTGAAGACAGTGAAGAGGGTCTGGCAAGAGTACTGTTGTGGTGCAGAAACATGAAAAGGAATTCCATGGGAACTGGGCTTTGGAAAAAACTGTATTTTCATTGAATTATAGTTAGGAATATTGCTTAAGAGACAATTGGAGGCTGGAGTTTGTCTGCCTTGTAGGGAAAGAGCCCAATACAGATTTGTTCCAGCAAATTTCTCCAGTGATGGCTTCCTGGGTTTTCAGACAGTGGAGAAGGTTAATGAAAGGGAATGTTTTGTGCATTGTTCTGGGCATAGAAAAGTTCATCCAATCGCCATGGCAGAAATGCTCATGTATTAGATGTCTTTATGAAAATGAAATTGGGGCAAGCTTGCAAAGTGCATATTTATGTATGCATAGTTTGTTGTGCTTACTTTTTATTGGATCAAAGCTAAAATAGCTTAGATAAAAAAAGACTATGCATTAGGATTATTGAGGAATTGCAAGACTTCAAGCATTTGGTTTGCAGAACTGAGTTTTGCATAGCAGTGTGGAGAAGGACAGATATTAATTCCCTGTAGGTTGTGTTGGGTGTATTGTGAGTAGGTATGGTATTGGTATTTGGAGCTATGTACAGAAGTATGTTTTTTCTCCACCGATGTAGGGGGGATATTAGTGTTCTCTTGGTGTGTACATGTTGGAAAGAGAAATACTTAACAGAGGATACTGAGTTCAGTGTTTTTGGGGAAGTGTAGTGAGCTGGTTTTGTGTGTGTTTTGGAAGTGTGGTGCCCTGTCTTTGTAGTGTTATGAAAGTAGGGAAGAACTGTATCTTGTCACATTGAAATTTACAGTTTGATATATTTGGGGAAGTTTACTGTATTGACTTCAGAAAGCAAATGGAGGAAAGTGTAGTACCTTAGTTTCTGCTACAGTGAACAAGAAAAAGAGCAGTAACATATTGCAGTGTTTGTAAGTAGTTTTGCCAACATGGGGAAAGAGCAGAACCCTGTAGTGGGATGAGTATTTGGTACTGTGAATGTGGTAAAAGCAGTAGCCTATCTCAAGAGGAAATCTGGGGAAGACTTCTACCCATTATTGTGGTGCTCTGGGAGCTGTCATCACTATGTATAAATAGGAATATTTGATAGGTACCTGGTACTTGAGGGAGAACACATTGGGATGTGTCTTATTTTTTCATATCTGTGGTTGTAGCAGCTAGCTTGTTCTGGGGTCAATCATGGTTGTGTGCAGGTTGGAGAATTTGACAAGCATGTGTTCTTGAGAGTGAAGTGGTGACAGTCTGCATTGTTGTTTCTGAATGATTTTTACACCTGTTTGACATCAGTCCTGTGTGTAAGAAAAGGGGATGATGCAATGTTTTGTTGTGTCTGTATAAATGTGCTAAGTCGACAGGCAAATGAATGTTGCATGGGGATGCTTTAAGAATATGATGATGCTTGAAATGTTGTGGTGCGTTTGCTGGAGCTAGTCTGGTAATTAATTAAAGTTAGAGGAAAGATTGAGCTGTGGCTGTAACATTAGAACTAAACATGTAATAAAGAACATACCTCCTACCTTAATAGCTCCAAACCTAATTATGGCACAACCCCTGCCCTCTAGCTACAACAAATTCCTTAAGTGTATTCTGAGCAGGACAGTGCACAACTTTGGAAATCAATGGCACATACTTCTGCAAACTAAGCTTTACTTCCCAAATAAAATTAACTCTATTATATGCCTACTTTAATATCAAGACACATATCACAATTACAAGAATTTAGGCTGAGTATCAAAAGTCCGTTGTGTAAAACTGAAAAAAATCACCAGGCATTGTGCGCTCATGCAATGTTAATTTTAATGGAAGCAGAGAACTCAACATGATTAGAAGATGATTCACCTGAACAGCACATTACAGAACAGGATATAAGCTGACTACATAGCCTGTGGATATTTTAAGTAAGTATGTCAATTGGTCAGTCCAACCCAAAAGTGAAAGATCAAAAACATGATGTTTGGTTAAACAGGTAAAGTGAACCTCTGATATTTAAATGTGGTGGTCTTGAAAGCCCTTCATCTACCAAGAGGATTTTAACAAAATATTATATGTAGTGTATAAGTATTTATATAACTCTTTTCACACCTTTGTGAGGCCTAAACTGCTTTCATGGATTGTCCACTTACATTATTTATATAGCGCTTCATACCATTGGCAATTTTATGAAGCACTCCAGTTTGCAACAGGTTCCAGAGTGCTCTCTGGAGTGCATGGTTGAATTTGATTATGTGGTGGGTATGCTGGTTGTCACTGCACATAAGCATGGGTGTTTCAAAAGGTTTGAGAAAAGACAGAGCCGTGCATTTGTGTGCTTATTAAATTTTGGTTGGGATTGTATCATATGTAGAATCCTCTGTTAACATGCATCAGTAGGGTCCATTATGGAATATAGGCTCACCCAGTAGCGTCAGAAGACCCAGTTCTTTGGAAGTACTAATACATTTCCTGGGAATATTAGGTGGAGCCTACCCATGAGCAACAGAGAAGCAACCCGTGGGAGGGACTTGTAAACCAACAGGATGTGATACAGGAATTTTATCCAAGACTGATAGAGGACGTTGTAGCGACATAGATTGACTGCACCGGGGTGATGAACAATGTCTTAAACAGAACGCTCCATTTGTTGATAATGCCCTTCCGTTAACATTAAAATCACAGCCCTATAATCTGACTATAGTCTCATGGAACATTGCGGGCATAAACTCGAAACTGGATATTAATGTATGGCCTGATTTTCTGAATGATTGTCAAATTATTTGTTTACAAGAGACCTGGCATAAAAATCCATTTTTGTGGACGGCTTTTCTACAATTGATACACAGGCAACCCCTTCGCAAAGCGGAAGAGCAAAGGGAGGCCTAGCTGTTTTATTATAGGTTACTTGCCCGTTGACATTGAAGCAAGCTTTTACTGCTTCACCTTATTTCCAGTTTTTATGGTTAGAAATTAGTGATCATCAGTGTTTTGTAATAATTAATTTTTACAATAATGTCTTTGATAGCAATAGAAACCATGTAATTGTATCTCTTGAGAAGGAACTTGATCAGTTTCTAAAACAGATCAAAGGAGATTACCTTTTGATCTGGAGTGGAGACTTTAATTGCAGGAAATGTGATATACTTGAAGGGAAACATTGTGGGTACGAGAATGAGTTTGGAGAAAGTTACACCCATTTCCCCCATAATATGTATGGTGAAGCAATCAATCGGGCTTTGTATAAGTACAATTTGGAAGTAGTGGATCAGACGACACAAGAGGGTCAGGTAGAGCTACCAACCTTTGAGGGGCATGGCCAGTGCTCTATAATTGATCACATATTGATCTCAGCACATGGCCAAAACCAGGTAGTAAAAATGGAGGTGGCTAAAAGTTGTTTAAGTGATCATAATCCAGTCTTGCTAATTGTTAGACTAAATGATATCCCTTGTGCAGGACAGTGTTTACTACCAACCATAAGAACACAGGGAGAAAATGGTATCTCGGTTAAAAGGTCGGGGATAAATCAGCCTGATTTTGTTGAGAGAATATTGGGTGACTGTAAAAATTAAATAGAATTATGTAAAAGTGGGGTGTCTACAAACAAAGACATTATTAAGGCTTTCGGCAAAATTACTGTAGCAATTTCACAGGGTTTAAAAATTAAGAAGAAAAAGAAAAAGGCAGTAAGCTGGTTTAACTCAGATTGTACAGAGGCCAATTGCCTACTAAAGAAGGCTTTGAAATATAGACCAAGAGATAATGACCAGATCAAAAATAGGAGGTTGATATATAAACAAACAGTGGCTAGAAGAAAGAAGGAGATCCAAAATGAAGCATGGGAAAAGCTTACGCAGGCAGCCAATACTAGGGACTCCTCTCTTTTTTGGAAAACTATAAATCATCCCTATTTTAAAGATAGTAGTGCTGTAAAAATTGAATGCCTAGTACAATCCCAGGAGTGGATTAATCATTTTTCAAAGGTTTTTAACCCAGATAATGAAACTCCGTCTTCATTGGCACACAGCGATTTAATACATAATTCAGATTTGAATAAAAATGAAATTCTTATAAACTCTGATAGTTTTAAGTTGGATCCCATCACTGTAGAGGAAGTCATATTGGCCCTTGAAAAAAGCGCGAATGGTAAGGCACCTGGAGTTGACGGTGTCCCTATAGATATTTTTAAACTTAATGTGGTATTGTGGGGTCCGGTGTTACAAAATGTGTTTAATGCTATTGCTGAAGGTTTGATCCCAAAAACATGGACAGAGAGCATTATCGTCCCTATCTTTAAAAAGGGTAATAGAAAAGACCCTAAGTGTTATCGCCCAATCTTCCTTCTTGATACAACATCTAAAGTAATGGGTAGGATTTTACTGGAGAGATTAGAATTGTGGGCAGGGGAGAATAAGATCCTTACTGAAACACAGTACGGTTTCAGAAGGGAGATAGGGACAATAGAACAATGCATTAATCTGCATCTCCTTATCTCTAAATATACAATAATAAAAAGGGCCATTTACACCTTTGCTTCGCTGACCTTACAAGCGCCTTTGATTTAGTAAATCACTCAAAATTGTGGCAAACGTTGATTAATATGGGGGCACCAAATGACATCGTGATTTACCTTTCGCAATTGTATAGCCAACTGAGTACTAGAGTGCGCTATGGGGTAGGAGTAGAATGCACAACAAGTTTTAGGGTAACTCGGGGAATTAGACAGGGCTGTGTCCTTTCCCCACTTCTATTCTCTCTATACGTAAATGGAGTGGATGCCGAGTTACAAAATTTAAGTGCTGATGTCCCAAGAGTAAGTAAACGTCCTGTGCCAATTTTACTATATGCGGACGACGCAGTCCTTTTATCGAGAACTGCGAACGGACTGCAGTCCCTGATAGAAAAATGTGCTGAATGTATGCATGATAGGGATTTAGAATTAAACTTGAATAAAACATTTACGATGGTGTGTGGGCAAGGGAAACCAAAAACAAAGACTCACCATGTAAATAATGTCCCTATCGAAACCACGAAATCGTTTGTATATCTGGGATTAGTTTTTAACGCAAAGGGACATTGGAGACCTCAGATAGAACAATGTAAATTAAAATTTCTCAGGTCAACAGAGGTAATTTTTAGATTTTCAAAAAAATTGGTAATAAGCCAATTAAGGAAATCATGACACTATACAATAGTAAGTGCTTAAATGGAACCTGTTACGGAGCAGTACTGTGGGGGGTGGCTAACTGTGCCACCCTCCAAACTCAAGAAAACAATTTTTTAAGAAGATTGCTTGCGGTTCCAAAATCCACCCCTACATATAGTGTACACAAAGAACTTGGGGCACCGTATATTAGCGATTTCATAAACACCATTAGTTTAAATACTTGGTATGGGATATGGGATAAGGAGGGCGCGAGGTTTACGCAAGATGTAATTAGAGATTGTATTGCTTTGGACCACGGACGGCAAATTCCGTGGTCGTTATATATTAGAAATCTTTTAAAGGAATGTGTCGAAGAGGTTGATATAGCAAATCCCTCTCAAATACTTGAGTACGATAAAAAAGAATTAATACGTAGCTTAGTGGACTTACACAATTGGTTGAGGGAAGTAGACGCGAACATGAAACCATTGACGAAGGAATACAGTGAAAGAATTTCTGAGATTGGGTTACAAAATTATTTAATACAGATCACAAACACAACACACAGATTTTACCTTACAAGACTGCGGATGGGTCTGGCTCATTTTTTAATAGCCTTCCCAAAAATGGGCAAGTGGAGTCATGACTTGCCAAAATGCCCCTGTGACGGTAAATCTAACCAGACAACGTTACATTTTATCCTGTTCTGTAATTTTTATAGAGAGCTCAGGAAGTGTTTTTTACGGCCTTTGTTTTTAAAGGAGAGGTTATTTTTATATAGACCAGCCTTTGAATATATCTGTAGCCTAAATAATATCAAAGTTTGTAATGCAGTGGCAGTATTCATTCAGAAGGCTATTAAAATAAGACGTAATAATACACATCTTGAAGCACTTATCTACGAAGAAATCGGGGCATAATATGACAAAGGATGGCTATATGGTACATCTTACCCTGATATGAATACCTTATGCCTTACCACTCAGCACTTTTGTAAAGACGTTGACTACGATGGCTAATTTATAACTGTAATGAGCTATATATATTATATTATGATAGATATTTTGCACATAAAGTCTATGTTGGGTTAACGTTTACTCTTGTTTTTAACTTTTTAACTTGAATCTAATTCTTAAATAATGTGATGTATAGATGTTTTTATGACTTTTTAGGATGCTTTTATGGTTTGTGAATGTTTAAAACCGAATAAAGCTTATATTGATTGATTGATTGACTGATAGAGGAGCAAAAGAAGCACAAACTATTGGATGTACTATGAAACCACCAGGGAAAATTATTTTGAGTCTACCCAGGAACTATATATCAGCAACCCATTGGCAGTAGTGGTAATCGACCAAACAGTGTTATAGGTGGTTTACTCGGGAGCTATAGAAAAGCAACGGCGGGCTTCCAGTGGGAGGCATTGTTATACCATGAAAGAGTATTATATGTTGTCAGCCCAGGAGCAACAGAGGAGCTACCCATTGTAGGTACTGGTAAACCAAGAAGACATATTACATAGATTCTTCCAAGGAGCAACAGAATAGCAACACATCTGAAAGCACTATAAAACCAAAGGAAGTACTGTATCAAGTCTACACTGCAGTGACAGAGGAGCAATAGTTTAGAAACACTTTCTGGTAACTGTTAAACCACAAAGGAGTATAAAATGGAGTCTACAAAGAAGCAGGACAGGAGCAACTAATAGGAGTCACAGTTAAACCACTGTTGTTTTAGCCATTCAGCCGTGTCCAATTCTTGATGTTTTAATGGATAAAATTCCTTAATTGTTCCAGTTGATAGCAGAATTCTTGAGGTTTTGGAGATTTGTATTCATATCCTTCTTGACTGTGTCTAACCACAGTGATCTTGCTCTTCCTCTTTTCTGTTATCTTTTCATCATTTCCAGGAGAAAATTCCATTTTTTTCAAGGAGTGTTCTCTTCCCCTTCTGTGACCAAAATATATGAGCTTCGTTTTTATCATAATCAATCCTAGTGAAAGCTCTGGTTTGATCTGGTCAAGTATTGATGGATTTGTTCTTCTATAGTTCAATGGATATGCAAAAGCCTTTGCCAGCACCAGGGTTCAAAGGAGTCAATTCTTCGGCAATCATTTTACTAGTCCAGCTTTCACATCCATGCGTTGTTACAGGAAAGACAATTGCTTTGATGGTTCGTATCTTTATTGTCAGCGAGATTTCTTTACTTCTTATCACTTTGTCCAGGCTCATCAATGATTTTCTTCCCAGTAGTAGTCTTCTGACTTCAGGGCTGCAATTGCCCTCTCCAATAAGCTGCAATCCTAAGAAAATAAAGCTTCTGACAATCTCTATTTCTCCATTGTCAATTCTGAAGCTTCAAGGTGCCTGCCACAGGGTGTGGGGATCAACAGTGGGGCACCATAGGTGCCCCCTTGGCCTCCAACCGGAGGCCGCGCACCAATGGGGGCCCTCCTGGGGGGCCCCAAAATCAAGTTCTGACAGCCTTCCTGTGTCAGAAAGGCTGGCACAGAAAGGGCGTGTAAACCCGACGTCATAGTCCCTCGGGCGGAAAGAGCCGCCCTTGGGATTACCGGCCACATTCCGACTGGAGGACGGGCTCTCTGAGCCCGTCGGAAGCCAGTCGGAATGATTGTTTGCATTCCTTTCTGACCAACTCCATCGTAATGGGTAGGTCGGAAAGGAATCCGACCAGCATATTATGATGCGGTCAGAACGGCTCTGACCGACGGTCAGAGCCGTTTCCTACTGCATCATAATTAGGCCCCTAGTTGTATATTTTTACCTGCCACGGTTGGAGTGAATATATCAATGGATGCATATAAAGATTAAAAAGATGAGGGGGGGTGTGGCTTGGCGAGCCAGCATGGCGGACGCAGCCTGAGTGTGTTCCGCGTCTCCACGCCAAACCGCGGTCAAAATTCGCCTGTAAACCCGGGCGGAGGAGCCGCTAATTAGCTGTCCCTGTTAGGGGCGGCACTGGGCACCTGCTGACCGATTTTGAGGAGTTTCGGAGCCGTGACGGCCCGCCGCGCATCGGGTGAGTGGCGACGCCGCGGCCTCCTGGACCCGTGGCTGTGATCCCCTGCCTGTGGGCGGCCTCAAGACACTAGGCGACACCGGGGATCTTGGCCTGGCCGGGGCCTTGCTGCGGCTGCTGGTGGAGTTCAGCGGAGGGAGGTGCGGCCGGCCAGAGACCGGCGTGGTGGATCACCCGCAGTCATTTGCCTATTCCAGCCTGCCGGAGCCTTCCCGTAGATCGCTGTGGGGCCCGGACGTCACCGGGCGTTTCAGAGGACCTGCGCCCTGGCTGCCGGGCACCCCTGAGGCATCGTGACCATCCGGCCCATAGAGGGGGTCATCAACGTGGTGCGCACTACTCTTCCTCCCCTCCCCCCTCTGTGTCCGGTGGAATTGGGCATCCCGTGGTGCATACCGTGTGCGTCGAAGACCCCACTGGAGCAGCTCCCCAGTACATGTCGCCCCCGGCCTGCCAGTGCACGGCTGAGAAGATGGCCTGGATCTAGGCTGTTGAGCCTATTGCACACCTTATCCCTGCACCGTCGGAGAGCCTGACGCGCCAGGGCCTGGAACATCGACGGCTCAGTGTAGGGCACCGCAGTGCGTGGCGGGGGGCCTGCGCCGGACTGTTGCTGATTGTGCCTGGTGGGGTTGCGGCCCTGCGGACTCCTGTGCTGCCTTGAGTGCCCGAGCCGTGACGAGGGCCGAGATAGTGCTGGCACGGCCTGCTGTCGAGCCCCGCAGTCGGGCTGATCCTTCCATTGGGCCGTGTGGTCGCTTGTGCGCCCCCCCAGAGAGAGGCCGTATACTACTCCCTGTAGTGGCATGATGGGCAGAGATAAGCAGGGAGGTGCTGGCGCCAAGCAGGGCCCAACTGATCAGTTTACCGCACCGGTCAGCGCCCCCCAGGTGGCGTGGGGGTGAGCCCGCAGCCGGACAACGCGGACTTCCTGGTCGCGATCAATGGCGCCAGAGATACATTGGAGGCCAAGATAGGTGCGGTGGGGTCGGAGGTGTCATTCCTCCGCCAGGACCTTCGTAAAGCCGTGGACCGCATCACGGAGGCCGAAACAAGGGTTTCCACGGTTGAAGACACAGTGTCCACCCTCCAGAAACAAGTTAACAAGCTTACTGTGGTGTCAAAAGAGCTCGCATCCAGGGTGGAGGACGCGGATGGTTGGGCACGCCGCAACAACCTACGCTTCGTGGGCCTGCCGGAGGGATGTGAGGGAACCTCTATGACTCGCTTCATTACGGACTGGCTGACCGACCTTATGCCCAGAGACATACTATCGCCATGCTTCATCATAGAGCCGCCCATCGGGCCTTGACCCAGAAACCACCCCCGGGCGAGCACCCCAGGCCAGTCATCGCCAGGATCCTGAACCATTCAGATCGTGACGCTATCCTGCGCTGCGCCAGGCAACATAAAGATCTGTTTCAGCATGATTCCAAACCAGTTATGGTATTCCCGGACTATACTCGGCTTGTTCAACAGCAGCGTCAATCCTTCACGGCTGCGAAGCGAAAACAACGCGACATGAACCTGCAATATATGCTGCTGTACCCGGCTCGGATGAGAGTCATCTTTAATTCGAAATCATTCTTCTTTGATACCCCAGAGGCCGTGTTTGCATGGGCCGAGGAGCACCCCCGACTGCTGCCGGGCTCGCCATCTGCAAGAGACTCCGATTCCTCCCAGGGATCGCGACGTAGTCGGTCCCGCCGGACAAAATCAAAGAAACGACATGGTTCAAAATCCGATAGACATTCGGCAAGCCCAGAACGACTCTCCTGAACAGAAGGGCACCAGATCAGCAGTAGCCGCAAGTATATGTACCTCTATTTAAGTAAACCAGAACGCTGATTTAAAGTACTCCTCCTCCGTGAAGCGTGGAGACTGGCCACAGGACTGCCAAGCCATAGACTCTTTTTGAGCACCCCCATGTTTAAAAGTTCTGGTGGGAGGGTTGGGTATTGTTGGTGCTGGGGCACGGGGCTCCCCATTGGGGGCCCGGTCCCCCTTGCATCGCGACAGATGCTCCTCGTTTTAGGCAGCGTAGGGTGGGGGGGTGGGTGGTTTCCGAGTTAAAACGTTTTGTATGTTATATGCAGACAGGACACATAGATCGTCATTCTTCACCCAACACACATTCCACATACAGACTGAATGGCGCCAGATGACATAACCCCTCCTGGGGACCTCAGGGTAGTGTCTTGGAATGTCCGGGGTCTACATAATAAAATAAAAAGGGGCGCAGTGTTGCGCCAGGCGAAGAGGTATAGTGCTGACCTCCTCCTACTGCAGGAAACCCACCTCCAGGGCACCAGGGCTGCATGTTTGGCCCGTTTTGGCTTTCACCATGTTTACCATGCAGGGTTCACTAGGGGCTCCAGGGGGGTGGCGATCCTGATCCACCGCAGGGTTCAGTTTCAATACATCGCCCATAGGGCAGACCATGGGGGCAGATATCTCTTTGTGACCTGTACATTATACGGCGAACGGGTAACTATCGGCTGCATATATGCGCCCCCCCACTTGGTCCGACCTTCATCGATAAGATCACTGCCGTATGGGGGGACATCCAAGAAGACCTGACACTCCTGGGGGTCGATTAGAATGACATTATGGGCCCCTTGGACCGATCAAGACATATCAATCCCCAGCAGCCCGTGAGCTCCACTAGATTGCACTCCCTTGCGTCCGCATTGGGCTGGGCGGATGTGTAGAGGGAATACCATCCCTCAGAGCGGGGGTATACGTTTTTATCCCCAGTACACGGGACCCAATCCCGCCTCGATTACTTTTTCGCCCCACACGCCTGCCTCCATTGCTTTTCACAGGTAACACATTATCCCCGCGGACTCTCAGACCACTCCCCAGTTGCCATGCGATTCCACACACGATCTCGCAGACCCCCCTTTCGCTGGCGTATGTCCCCGTGGCGCATGCGATGCCCCAAAAACCAGGACATGCTACATACAGCTGTGTCCACATACATTGAGTCAAATGGCCCGACCGCCCCGTCCTGTAGCATATTGTGGGAGGCTCTCAAACCCACTATCCGGGGGGTTGAAATCAGCTATTGCACGAATGAAAAGCGCTTGCGGCGAGAGCGGCTCGTGGACTTAGAAGCGCGTCAACTGGCTCTTGAGCAACAACTGGCCGTCAACCCTAGTCCGGGCATTAGACATAACCTGCTGCTGACACAGCAGGACCTACGTCAACATCTATTGGGGGAAGCCAAAGACATCTGGGAAGCATCCCAACACAGGGTATACCAATGGGGAGACAAATCGAGTAAAATGCTCCATCGGCTCTGCCAGATGGATAAATCCCCAGCGATGGTCCCAACAATTCAGGGTGCAGATGGGTTCCTCATCTCCTCACCGGTCGGGGTGGCCAAAGAGTTTGCGCCTTACTTCACCGTTCTCTACGCCGAACATGAGCAGATCTCTGCCGATCTTATTGCCGAGTTCCTTAGAGACATCCCACCAAGGAAGCTCCCTGATCAAATGCGCGACCAACTGGAGGTGTCTATCACTATTGAAGAATTGACGAATGCCCTCAATGCGCTTCATCTGGGGCCGTGCCCCAGGCCCTAATGGGTTTCCGATGGAGTTCCTCCGACCGCAGCGTCATCTCCTGGGCCCCATCTCTTGGCAATGATTCAGGAGACCGTAGACTCTGCTATATTACCCCAAGACTGGCGCCATGCCGAAATTGTGCTTTTCCATAAGCCCGGGCGCCCTCCAGAACTTCCTTTATCCTATCGCCCCATATCCCTTATAAATTTTGAACCCAAACTATTAGGGAAAGTGTTGGCCGACCGCCTCCGCTCTTGTATTTCGGATCTGATCCACCCAGATCGGGCCAGCTTCATGCCTCTGAGAGCTACCCGCCATAATATCCGGCGTGTACATAACGCCCGGGCTGCAGCCCCAGCTCTCGGCAGGCCAGCAGCCATTCTACTGGCTGATATAGATAAGGCCTTTGACTCCCTGAGCTGAATCTATTTGTTTCAATTGCTAGAGGCATGTAATTTTGGACCCCGATTTCTCGCCTACGTACGCTTGTTGTATACAGACTTGTCTGCTTCGGTGCGCATTGCCGGACACCGCTCGACCCCTTTTCCTATCTAGCGGGGCACCAGACAGGGATGCCCCCTGTCCCCCCTATTGTTTGCCTTGGCCATTGAGCCCCTGGCTGCATGGGTCCGGTGGGACCCGGTCCTTCGGGGCTTCGACTGATCGCGAACGCGTTCCGACCGCATCGCGCTGTATGCGGACGATGTCTTATTTTTCATTACGGATCCATGGTTCTCCGGGCCACGCGTGCTACAGATCCTTCGGGTGTTTGGGGAGACTACCGGGCTCCACACAAACCCGTCCAAATCAATCTTATTTCCAGTATGCGGCCCCCAAGGGAGTGATGCCTGGGCGTCGCAGCTGACTCACGTGACAGACGGCTTTAAATATCTTGGGGTGTATATCTCGGCCTGTCCCAAGATATCCTGGACACATAACATCACCCCTCTACTTGTTGGCCTCAACAGTGAAACTACCATATGGTCTTCCCTTCCATTGTCCCTCTATGGCTGTTCCGCTATATTTAAAATGGTTTCGCTTCCCCGGATGCTATATCGCCTTCAAAACTTTCCATACCCTATCCCGCGCTCCTGGTTTGTGCAGGTCAACGCTATACAAAATAAATTTCTTTGGAATGGCGGAGCGATTAGAGTTGCGCTTCGCACATGCGTGCAATCTACGTATTGTGGGGGCATCGCGGCAGCGGATATCTACTCATACTATGTGGCCTCACATCTCCTTGTGATAAATGAGTGGTGGTACAACTCCCCCGCGGACCCGGCATATGCAGCGGACCATGCGGCGCTGGAGCGTGCCCCCCTCTTATACCTCTTATATAGAGTGGTGCCACTGGACGCCCTGCCCCCAGCGAGCAGGGTTGTAATCTCGCTGTGGCGGACCAAGGTGAGACAGATGGGCTGGGGTGGGTGACTCACCCGGGCTACCCCACTGTGGCAAGGTACACACCTACGCTCGGTGGTGGCCTTACAAGGCTTTCGGGGATGGGATCTGGTGGGGATATCGACCCTCGGTGATGTGATGCGGGGCACTACCATAAAGACATACCAACAGCTGCAAACTGAGTACGATTTGCACAGAAAACAGTTTTATAAATACCTCCAACTTCGCCATGCACTCACCCCCCTAATCCGCGCACTAGACACTCTCCCGGAGTTTCACCCGTTAGAGGGCCGCCTACTCATGGGTGACCTCGGCCAACACAAAATCAAACAGATATATCAGACCTTAGTTACCCACACTAAGAGGACAATGGACAAGACGCGAGAGGCCTGGGCAGCGGATGCCCCTGACATAACGGACGACGACTGGGCCGAAGCCATAGCGAGAGCGCGGGGGCGGCGGTCTCTACCAGATACCGCCTGATACAATTCAAGTACCTACACTGGGTATACTATACACGGGTCAGGCTGTGGAGGATGGGGGTGATCCAGTCCCCCATGTGTCTGCGGTGCGACCGCGAAGAGGGGACATTCTTACACACTGTCTGGGGCTGCACGGTGCTGCAGCCCTACTGGAACAAAATTAGATCATGCCTTCAGGAGGTGTTGGCGTGGGCGCTCCCGCTAGACCTGCGACTTTTTCTTCTCCATGCCACGGAAGGCATAGGGGACAACATATATAAGCAGCATTTGCTGTTCCTTGCTCTTGTGGTCGCCAAACGGGACATAGCTCAATCCTGGAAAAATACACTGCCCCCGTCAATTGGCAAGTGGAAGCGGGAGCTGGACAGATGCATGGGGCGGAAATGGCAGTCTTCCTGGCACGTGGCTGCCCCAAAAAACATAGGAAAATTTGGACCCGATGGGCGACATACCGTGGAATAGAACTCCCCCCACTGCCATCTGTAGACCCATAACTGACACTATACTTGTATTTTCCATTATCGGGGAGGCACAGTATTGTGAGGGAATGAATGTTCGGAAATATATGTTATATAGATTTGCCGTAGATCTAGTGATGTCTGCAAGTTACATTGGTTTCTTGACCTGCATGTTCAGCAGGTGTTCATATATGGGCACAATGATGGTTTCAAAAGATAATGTATATTATGTTCTCCTACAGGTCCTTGTAGGGCGGATACCCACTTATTGTCTAAACATGCAAATAAAATTTGTTATTAAAAAAAAAAAAAGATGAGGGGATAGAGCGGAACCCTGAGGCACTCCACAGTTTAGCGGAACCTTAGCAGAACATAAAGGAGAGAGGCGGGCCGATAAAGAACAGTCTTTAAGGAAGGATTCCATCTAATCAAGGGCAGCACCTTTCAGGCCTGCGGTCCTGACTCATTCAATCATAAAAGCATGATCGACCATGCCAAAGGCCGCTGATAGATTTAATAGTACCAAAGCCTGAGTAGTACCTTTATCTGCTTCTTTCCTCAAGTCGTCAATAACATCAAGAATGGCTGACTCCATTGAATAAGCTGGACGAAAGCATGCCTGATCTGGGTCGAGCAAGTCAGACTCCTCCAGAAAGGCACAGAGATGGTTAGTGACATGAGTCTCCAATAGTTTTGCAAAAAAGGGAAGTAGTGAAATTATCGTATAGTTTTTCAAAATAGTGGAATCCTCTCTAGGATTTTTTTAAGGGGGGTACAACTGCCTCTTTGAAGGAATGCAGGACTTGTTCCCCCTAAGAGATTGGTTATGGAGGCAGGTAGCTATTTCAGGAAAATGGGAAAAGATGTCTTTTTGGATCTGAGGAGGGCAAACATCGATAGAAGAGCCGGATTTAACTCTAACTATCATATTGACAAGACGATCATTATAGATATGTAGAAAATCTGACAGAGCAGCAGAGTTTGTGTCTTAATGCAAAGCTGCAATGTTTAATGAGCAAGGTAGAATGCTATTTTTTATTGTCTTTATTTTGTCTACCAAGAAGAGGTTCAAAGCATTGCATAACTCTTGTGTATAGACCCCTGTTATGGTCACTCTGTCTGTGTTGGAGAGTTCTCTAACTGTCTCAAAGATAGCCTTAGTTTTGTTTTCTGAATGTAACATTTTGTTTGAATAAAATAGATTTTGCCTGTAAAATAAAAAAATGTGTAACTCTTTAAGCGTTGTACAAAAACGTCCCTAATTTCAGGTAAATAGGATGCTCACCATCCCAGTTCTGTTTGCCGAAGTTAAAATTTTGCAGTTTTTAGCTCATCATAAAAACCATTAGGATGCTGCATGGCAACAAGAGTTTTTTATTTTATGAAGGGGGGCATATGTATTGCTGGATGTTGTTAACCAGTCCATAGTTTTTCTTTCAAAATTATCCAGGTTTTTAGTGGGAATAGGTAAGGAATGTGCCAATGTATCACAGAATGAATCAAGATTTATCTGATTCCAATTTCTAGAAAAGATACTTCTGCATGGAGGAGGTTTCGGCCAAGAGAAATCTTTCAATACAAACCTAATGAAATAGCGGTCCAACCAGATACAGGGAGAAATGGTCAGATCCAAGATGTTAAGTTAGAGGACCAAATCTGATCTAAGTTGGGACCTTTTATATTTATATAATAATTATAGCCGTTTGGCATCTAACTTCCTCATTCATCTAGAAGTTTGAATCTCTGAGAAAAATGATTTTCGCATGATCAATGGACAAGGCTAATGAATCCACCAAAAGTTAGGGGAATTGTTGCATATGGCCGGGAGTCTGTGCATAAGGATAAATAGCAGGAATCGATATTGGGGTAAGATTGTCTAGTAAAAGGTATTTTTAAACAGCTGCTGTGACTCTCCGCCTCTTTTCCGCTGCGGTCTGTGAGAGTTAAGGAGATAAAGGTTCGCTGGAAGGGCTGCTAGGATATCAGGTACAGATTGATCTGTAAGCCACGATTCTATCAATAAAACCCGGTATTTGTAAAGCGCGAACAAATCACCCCTCAGGGTCTCTAGGCGCTGGGGGCCTTCGGGAAGATTAAGCGAGCTATTGCCCCGAGTCACATGGTGCTGGGCTGAGCTGCCACCAGAGCCGGGGATCAAACCGTTAGCCCCATGCTCTGGGGTCAGCTGCCCTGGCTGCTGCACCACACCTCTCCCCTGCGCTATCCAGAACAATCTATCAGGAGAATCAGACATAAGTAAATTAAGTATCTCAGGTTGATGCTTAACCAAGGAGCGGGTATTGAGGTAGATGATTTTAAGGTGGTATTTATTTGGGTAGACCGACACATGAGCTTATTTTTTGGTAGGCAGTAAGAAGGAATTAGACTGGAGTCTGGTTGGATGTAAAAGTTATCACTGGAGTCTGAATAAGTATGCCTAAATAAGTTTTTATATAATAGAAGAGTCAGGTTTCTATTTTCCTGGAGATATATTTCTAAGGTCCTCAGACGTATAGACCAATGGACAAACATAATGGCTGGCCCCTGGCCCCGGCCGGTCGAGGATGGGAGCAGACGGACTTGCTTTGGCACACCAGAAGTGCATCAGCGCTGCAGCCAGTACCTATTATTGCTTTGAGATCTTCCACACTTTGGGCAATTGGTGTTGTGTCATCAGCATAGCGCAGGTTGTTGATTTTTCTTCCTCAAATTTTGATTCCGAACTGAACGTCATTGAGTTTTGTATTTTTACATATTTAAACACAATATTGAAAAAAAAATATTGTGATACATAAATATTTTTTCAAGAATATCGGGATGTCAGAAATATAGTCAACAAGAATATCGAAGGTAAAAATATCGTTTTAAGTGTTGTAAAAAATATTGATTTAGAAAATATCATCATATGTAATATTATTTGTAAGTGTTATTTTGTATAGAATTTATTGTACTGTGTTTGATTTAGTAAGATAATTTATTAATTCTGAAATTGTTGAAGTTTGTGTTTTAGTTGTATTAATGTATAGAAATAATGAATTTGTAATTTTTGTTTAGCAGCGGGATATTGGGTTTTTAGGGGATAAGCGTAGGGAGATTTTTAAAAAGTGGATATCTTAATGTTTATCTAATGTTATTTATTATAATGACATGCAAGTTAATATTGCACATTTTTAAAGTGTATTTTGTTACATCAATATTTTTATAAATATTAATTTGTAATTAAATAATATTTATTAATCATAATAATTGTTTACAAATATTATTTCATTGCAAATATTGAAATTAATAAATAATAAAAAAATGCAAATTGTTTTCAAATTAAATTAAATGAAATAAAAAATGTATAAAAAATGTCTACATTTTTATGTTGAAAATTATGTCATTGTAATAATATATTCAATTATTTTTAATTATTAATTTAAAGATTGTTTTTTATTATTTGCAAATTTTGGATTATGATTGTAGTTTTTATTTTATGGTTCAAAGTTTAGGCATAGTAGTAAGTATTTTTTTAAATTTATTAATTATTATTATTAATAAAAATATGTTTTATATATTATTTTTTATTATGAATATAGAGGTTTTGTGTTAGTTGGATACTGTCATGTGTTTGTTAATTTTAGTTTATTTCATAGATGAAAAATTATGTGTGAGTATGGAGGAATGATTGTGTATATACAATTTTTAGCCTGTAGCAGCTTGCATAAAAAGTTTTAGTTTGCAGTGGAAATACAAATGTTCACACCTTTAGTGTCCAACACCTTCTCCAAATTAGTATAGATTGGACTGGAAATTGCAAATGTCATCCCTTCAATGTCAACACCTTCCTCAAATTGGTATAGATTGGAGTGGGAACAGTAATTGCCATCCATTCAGTGTCCAACATTTTCCACAACTTGTTATTAGAGTTGGAATAGTAAATGTCCCCCTTTTAGTGTCCAACACTTACCACAAGTTGGTATAGATTGAAGTGGAAATAGTAAATGTCAGCATTTTAGTGTCCAAAATCGTTGCCAAACTGGTATATATTGAAGTAGGAGTAGCAAATGTGACTCTTTTATTGTCCAACACCTTCCTCAAATTGGTATGGATTGGAGTCGAAATAGCAAATGTCACCCTTTTAGGGCCTGCTTATTAGTTTAGCGGTCCATGGACCGCCAAAATCACGGTGGCACGGTGGTGGCGGTCCGGCCACCACCGCACTGATGCTCTGACCACTGTATTACAGATTTGGCAATCGGGCCGCCAGTGGACCGCCGCAACTACCAAGGAACTGTGCTGCTATGGTACTGCCATGCATATTATGAGTTTCCTGACCGACAGCAGTCTCATGAAGGTTCTTACTCCTTGAAACTGCTGCCGAGCAGGAAAGAAAGTGGCCCTACAGGGCCCCCGTCACCCCTTGCATGTTAGTGCATGCAGTGGGTCATATGTTGTGCCCCCCTGTGTGCATGCCCCCCCCAGTACCTGTATGTCATGGCATGGATTGCACCAGTCCATGATGCATAAAAGAACTGCATGTGACACGTTCCCATTGCAGTTCCTATTTTATAGGCACCGCTGTGGGACCGCCAAAGAAACACTCGCCAGAGATTAAAAGGTCATGATCTGGTAGGTGGTGCTCACACAGCTTTGGCGGTCTTGGAGCAGGGTGGCGGCATGGTGGCCCCGCTCCAAGACCACCAAAGTCGTAATTATGCCCTTAGAGTCCAACACCTTCTTTAAATTAGTATAGATTGAAGTGAGAATATTAAATGTCACTCTTTTAGTATGCAACACCTTCCCCAACTTGGTATAGATTGGAGTGGAAATAGTTGATATCAACCTTTCATTGTCCAACACCTGCCCCAAATTGGAGTAGATTGGAGTGGAAATTGTAAATTTCACCCTTTTAGGGACCAACACCTTCTCCAAATTGGTATGGATTGGAGTGGGAATAGTAAATGTCACCCCTTTAGTGTCCAACACTTTCTCTAAATTGGTATAGATTGGAGAGGGAATAGTAAATGTTATCCCTTTAGTGTCCAACACTTTCTTAAAAACGGTTTAAGTTGGAATACAGTTATTTACTTTTCAAAGTTTTGTGTGAAATCCTTTATTTAGATTGTATTTCTATGTAATAGAAATACTTTGTATTATTTAATTGGCATTGTTGTTGTTTAGAAATATAATATAAAATAGTTACATGATTGTAATAAATAACATTGGTAATTACATATGTTTATAATTTTTATGAGAGAACTTTTCAAAGATGCAGGTGCGAGGGATCGATTTGGAAAACAGGGTGAATGCTCAGCAAAGTTTCTAATTAAAAAAGGAGTGAGACAGGGCTGTGTGCTCGCCCCTTTTCTTTTTACTTTATATATTAATGGCATTGGCCAATTTTTAGTCGATCACTGCCAGGATTTTCTAATCATTAACAAATGTTCCAGTTGTATTATACGCAGATGATGCGGTTTTAATGGCACATACCCAACTGGGGCTGCAAAGAATCGTAACTAGTTTCGTTACTTTTATGCAATCCAGGGGTCTGAGTGTGAATACCACCAAAACCAATATAATGAAATGTGGTAAGAACAGTGCTAAATGCTGCAACATATTAATTAATAATAGTAAAATTGATAGCACTAACGAATTTTCGTATTTGGGGATTAATTTCGATCACAAGGGGACATGGTGTTGTGCAGTCCAGGCTAGGAAATTGATGTTCTCAAGAGCTACAGGCGCTGTGGTTAACTTCGCTAGAAAATTAGGTCGTAGACCAGTCCCAGAATTACTACAAATATATAAATCAAAGTGCCTTTCGACTGCCTTGTATGGAGCAGGCTTGTGGGGTTTTAAGGATGTGCAGTCAATACAATTGATTGAAAATGCATTTACACGATATTTGTTGGCCGTCCCGAGCAGTACCGCTAATTTTATTTGCCATTCAGAGCTTGGCATTCCATTTATCTCAGATTTTATAAAAACTGAACCTATTTTGCTATGGCACAAGGTGTGGGTGTCAAATGAGACCAGTTTTAACCGTGACATTATTAATGATTGTTTAAAGCTTGATAAGGCTACTTTTATTCCCTGGCTCAGATATATTAAACAACTAACCAGTGACATTGGACACCCTGAATACTATGAGAGGCCTGAAAGCATGGTGCTTATTCCGAGAAAGACTTTTAAAGTAGATTGCCTTGCCCACTTACAATCAAAGAGATGGTATAAAGAGAGCGTCAAACCAACTGTGATGAACAATCAGTTAATGTTAACATGTTGTGGTATCCAGCCATATTTGGTCCAAGCTCTGGAAACTATGATCGAATGCTATTGACTCGTTTCCGTCTGGGGATTTTTCATAGACTCACTAGCTTCCCAGTTATTAATGACTGGTCTAGGAACTTGGATGCCTGCCCATGTGATGATGTATCAAATCAATCCACGATCCATGTTCTTTTATTTTTTATAAATGGTGAAAGGTTTGTTCGGAGCTAAGTTTGGATGGATTGATCGATTGGATAATGATGACTAATTTTCTATGGCGAAAGAGTAGATGAGAGAATGTAAAGCTTAAATGGTGCATATCAAAGCCAAGTGTGAAGATTAAGAATACTAGAAAAACAATGCAATGCTGAATGGATAATGTAATTTGATTAACTTCTGTGGATTGGATAGTCTGTGACGAACATGCCAAAACTATATCCCGGTCCTTCATCCTTTCACTGACTGAACTGCAGTACATCGCTTTTCCCACCATCTACTTCCTCAAAAGGCTGTAGTTTATAGCTGAGGGAGTTAAAGGTTAAATTGGCCTGAGGTGATAAAAAAAATTAACATGCACATAGCAACACAAGGATTCTTGTTTAGCAATCCCTGTTGACAGCTTGTATGGCCAGCTTTAAGATAAAATCTAAATACCTTGACCCAAGATCCAACTGGCTTCCTAAACTTTGCAGAAAGTGAGACAAAGGTCTGATCACTTTGGACAGTTTGCAGTGGACTGATCTCCTATGTAAAATATGAAATGAAAAGGTCAGACTAGAGATGCTAAAATAAAATTCAAGTTGTCTGATCATACCAGAATCATTATTGTAGCTAAAACTAGACCATTCATTAGTAAATGGGCCTAATTCATGAATCCCCAAACCATCTTAGCACTTTACTTGGAAATCCTTCAAAAGAAAAAAAGCAGTTTTATAAAACTGGTATGTTGCTGTGTTTATTCTGCCTTAATTCCTTTCAGACAGTTGGAGAGTTTGACATGTGCCTTTAGTTTTATGAGAGCTGGTAATGGTGGCTGTGGCTCTAATCACATCAAATCAAGTGGCCCTAGGGGACCATCAATATACTGCTGCTGTGCCACTCCCTACGTAATTTTAAACAAGTTTTTGGCACAGAGTGACAGAGCATTGTTTACAATTTGTCTTTTTTTTCTTTCTAGCCGCTCCTGGTTACCAGGGACCATGTCACCAGGTTGCAGCAGACCGGATGCGGCAGCAGGAACTGGAGGCAAGCCGTGTCGAATACCGGTGGCTGATGGCCCAGGAGGAGGAGGAAGAAGTGGCCCAGGGCCCCAGCCAGACCCCAGCACCTTCAACTTCACATCCACAACATCTGCGCCACAGTCTGCAGGCAGCTGCCTGCCATCCAAGAACACACACTGCTGCCCCCCTCTCAGTCTCAGACCGCACCGTACTGCGCTGTGTCCTGTCAAGGCTGGCGCTCATTGAGGCCCTGAAGAAAAGACTGGCCCGGCACCTCGAGTAGATCCGTGTCTAGTTCCCTCTGCCCCATTTTTTACTTTTATTTTGGTGGGTGGGTCTTGTTTGTTGTTGTTGGTGGGGAGGGTGGGGATGTGGGAGTTGGTATCGGAGTTTCTATAATTTTTTCATAGACAATGGTTGGGGACGGGGAAATTTCATTGGTTTGGGGAGAGGGGTGAGCCAGTTGTTGTTGAAGGTGGGTTGAAGGGTGGGTTTTTTATTTGACTAGAATAATAAATATTTAAGTTTCTTTATTTATGTCTCTAATCAAGATCTTTGGGGGTGTTTTACTTTTCAAAGCTGCCTTTTAGCCCAACGTATTTTTAAAATGTGCTGATGGTGTGGTACAACAATTAGGTATGTGCTATTCCTATGTGGTACTTTTGGCCTACTACAATCCTAGTCTCTGCAGTCTGCAACTATATTGACCACTAAAGGGTGGTGGGGTTTGCAACTGCCTTTCCAACAACAACTTAGTAGAACAACAAACTATAGTTCTCTTACCGAATAGAAGAAGCAAGGGCTGCAGGGTATCCCAAGGTGCCATGGTGGGGGTGGTAGTAGCAGGCTAGCGCACTAACAACAGTGCATGAATCAGAAGTCAAGTCCCACTCCCACCTAGGTGAACTCCAACTGTAGGATTTTAATAAGAAGGATTATTCATCGCAGGCAACTAAATGGAAATTAAAAAAAATGAGTTAGTGTGTTATATATTATTAGCTTTACAAACACTTGAGACCAGACTGGCACACAACAAAGAATACTTGATGCAGAATAACAAACAAGAAACAATACTAAAATAGTCAGAGCAATGTTTGGTGAGCTAATATTTCGAGGAAACAAGAGTGACTCTTAGTCTCGCATTGTGATTCTTTTGGAGTAGGACTTAAAGTCTGGAGTGGACATGGTTATTGGTTAATCGTTTAACGCAACACACAAAGCCTGAATGATGATACTGACGATTGATGTTCTTCTATAACTAAAATATCAATCACTTTTAGGTGAGGGTGGGTAAATGGGGCCAGAGTGGACTATTGTTTCAGTTATAGGAGGAAATATGAAGATTCTGCACAGAGTTTGTGTTACTTTCACTACATCCACCCCACCAAGTGTGTGATCCATTGATGGTGTAAATTAAGCCACACCTCAATAAATCACACAGGGTTAGGGGTTTGATGAATGGATGGGAAGGGGGATTTGGGGAATGGTTTGACAAAGACAAACACTACACAAGGACAACATTCATCTGGGCAATGAGCAGTCAACCATCATAAATCTGTTAAGGGAGGAAAAGGAAACGAAGGAATGAGTACAGGTAACTTAAATGCAATACAAACCAAACAGTCCGTCTGCCCCCAGAGAGACCCAAGTTACATTATATCTAAATGTTCTGTTACCCATCTTTGAAAGATAGCAAATATATTACAAATTTTGGAGGAGTCAAGCGAACAACACACACAGTTCTAATGATTAATAAAAGAAAACATTATTACTGTATTGCCAAATTGGGAGTTGCATCTGCATTCTTCTTCGATTGTCTGTCAATCTTGGGTGCCTGGCTGATGCGGTCTGGTAAGGTAAGCTTGAGAGTTATGGTGCTTTTCCAGTTTGGCACAGGATAAGAGAAGGCCTGCGGATTGTAAAACAAAAATGATATTGTAGAATCAAGGAGAAGGACAGAAGGTAAACTTCATAAGGAGTGCACCGAGAAGACTCAGAGGCAGCACAAGAGAGAAGAATAGTCCTTTTTGTACTCATTCATGTTATGAGTGATGTGTGAACTATTAGGTGAAAGCAATTTTACAACAATCACACAAAGGTGGCCGCATGTAACCATTGGTATCGGGCTGATCAAAATCGCAACTGTCATGATCATCAATTTGTCATCATAAATCATAACAATAATATGTAGCCTAACATCACGTGCATAATGTGATGATCATTCATGACCAAATTTGTGTCTCCAGTTACCTACAACAACAGGCCCCAACTCAAGCAGCACTTAGCTTCAAATTTGAGCCAGACATCAATGTGCACACACGCTCAGCAACATTGCATTTTCCAAATCAAGTAAAATAAACACACCGCAGTCACCACCATTCCACAGAGATGGGTAGGCCACATTAAAGTCATCACCAAATCGATTGGTTTCAGTGAAGTTGAAAATTCCCTTCTTCTGGTGGCAGTTTTCGAAGTAGTCATGCTCACGCCCTGAGTACTTCCATCATCCTCCTGACTCCGAGTAAGGTGTCCAACTCCGTACCGACTGAGTCCCAACTCAAAAGCAATAGATCGACCTGTAGTACAATGTTGTTGACGCACAACAAGAGAAACATTGAGTAATTTTTGCGTATACTAGATTTGTGTTTGTGTTAACTACAGGGACTGGTCGGGTCTTTGAGGAGTGTGAAGCAGAAAACAAAGCAGTGTGGAGTGGACCCGGTGAACAAATCTTGCTAAGTCTCAAAGGGGAAGGAAAAAATCACCTTCAGGAAAAAAATTATCAGCCGTCGTTACTTAGGCCACAAACTTTGTAAATCATCACAAACACATTCAAGCATAATAGTAACAGATAAACAAACACCCAGTGTCACTGCCTGCCAACACATGAAGCATCTCAAAACACTCACAAACAACAATCACTCAGAGTGCAATGCATGCCATTAACCTGTTCTTCTAATTCAGGTGTGGCCACCGTGGTACATTGCTGATCCATTGTTCACGAAACAGACATTGCCCAGTTTTAAGTTGTAAATCAAATAATGTGGGGCAGTCTGGCTAGGGGGATAAACTAGGAAAGGATAGATAGGCACGAGATGAAGGCAGGCACACATTTGTATCTCCAATGTCCTAGGGGAAATCGGTTGTGGGGACTTCTTCACTGCACACTAGTGCAACTCCAATCCAGCAATAAAATGTGTGTAAAAAGAGGGTGGGGCTGCATTAGTGAGCCAGACACAAACAAATAAAATAAAATAATGTTCACTTAGCGACATTATTTTTTATTTTGTGTGCGTCAAAGCCGACCAGCGATAGAGAGAGAAAGTTCTATGGTTGGTGGCCCAGGCCTCGTAGTCAGAGAAGTAGAGTTCGTCCTCACACTTAAGTGGTTCACCCAGAAGTAGGTCAGCTAACACACTAATTCCATGGCCTGAGTCTGACCAATCACCCTCATCTTCCTCCAGAGGTACTTCAGGTATGGAGCAATTCGTGGCATAAAGTGCTGATTTATTTTGATCATGGTTAATCTCTTCACGTTGTGGGGTGAGAGACTGGTCCTTTTCACTATGACCAGGGCGGACTGGGAACACAGATCAGCCCTGGTAATTCTGCCAGACTGGCACCGGGACCCCGGGGCTGCTAGCGAGAAGCAGCACTGCCTCCACTTTAGCACTGCTGCCGGTTTTGTTGCAGGGGGCCGATATTGCAGCACTACTGCAAAACCGGCCCCCAGTAACAAAACCGGCCTCCACCACTTGAAAACCGCCCCCCATCCTCGCGGCTCACCGGGAAAATGCCCGGTGCCTGCTATGGCCAGTCCGGCCATCACTATGCCAACTGCACCAGCAGCATTGAAAACATGCTCAGTGGAGACACTGGTCACTGGACAAGCCAGATAGTTTACTGCCAGCCTGCTGAGCACTGGCCATTGGCGCCTTTTCCCATACCTACACACCAATGGGTTTTGATCAAGATAGACCTCTTTTGGGTCATCCAGATAGGCCTGGACCATGCGCTCAATAGTCATTGCTGCTCCACCTTGCTTGACCTCTTTTGCCTGCGCCTCTGCACTGGACTTAAGCCCTGCCAGTAGAGACTAATCATATGCAGATTTTGGGGGCAATGCTCCTGTTCCTGTTGTTGATGGTGTTCTTTTAGTTGGTTTTGGCTGCTGTGAGCCAACAGCACTTCCCTCAGGCTCTTGAAGTTGAAGGCTGCACAGCAGAACCTCTGCCCTGGAGGAGTGGCCTTCTAATTCCAGTCCATTCTTTTTCTAGCTCACTGGCTTGCTCAGCAATCCATGTGGCACAGATGTAATTTTCGGATGAAACAATGTCTCTTTGCACTCTCGCATTAACAGATAAGCGAAGGATTAAGCTCTCCACCGACTCATATGCACCTTTTTTTCCCCTCCACACTTGTGTACATTTCAGACACCTCCTTTATCTGTTCCTGTAGCACGTGCAACAACAAGATAGCTTGGCCCATGGTACTGTCCTCCTTGCTGACTTCCCGTGTGAACTCCTCAAAAAGAAGCAGCATCTCTGTCAGGCATTTGACTAGGCCCCATTGGCTCATCTCAATTATCATGCCTTTCACAGTTGCATCCCCTCTTTGTATGTTATATTCATTGATCAGTCTGTACTGCTCAAGCAGACATTGCAACATGTAGTAAGTTGAGTTCCAACATGTTGGCACCTCCTGTATGAGTGCTTTAACTGGCATTCTATGATCACACTGAATGACCCTCAGCTACTTTCGGGCTTTGAAAGAATGTCTGAAATGAGTGCAGATTCTTCTGCATGTGGACATTAAGTTGCTTACTCAGTTTTCTTTTTTGAGAAAGTCCTGTACAATGATGTTAACACAGTGCGCCAAACACAGGACCCTGAAATAGCCACCATCTGCCATGGCCTTAACTATATTACTGCCATTGTCCATGGCAACAAATCCAATGTTAAGCCCTCTTGGGCACAGCCATTCAAAGACCTTGTTGTTAAAGTCTTCCAAGATGTTTGCAGCAGTATGGAATTTCTCCATAGCGAACATGCCTACTGTTGCATGCTTCCGGGTGCCATTAAAAACTCAGCAGAGTCAACACCTACAGATATCGGTTCTCTAACACCAACAAAAGAGATCCAATATGCAGTGATGCACATGTAATTAGGGGCTTGGCAACTGGTCCACATGTCGGTTGTCATGTGGATAGTGTGAACAGCACTCTGCTGCAAAGCTTGTCCAAGCAATTCCAGCACATCGTGATGTAGCACTGGAACAGCAACTCTGGCAAAATAGGACTGGCTGGAAACCTTCCCTATCGGGCTGATGGCTGCCACAAATTCTAGAAAACCCACCCCTTCCACAAAAGAAAAAGGGAGGAGGTTCAGTGCTGGCATTTTAGCCAGCTTCGCATTCTACAAACGTGCCGTTGGGTGGTTGCATTCGTACTTCCCCTCCTGGCTAAGCATGCCAGGAATAGTAGCCTGGATATTTTTCTTTTCTGGTGCCACTGATGCAGGTGACTTCTTGAGAGCAGACAATGGTAGGCTCAATGTGCGTCTCAGCGGGGCAGTCACTGTATTCTCTTGCCTTGGTGTCTCGACCTGAGTCTTGTGCCATTGCGATGCTGATGTGGGCGATACTACTGCACTACTGGTACAGGGCTGCTTTGCGTAACGAAAATGTCTTCCTCTTCTTCACCTTCCACCATGATTGGATCGGATTCCCTGCTCAGCCTTTCGCCCCCCTTCACCAACACCACTTGCAATTTTTTGGCCACTAAGGTGCACCTCCCACTGCATTGTGTGGTGTTTTCTCAAATGGGTTGTTTGGCCTCTGGTACCATAATTTGTACCAAGCTTACCTCGACTAACACATGCTCCGCAAATGGAGCATATGGCAATGTTCTGTTCCTTCTTGCTAACTGTAAAAAAGTCCCAAACTGGGGAAGTCCACTTTCTGATGCTGGTGGCACTGCCAATGTTGGATGAACTGGCGGAAGGTAGACGTTTTGACGTTTGCCTCTCTGCAGTACCTACTTCTACTCAGGTGGTTGTGGATGTAGGTCTCTGCCAGGACTTTGCAAATATGACAGCTGGCAGTATCTGTGGTGCCACATCCCTCACAGCAGGTTGGGATGTGGTAACGTCGGTCTCCACTGGGACTGGGATAACATCCATGATGACTGACTCATTGTCATCCTCCTCCTCTACATCCATAAGTCTAGGGCTTTCAGGAACCTTCATTTTCCCTAGCCTCTCGTGATGTGTCTCACTCTCAGACTGAGGCGGGATCCAAGTGGTGTCTATATCATCAGAAGAGGGGCTTGGAGAAGAAGATGGTGCACTAACCCTCCTTTTTCTTGCTAGAGATCTGGAGGACAGTGGATCTTCTAAAAGAATGTCTTCCTCTACTTCCTCTGCATGAAGCTTAATCTCCAGAACTGCTCCTACTTTGGGAGGAACTACTATTTCTAGCTGCAGCTGATGTTGTCTTCTTATCTGAGTTTCCTGCAATGATTGGGTACTACTTTGCGAAAGAGATAAGTCAGTTTCAACGCCACTGCTCATCTGCGTTTGCCGTGATTAGACTGGCTGCCTTTGTGACAGACATGGGTTTGGGCGTAGGTTGGGGTGGGTCCGCTGATGCGGGGGTGCTGCTCCCAGCTTGCTCTCTGCAGGTTGGTGTGGCAGGCATAGGTTTTTTTCACTGAAAAAGGTCTGGGTCAACATACCAGTGATGGTAAGCTCCTTCTTATCACAAGCCACTTGAAGCTATCAGTTGGCAGTGGCACTTAGCTTCACAAGTTGAAGAGTAGTCTGTGATGTGTGGTCAGGTCGAGCGTCACGTCATGCACAGGCCTTCTGTATGGCAGTACTGTAGGTGATGTTGTCTCTTTTGTACCTAAAAGCAAACAAGCAAGAAGAACATCAGTGAAACGTAGCATTGTTGCAGTTCAATTAGTAGTACAAACAAACAATATCATTTAGTATGATCACTGGCTACTTAAGTTATTATATAAATAATTAACAATGCATTGTATCCACTATCCATTCGTAAAACCACACCTAATAAGCTAAAACAATTAAAATTAAAAACATTTAAAATACAAAAATGATAAATAAGTGAAATTATTCTCAAGCATATATAATTTATTAAACTGCTAACTCATTTCCCAACCATCCATGCTAGCCTATGGCAAAGGGCCACACTGTCTGGATGCACAAAATGGCCATAAACCATATGGTCACAACAACAACAACCAGCAAGGAGACATGGCCACAAACAAGAACAAATGCAAGGCTATGGCAAAAGCAGACTGGCTGGCTACTCAAAATGGCCGCCAGCCACATGGTCACAACAACAAGCGTGAAGGCATAGGGAACAAACTAAGAAGAACACATGCAGCCCTATAGGGAAAGCACACTGGCTGGTTACACAAAATGGCCGCCAGCAACATGGTCCCAACAACAAGCAGGAGGCTTGGAAATCAAAGAACACATGCAGACCTATGGACATTGACTATACAAAATGACCCCTGGCTACATTGCATGGGGAACAAAGACAAATGGTGGCCTATGGAAAACACACTGACACACTAGCCAAACAAAGGAGGCATGGTAACACAGAGAACACAGCAATAATTCAGCAATGCCAAAAACAAAAATGAACAGGACTAAAATTTTAACAAAACACATCCTGTAAAGGCATTACCCCACCTATACACTGTTTGCAGGAAGAAAAACGTGAGATACCACAAAAAAACCATATTGTATTTTAATCCAATGCCAGCCATGGTCTGAATGATGTTTCAATTCAACAGACACCACAGAAACAGTTGTTTCATGAACCCATGACTAGCTCTGGGCCTTCTGGCTGGAAGACCCATTGGTAGACTTGGCCACATAGTAAGGCATTAACCCACCTATACACTGTTTGCAGGGAAAAAAATGTGAAATACCAAAAAAAAACATTTTGTATTTTAATCCAATGCCAGCCATGGTCTGAATGATGTTTCAATTCAACAGACACCACAGAAACAGTTGTTTCATGCACCCATGACTAGCTCTGGGCCTTCTGGCTGGAAGGCCCATTGGCAGACTTGGCCACATAGTGAAATAAATCAATATTGCAAATTTATCAAAAAACATGTAGAAACTGTAGTGAACTCTGCAGCATTTATCCTCTATAAAAAGAAGAAAAATTACATGCAAAACAACAACCAGCAAGGAGGCATGGTCCCAAACAAAGAACAATTGCAAGGCTATGGCAAAAGCACACTGACTGCCTACGCAAAATGGCCACCAGCCACATGGTCACAACAAGAAGCAGGAGGCCGGAAAACAAGGAACACATGCAGGCCTATGGGGAAAGCATACTGGCTGGCTACACAAAATTGCGGCCAGCCACATGGTCACAACAACAACCAGCAAGAAGGCATGGCCACAACAAAGAAGACATACAAGCCTATGACAAAAGCACACTGGCTGGCTACACAAAATGGCCACCAGCCACATGGTCACAACTACTAGCAGGAGGCCTGGAAAACAAAGAACACATGCAGGCCTATGGACATTGACTATACAAAATGACCCCTGGCTACATGGCATGGGGAACAAAGACAAATGGTGGCCTATGGCAAACACATTCACACACTAGCCAAACAAAGGAGGCATGGTAACACAGAGAACACAGCAATAATTCAGCAATGCTAAAAATGAAAAGTAACAGGGCTAAAAATGTTTACAACAACACACATCCTCAAAAGGCATTATCCCACCTATACACTGTTTGCAGGAAAACAAAAACGTGAAATACCACAAAAAAATCCATTTTGTATTTTAATTCAATGCCATCCATGGCCTAAATGATGTTTCAATTCAACAGACACCACAGAAACAGTTGTTTCATGCACCCATGACTAGCACTGGACCTACTGGCTGGAAGGCCCATTGGAAGACTAGGCTACATAGTGAATTTAATCAATATTGCAAATGTATTAAAAAACATGGAAAAAATGTAGTGAACTGTGCAAAATAATTCTTTATAAAAGAAGAAAAAGTACAAGCAAAAAAATAACTAGGCCCCTACTAAAACTGCGGGCCACCCACCACAATACATTTTAAAAATCAATTAAAAGTACAAATAAATCCAGGAACATGCCCCCAATCAAACAAACAGCACCCTTATTCACCAGTTTTTCAACTTATTTGTGAAATTTCAAATACAAAGGGGGTGATTATGATGGCGGTGAAGCCGCCACTGGCAGACTGCCGGTGGGGGGTTCACCGCCATTGTAAGGCTTTTTTCTGCCCACCAGATCAGGATGGTGGGCGGTGAGCCTGGCGGGCAGAAAGCCTGTCCACCACGGGTCTGACAGAGGCAATCATTAAGGTTGCCTGTCGGACCCACCCCGCATCCATAAAATGGTGGCGTGCCTAGCAGGCACCGCCCGCCAGATTTGGATGTTGCATCCCCACCAGCCTGTCTATGGCGGTTCAGCCGCCATTAAAAGGCTGGCGGGGATGTACTTTGGGGGCCCATTGCAGGCCCCCCTTGTGCAGGGGCATGTGGAATTTGCTCTTGGGGGCTCCTATGGTGCCCCCCTACAGTTCCCTGCACCAGGTGGCAGGCACCGCATGGTGCCTGTCACGTAGTGCAGGGAAATGCATGACATGCATTTTTACCATTGCGGCGGGTGCTGCAGCCCGCAGCACCCGCCGCAATGGTAAACACGCACAATGCAACCGCCACAGTGGCGGTCGTATTGTAATGTCATGTGTGGGACTGCCGCCATATAGGTGGCTGGTCCCAATCCCCGGGACGATGGCGGACGGACTCAAGTCCGTCCGCCATCGTAATCACCCCCAAAGTACTTAAATCCAATGGTATATATGCAGTAGACAAGGGGAGTGATCCTTCCAGCTCCAAATCCCAACGAAAAGTGACCAGGAGAAGAACAAAGCACTGGGAGAAGACTGCTGGACAGGAACAGGAAGTTGGAGACTCTGGGGCACTTCCTTCCTCTTGGACAAAAGTTTTAAAAAAGGATTCCTCGTACAAAAAAAACAACGCCAACTATCCATTGAGGAGGTTTTTGATTTCAAATTGTCATTTCGGGAAGATTTTGATGCTTCTCGAGGACAGAATCTGCCCCAGATTGCAGCTGCGGTAGATCCTGCGCATTTGGGAAAGCATTCATCACAAATCCTCCACCAGAAGTTGCTGGTGCCCCCAAAAGATGTGTTGGCAACTACAAATCTCAAGGGAACTTGCGGCCAGCTACCAAACCTCGTGGCACTCCCTTACAGCTCTGAAATTTCGTGGGCGAGCAACCGGCAAGTCGCTCCCACACGTGCGAAAGGACATTCTGAGCGCGCTAACAAAAAAAACACTCCACTGCATTGTGGAGTGCAGAATTTATCTGTAACTCTGCATTCTATGAAGAATGCAGAGTTGCAAAACTCTGCAAACTCCGCAGGTGGGGCGGAGTTTTACGCCCAGGCCTAATCCTTTTAACCACCCAATTCTGTGCTCAGGAAACTGTGGGTGTCTATTCTAGCGATATCAAAGTTAGATTGCTCACTGATTTGTGTAACAAAGATATACATAAAATATGTTCCAATGATTATTCTAGTTTGGTTTTACATACTGAAATATGCTTGATATATATACGTATATGTTGCAGGCTTGTCTAGAAAATAGGAGTGCAGACATTATGGCAGGTGATCAGAGGGAAACTTCATACTCTCTCCAGCCCATACAATGCAGCAAAAGCATTTCTTTATGGAAAGAGCAGGTGGGCTCATTGCTGCCCTATCTCTTTCCGCAGGGTAATTAGGAGTGTGTCAGAGACAGGGATCATCGACCAGGAGGGAGAGGTGATAACCGTAGTTGCCGCTGAGCAGTATTTACATATTCTACATACCGGTAGTCTGTCAGTCAAACAAACTTTATTTGGCTTTTACAAAAGAACATAAAAGTTCAATTGTACAATATATGTGCAACATTAAAAATCTATTACACCATACGTATGCCACACCACACCTCAATATCAACTTAATAAAATGAATACTGAGTTAGTAAAAACAATTTGTAAAATTCATAAAAATACACACAGACAAAAAAATGAATAAAAATAATCTCTCAGCAACACATTCGACCACAACTAATCATCATATTTTAATCACAGCTGGATCTAAGCCTAACTGCAGACCTCAAAAGACAGAGAACATGAAGTACAGTTGGGCCTATTAGGATGACGGGCGGACTTTCGTCCGCCCGCCACCCTAGCGGTGCTGGTACCGGCCGCCAGTGGTGCGGCGGTCCCGCACAGGTGATTAGGATGCCACCGTGGCGGTGGCATCCTCCATTCCCAGCATTGTGGCGGGCGGTGCTCACAGCACCGCCCGCCACAATGCTGGGAATGCACTGTGTGCATCGTCATGCACAAGGTGACAGGCACCGCGAGGTGCCTGCCACCATGTCCATGACAATGCAGGGGGTTACCATAGGTACCGCCCATGTGCACACCCCACCCCCCCCAATACCCTGGGGGCCCGCAACAGGCCCCCGAAAGCAAAATCCGCATGGGTTTCCATGGCGGGGTCTCCGCCATGGAAAGCCCTGCACCGCTGCCCATGATAATATGGATGACGGTGTCTAGCAGACACCGCCACCATATCCAGCCCCTTTTCCGCCGGGTTGACTGGTCGACCGGCGAAAAACCAGCGGACGGTCTTGCCGTCCGCCTGGGTCCCCACCGCTATACTAATATGGCGGGGGAAATGTGAGGTGGGCGGTGGGAAATAGCGGGTGGATCGCCACCGCCATACGGGCGGTGGCGATCCGCCCGCTATCCTAATGACCCCCAGTGTTACCGGAAAGCATTTGTAAAAAGGTAAAAGCAGGTCGGACCTGACTAAAATGTGTCTTTTTTTAAATGGTGATAATATATGACTTCCTGGACACCTCAAAAAAACTACAAAACATAAAAAAATGAAGCATGTCCTGTGGAGACTTTTCGTCACAGCCACAGGGCAAAAGGCTCTGACCCTTGTTCCCCCCGCGAGGGTATGCAAGGAGGAGATAAAAAAAGTCCAAGTGAAACCTGGCCAATATAAAACGATCATAGCTACTTTTGATCCATAAGAGATATGGCTCAGTTGACTACACAGTTTTCAATATGATGTTCCTACTGGCGCTGGACTTCCTCATCACCACTTCTTCTCTATCCAACATCCGCTGTTTTTTTTTTAAATTACTCCTTCACCCAACAGAGATCCTTCTTACAAGCTTTTTCTGGAGTGGTAAATAAGTCTGACCTTCCCAAACTCATACAACACTCCCTGATATACTTAAACCAGGGAATATAATAAAAGTGATCAAGGGTCAGACAATACTTTAACATCTCTTTGCTCAGTCTGATCCCCTTCCTGAGCCAAGTTTTCATCCATAAAGAAAGGGGAAATTAAACCAGAATGTCAGAAAGATAGGCAATACCCAATTCTTCATGTGCTACAAAAGTAGAAGTACCCTGAGGCACACATAGAAGCCATCTCAAAAAGTTGTTTTCCACAATTTGCAACTCTTCGTGAGTAGTGTAGCCCCAGATCTCACTACCATAGGTTACCTTGGAGTTACACTTGGCCTTGTATATCTGCAAAAGGGTCCCAATGGGTCTGTTGACAAATCGAGAAGCAAAATTAAAAAGAGCAGCATTGGCTCTCACAAAGTCACCTTTCTTTCTACTTATTAGAGACCACCAGTTCAAAGCAGAGTTGAACAATCCCCCAGGTATGAAAAAGCACTAGTCTTAGGGACTGGGGTGGGCCCAACCACATAGGTATAGGATTTCTTTGGACAGGTTCCCACCACCATCACCGAAGACTTGTTATTGTTAACCGACAGATCCAGTTCCTCCATAAAGCAGACAAAAGAATTCAACAAAATTTGCAGCCCCCTGGCAGTCCCAGCCATAAGAAAGGCATAGTCTGCGTACAATAGTATAAGAAGACTTTGTTGTCCCACTTGGTGGCAATCCACTTTTAGCTCCAAGAAGACCTGCTCCAGGTTATTAACATTTAAGTTAACAAGAAAAGGGGCCAAGATACAGCCCTGCCAGACCCCTCTCTGTATTGAGAAATGCTAGGTAACCTTAAGAGCTTTTGTGTAGCGAACAGCCACCTTAGTATCTCTATGGAGATCTGGTAGAAAAAAGAACAATATCTCTGTCTACTCCGATGGACAGCATGATGTGCCAAAGCTTAGTTCTATTAACACAATCAAACACAAAGACATATCCATAAAGGCAACTGTATATTTTTTAAGGATCATCTTTTAACGGTTCAAGAATTGATCAACCATTGACCGTCCCGGGCGAAAGCCATACTGAACTTCTGATAAAATATTGTTTTCGTCTGTCCATCCAGAAAGCCTATCTAATAGAATGTGTCCAGCCACCTTTACCACCGAATCAAGCAGTGAGATTGGCCTGTAACAATAGGTACTATCTCGGTCTCCCTTTTTAAAAACAGGGACGATGGTGGATATCACCCATGTACCCAGGGGACCAGTTACAACTGCTGCATTGATGATAGAGGTGAGGGCCGGTACCCAGATATGCATATTGGAGCTATAAAGATCGGGTGGAATCCCATCTGGACCTAGGGCCTTGTTTTTAGACAACCTAGCTATGCCCTTTCTTACTTCCTCAGCTAAGAACACAACATCAGGTTTCCCTTAACCCAGGCCCAGACTTCCGCTCAAAACAGAAGAGGACTGAAACATTTCCTCGAAATGACTAACCCATTCATCCTCCGTAATATAAGCATCCAATAAATTAGCAGTATTCACTGCCAAAAAAGGACTATTTACAATGCTCCAGAACTTTGAGCTGTTCTTCTGGGTGCTATCCTCAATAAGATCCGACCAAGCCTTGTCCTGTAAGACAGCCTTATATCTTGCCAATTCGGCCTTGTACCGGCTGCGACAATCCTTAACTAAGCGGGGATCCCTTGGTTTAATACCTAGTGCTTCCTTCAATTTTCTAGATGCACGAGAACAGTCAGAGTCAAACTATCTTGGGACACAATCACGATGCTGCGCCACTTGAGCCTTTATTAAGGTTGCTATAGTGCTCCAGATAATAGCAAAAGCCTCTGTTATGTCTGGTGGATCAGCTTGCTGGTCTAAACAAATGGAAAACTCCTTACGGCATTGAATAAACACTCATAAGAAGAGTCTGGGATTATCTGTGCCCACTTAAGTCTCCTACCTCATCCACAGCTTTCACAGACTCTCTAACTCCAGCCTCCATGGTTTTTGCTAACATGGGCCAGCAGGTCGTAATACACAACGGATTGTGATCACTAAAAATACTCGACAAAATTGTAAAATCCGAGATATAATCAAAGAAAAAGTGGAGAAACGAAGATGAAATCAATGAACGACTCAGTCTCCCTCCCTATAAAAGTGGGATTGATGTCCTTCTTGTCAGGGAGCAACTTGCTCATGGCTGAGATTAAGTCAGACTCATTCACCTGTAGACTGCAGAGGAAGGGACTGTGATTAAGAAAATCAGAGCATATATTGTAATGTTCTGCAAACCATATATATATACATATATATTTATACACACATCAGAAGCTAATTATATATTATTTTATGTAGCTACAGAATTCTATTAAAAAAAGGAAAATACTGGAATGGGAAACGAAACTACTGTGCACAGATCATCTGACAAAGTTTGTCTGATGAATGCAAGGCAACATAAAGGGCTGCGGCTACTCTGTGAAGCATTATTTTGTTTAAATAGATATTTTGAAAAGTTCCATCACTCGAGAAATGTAATACGATCATCATAATGAACACATTGAACACATGCTTTTAGCTTTCCTATTTCATTAACGTAAATGTACTGTTGACATATATGTACTCACTAAATATAAAAATGGAAGAATGTGAACATAATTGCGTATCTTTTTTTCTTAATATGTTTTTTTAATTAAAATGTGGCAGATGCTTTTACTCTTAATTTGCTTCTTATTTCTTAGAGCAGGTACGTTTTTTACCCAACAGCTCCTTACAGTGAAATTCATTAGGCTTGAAAAAGGTAACATTTTGGATATTATACATCTGTGATGTCCTTGGACGGTCACAGTGTTCATATAGTCATATATACATAGATGTAATCTGGGACCGCAAGCTATATCCACTATGATCTCATTCCGGTTCATAGAAGGACTCTACATATAATGATTGCAATGCATATCTCCCAACTATCACTTTCCAGGTGGTGGCTACAGATGTCAGGCTGCTCCCAGCACTGTATAATGAAGAGGCCTGGGGATGGTAGAGTTTGCTGGTACGAAGAGATCCAAATGGTGGTTTTAGATAAGAGAGAATGTGCTGGCACCAGGAGAGTCAAGGAGTGTCACACACAGATGAAAGAATGTGCTGGTACGAAGAGATCTAAAGAGTGGTGTTTGGGCAAAATAGAATGTGCTGGCACCAGGAGAGTCAAGGAGTGTCACACACAGATGAAAGAATGTGCTGGTACGAAGAGATCTAAAGAGTGGTGTTTGGGCAAGATAGAATGTGCTGGCACCAGGAGAGTCAAGGAGTGTCACACACAGATGAAAGAATGTGCTGGTACGAAGAGATCTAAAGAGTGGTGTTTGGGCGAGATAGAATGTGCTGGCACCAGGAGAGTCAAGGAGTGTCACACACAGATGAAAGAATGTGCTGGTACGAAGAGATCTAAAGAGTGGTGTTTGGGCGAGATAGAATGTGCTGGCACCAGGAGAGTCAAGGAGTGTCACACACAGATGAAAGAATGTGCTGAGTACGAAGAGATCTAAAGAGTGGTGTTTGGGCGAGATAGAATGTGCTGGCACCAGGAGAGTCAAGGAGTGTCACACACAGATGAAAGAATGTGCTGGTACGAAGAGATCTAAAGAGTGGTGTTTGGGCGAGATAGAATGTGCTGGCACCAGGAGAGTCAAGGAGTGTCACACACAGATGAAAGAATGTGCTGGTACGAAGAGATCTAAAGAGTGGTGTTTGGGCGAGATAGAATGTGCTGGCACCAGGAGAGTCAAGGAGTGTCACACACAGATGAAAGAATGTGCTGGTACGAAGAGATCTAAAGAGTGGTGTTTGGGCGAGATAGAATGTGCTGGTACCAGGAGAGTCAAGGAGTGTCACACACAGATGAAAGAATGTGCTGGTACGAAGAGATCTAAAGAGTGGTGTTTGGGCAAGATAGAATGTGCTGGCACCAGGAGAGTCAAGGAGTGTCACACACAGATGAAAGAATGTGCTGGTACGAAGAGATCTAAAGAGTGGTGTTTGGGCGAGATAGAATGTGCTGGCACCAGGAGAGTCAAGGAGTGTCACACACAGATGAAAGAATGTGCTGGTACGAAGAGATCTAAAGAGTGGTGTTTGGGCGAGATAGAATGTGCTGGCACCAGGAGAGTCAAGGAGTGTCACACACAGATGAAAGAATGTGCTGGTACGAAGAGATCTAAAGAGTGGTGTTTGGGCAAGATAGAATGTGCTGGCACCAGGAGAGTCAAGGAGTGTCACACACAGATGAAAGAATGTGCTGGTACGAAGAGATCTAAAGAGTGGTGTTTGGGCGAGATAGAATGTGCTGGTACCAGGAGAGTCAGAGAGGCAAAACTGGAACATAAAACTTCAATGGCCAATAGGAGGGAGCCCACGAGCACTGGAAGCAGCATTACGACCTCACTCGCATAAGAACCTAATTGCACTGCCACTTTATCGAAAATTCCAACATGGCCAAGCACCGGAACCTTCTAGCAGCTTACACTTGTGTAAGACTCAGATTGATGTCACCCCGCTTTAACATAGACAAGATCAGGCTCACCATGCACTTTAAACTGACTAAATCGCTTAGAATGATCAAAGGCAGTCACTCTGCGGTCTACCAGTCCATCAGAGCAGAAATTAGGCAAGGGGTTTTAAGCGGTGAAATTATAGTACTGAATGGAAACCATTATATTTTCATATTTTGCTGCTTATTTTGCACAAATAGTTCTTCTCTTTTAGCATTTTTAAAGTTTCAGAGTAGTACTCAGGCATGGGTCTTTAAGCTGTGCAATTACAGTACTGAACCTATAACTATTATAATCTTATTTTTTGCTGTTTAATCAAACAATGATTTGCACGCTTAATTATTTATACACTGTCAATTGGTTTCTTAGTTTCTCTTTGCATTTTTTAAGTTTTAAATGAATGTTTTGTTCAATAATTTTAGTGCAAAGGTATTAATAAACTAATCACTTAAATGAAAATAAAGTTGAGGCTTAGACAAGAGAAAATGTGCTGGTAACAGAATAGTAAAGGAGTGTTGAAGTGTTCCACAGAGATCAGAGAATGTGCTAGTCCCTAAAGAGCCGAAGGATGGTGTTTAAACAAGAGAGAACTTGCTGGTACCAGGAGAGCCAAAGAGTGTCGCACAGAGTTCAAAGAATGTGCTGGTACTTGGAGCGCCCAGGATTCAACAATGCACCTCCCCCTGCTCTGCTGGTACCAGCACATTCCCCATTCCTCCAGGGTACTAGGTGAGCCCTAATTGTTACATGCTTTTCAGGTAGAGTTCAGGCAAGGGACGGGCTTCTGTAATTTTGCTTTTTACACCTCAGTTGAAACTGTGACAAGTTTGCACAAATGGAGTCTGCATTGTGCCGGAGGGTAAGGTGGAGAAGGACTTGTGCCCTTTGCATAAAGAAAGACATCAGTGACATTGTATCGGCTGGAGAGAGTACAAAGTTTCCCTCTGAGCACCCACCTAAATGCCTCGCTACTATCTTCTAGACACGCCTGCAACAGGAAATGTAATCAAATCCGATAGGATTTGATTAACATTTCAGCAGGACATCTATAAAACCATCACAATATATGTATCTCACGTGAAGTTAGGCCTTTAATAGCACCAATCTCCCAAAATATAAAATAGCTTACAACTCATTGCATCAAATAGAGTTTAAACATAATAACGGACATAATTAACGTCAGGACACGCATTAAAAGAATTTCAATGCTAATATAGTATTTCCCTGCAATAAGATGCACAAAGGCTGGTCTGCACTGCCTGGAACCTAGGAACCAATAATAGGCTTAAAGTGCTTCATTCTTTAATTTCTTCACTACCTACACTAGCAGAAGGGAGTTGCTTATACTGCTGAAAGTCCCAACCCCATTTATATTGCCCCTTTTCAAATGATCGGGGATGCTCAGGAGCTCACCCCTATCTCTGGCCCAGCGAAGCGATTTGTGACTTACGTGGGAGCTAGGAACGTGACTCCATTCACTTTAAATATGCCTTTGTTTATGTTTGAGGAAGGCACAGTGGTCCATTTGTGAGACTGGGGATCAGCTTTGCTTTTCTAGCAAAGAGATGTAGATCTCAGCGGTCCTGCCATTCGGGTATGTCAATGTTATGTTGTTACATTAGGACTGGCTAAAAAACCCACCCATCCATGGGAACCAGCTGGGCCAGGAGCATGAGTGGGGTTCCCACTTTCCACTCCCCACCATTCTCTCCATCGCATCAAAAGAGTTTGCGAAAAGGATCTTGAGAGCTGCTCTTTTGGCCTGCAACCCGTGACAGCTTTGGAGAGAATGGGGCTAGCCGTAAGTAGGGTTACAGCTGTGTAGCTGAAGATGTCAGGTCTAGTAAGCTTGTTTATTGTGCAGAGAAGCAACAGAAGGGGTCTTGTGACATTCTTTTGTGATGTTGAACAATATAAAACACATGTGGCTACTTTGAAAATTGAAAAAATAATATTGTGTAGAGTTCTTTTCAGGATCATCATTTTGCAAAGACCATGCCTTATTTTTTTCACGTGTAAGGGCCATGGATTGTGTTACCTTTTTAAATGGATGGAACATCCTCCTATCACTTTCAAACCTTGTATAGGCCCGATGGACAAAGTGAGGAAATATGTGATTCCAGTGACCATCAATGGTCCAATGAGACCCTCCGAAAATTTCCAGGCATTTCATATACCTTGCATGTGCACTTTCATATTTAGCTTTGAGGTAAGAACTGCTACGCAGAAAGAAGGCTTTACTCCTTACCAAGCCAGTTCCATTTGGCATACGGGGTCACCGCTATGGTGTTGCAGTTGCTTTGGCCCTGATCATAAGGAGCTCTTTTTTACAGCAGCCCTCCTGACTCATGGGGTCACTGCAATGGTACCGCACAGGCTTCCGTCCATACCGCATGGCAATCTGTTTACACATTTATCTTTACAGCAGCCCTTTCCTGGCATACAGGGGTCGATGACTCAGTCCTGCCCACAGACAGTGACCCTATTGGTGCTGCAGACCTCTTCTCCTGCCTCGCACCAGGAGTCTATTCGGCAGGGCTACCCACCTGCCCTCGCTCCCTCCAGTGCTCTCCTCTTCCTCACAGTGCACACTGGTTTTGGCAAGCAGGCAGGCGCTTGTCCTTGAGGCTCCAGAGCAGGTTGTCTTGATTTCCCTGGATGATGTCCCCTCACCCAGCAGAGAGACTAGCAGGCTTTGGCCCCCAGTCCTGGTGACAGGCAAAAAGTCTTGCAGATCTTCCCCTCCTCATACAGCCCATCTGGCTGCTAGGTAGTTGGCAAACTTTGGGGTCTCAACCTCCCCTTCTTTATAGTCCATTTCCAGACACCCAATATGATTTAGGGCTTGAGTCTTAGATGTTTTATGTTGGGATACTGCTTCTTTGGAAGCACATACTTAACCTCTCTGTCTTCATCTTGGAAAGCCATCTGTCACTATAGGAGAGACTCCGAAGCTGATAGTCCCATAACACAGGCCATGGGAGTGACTAGAGTTCATACCTAGATGTCACCCACAGTGATATGTGCTTCTAAAGATTAATCTCGTAATCCAAGCTCCACTCTTTTCTTATCAGCCCCCTTTCCTTTCTGAAATGTGTCCAGACCCCTTCCTTGTGATCTCCCACTGAATCAAAGAGCACCATTTGAAGTGTCCGGGAGGATCCTCGCTCTCCCTACTTAGGTGTGTCCTACCCAGCTCACAGGAATGCAGCAATACACAAATCGGCATAGGGGAATTCTTCCACCCCCTCATGTTTTCACCATGCAGGCCTAGACCTTCCTAAATGGAACCCAGGGTCCCCCATTTAATGTACCATTACAGGCACACATGCAATCAGAGTATGTACATAGCATTCCCACACACATTGACAAGAACAGATACCTCCATGTATTAGGCCACCCTAGGCACACATACACTCCACTGACACATTCACCATGCTCGCTCTGCTCAATACTACACTAAACATGTACTGTACTCCTCAAAGGTACACATGCACTCAGTACATGACTCACCATGGACACACTCCATAGCACTACATCTGTCATGTGCTGAGCTCCTCGCAGTTGCCCATACACCCAGTACAACCAATCACCATGCATGCGTTGCTTAGCACTGCTCTACCCTGAATTGTACCCTTACCCGGCACACATACAACCATGCAGAGTCATCACTCAAGCACTGCACAGAATTTCACATTTAACTGATGTAGGCCAAGCGTGAGTTAAGCACACAGCAACAGAACTTTAAAAAGTGAGTGAACCTGTAGGCCTCACTACAGTGACGCACGTTGAAAAGGGCCTGTTCACTCCTTCTGATTGCTACACGGTATGATGCCGCTCCTGTCATGCTGCTTAAATTCTGGTGAATGCAGTAGCCTTTCACCACAATGAGGGTTTCACTTTGGTCGCCCCCCTGGTCCAACGACCCCAATTCATGAGACAGGCCTATGTCATGGCACACACGCATGATGCATGTTTGTTTATGACAACAAAAAATCAGCATTAGGGATCCAGACAACAGTACATTTGGGCACCGAGGGCAGGGCTGAATGACCATTACCATGAGGAGGACTTTGCCACCCCAAAAGTTGACTTGATGGACACAGCAGCAGAAGTGATTGAGTTAGTTTACCACCAATTTCCCGGTGCCTAGCCTACAACGGACACTGATAATTGAGCAGCAAATATACCCATTCTTTTAGCACTTACCTCTCACAGCAGCGAGGCAAAGAGGCCAAGACTTATTAGTTAACATGCTGTGGAGTTCGAGATGCATAAATGAATATTGAAACCAATATGGGGTGCTTGGACAAAATATCGAATTAAAAATATTATAATGCCAAAATACTGCGACAGGAACATCGGGATGTCAAAAATATTGTGGACAATATTATTGAAGCTAAAAATGTTTTTTAAGTGTTGTTTTTAATACCATTGTAAAAAATATTGTTAGATAAAATATCATTGTACAGAATATAATTTTTATGTGTTTTTAATATGTATTTTATTGTAATTTTAGTTGTTTGTTAATTTTGTTATTAGTGTGTTTATTAAAATAGTGTATTTATGTAAATAGTGAAATTTTTGTTTTAAGTTTTATTAATGTGAATAATTCATTTTTATGTTATTGTGTTATAGTAGAACGATGTTGGATTTTTAGCAGATAAGGGTGGGGAGATGTTTTAAAGGTGTTTATTTGAATTTGATTTTATGTGTATGTTTTGTTATTTTTCAATTTAAATAGCATTTTGAAAATGGTTGTATTTATTTTTAAAATAAGTTGATTATTTTTTTGAAAATGGTATTATTAATTTAAATGTATTGATAAATAAACAACTGAAAAATATATGTTTTCAATGTAAATTTTATAATAACTTTTTATTCATTACAAAAATGAAAAATGAAAATACTTATATTTTGAATTTTATAATGTAAATATTTATGTAAAATGTATTTATTATTTATTTTAACACAAAATTGCTAATTAGTTTTGTAAAATTGAATGCATTATATTTGTTTTAGTTTTTGTTTTGAAATCTGAAATATTTTTTATACTTTATGTGTAAAAAGTTTTATTTAAAATGTGAATAATGTAATAAATTTAAAAATAATGACAAATATGTAAATTATGGATAAAAAGTCAACTTAAAATGTATTAATAAGAATGTCTATATAAAGACATTTTATTTATGGTTATATTTTATATGTATTATATTATACAAATAAAAGTCATTTTTCTGGTGAACAGAAATTATATATATATTTATGTGTAAAACAATTAATTGGAAAAATGCAAAATATTTTTTCTGAGGTTTAGTTAATATATTTTATATTTTATTATTACTTTTAAAATATTTTGTAATATTATGTAAATATATTTTAGGAATTTCTAAATTTTGTTTATGCATGCATTTGTTTATTTTACTTACATTTTCTTTTATTACTAAATAATATGTATAATTTTTTTCAATTAGTACAACATATTTAATATGTTATTTGTTGAATTTAATATAGAGTTGTTTTGGTAACAGTGTGTTATGAGTACTGTTTTTATTTATTTATTAGTAATTAGTTATTTAGTTTTACTATGGAGTATGTATTTTGCATGTAACTCTTTTAGGGGCATATTTACAAGCCCCTATTCACACCGGAGTGTCACTTTTTGTTACGCTCCAGTGGCACAGCGGCATTATCCATTTTAACAAGGTGGAGCTAGGCCACTTAACTCCACCTTGTAAACATGACCCTTTCCGCCAAAGTCCTCTGCAGCAAAGGGGTGTGCAATGTGTGTTGCAGTGGCGTTTCACTGCAACACTCATTGCTTTTTGACGCTGCCCCAGATTTACAAGATTGGGGCAGCGCCAAAAACTAAGGGCATCATTACAATGTCGGTTGGACTCTCGTCCGACCGGCACCCTAGCGGAAGACGGACCGCCCAACAAGGAGTCGGCGGTCCCCCTGCCCTTATTACAATGCAACCGCCTTCACTGTGGTTGCAAAGTGTATATTTTCTACTGCAGATTGTGCTGTGGGCTGCAGCACAAGACGCAATAGAAAATATATACTTTAAAAACCTTCTTTCACTGTGTGGCAGGCACCATTTGGTAGCAGAGGGCCAGGGGGAAGGGGGCCCCACTAGGGGCCCCCATAGTCACTTTCTACCTGCCTTTTCATGGCTGGTGAGCCGCCATGAAAGGGCAGGTGGAATGGGACATTGCAATCCCTATTGTAGGGATTACTGACCCTCCGACGGGCTCCTTGAGCCTGTCGGAAAGCATTGGACTGTCTCTCAGTCTGCTGCCTCCGACTGCACGCATTTTAATACGTTGGTCGGACCACATCCGATGAGCCATCAGATGCGGTCCGACTGCCATCAGAATGAACCCCCTAAGGCCTGGGAATACATGGTCTTAGAACGGTAATACAAAGAGAAATTATAAATTTTTCCTTGGATTTGCAGAATGCATCACACATAGAAAGAGCATATCAACATTATTGATTGTTTATGCGCAGGAAGGTATTAATTCCTGCACATAAACAAACGCCCGTACAGTGCGGGTAACCTTGCAACGTGGCGGCAGGGTGCCTGCACTGACTCTAGGCAGCTTTGTTTTGCGCCAGCACTAGGGGATACACAGGGGTGCAACACATTCTTGTGAATATGGTGCATCCCTGGGGTTTAGAAATGTCAGAGCACGGTGTTGCCAAATTTGGCGTAGCATTTTTTTGTAAATATGACCTCTAGTGTCCTCTACCTTCTCCTATTTGGTTTTGAGTAAAGTGAGAAAAGTAAATGTTAACCCTTTGTTGTCCAACACCTTCCACCAAAATGGTTTAGAATGGAGTGGGAATAGTAATTGTGACCCTTTTACTGCCCAGCACCTTACCCAATATGCTTTATGGGTAATAGGAAATGCGACTCCATTAGTATTTAACACCTTCCCTAAAATGGCTTTGATTGGAGTGGGAATAGTAAATTTAACCTTTTTAGTGTCCACTACTTTTGTTAAAATGTTTTTTTATGCAGTAGGAATAGTAATTGTAATTTCATTCGCGTCCAAGTTTTTCAGAAAAGTAATTTTTATTTTTTCTCATATTCATTTAATGTATACATGATTACATTTATTAACATATATAATAGTACTTGTACAAAAAACATTTTCATATCGAAATATAAACAATATTTTAATACAAATGTAGCATTAAATAAACAAGTAAATTATATTTAAACGGTTTCGTATTTTGTACATTTTTCTGTAATTGTTTCCATTGGTTTACATCTTTTAAACATTAATACAAGTCTTTTATGTACGTTTAATCATAAGCTTTACATAATTTTTCTAGTATATATTAAAAAATGGTATATTTTTAAATAATATTATTTAATGTATAATCTGCATGTTTTTCCACACATTTTTGGAAACGTCTTTATATGTTTAACATTTTTAATTTTTTGTTGCATATTTTAAACATTTTTGAAAGAATTTTTTTCATATATTCCTATTGCTTTCCAGATAGAATTTTTTTTAGTATCATTTAGCAGCCATTTTGTTTCATCACAACCTTCTACTTTGTAGTCTATTTGTCTCATTTTTTGTCTATTATCCTGAAAGGCGGTTGCAGGATGATGCTGCTGTTCGTCTGAACAGGTAAGACATTTTAAAGTTGTTTTGTTGGGTTTTGAGGGTTAAGGGGATATAAGGGGAAGTTGTAGGCTTTAGTTATGGTGTATCTTTTGTATTGTTGTTCACTAATGTGTTGATGTGGGTGCAGGTAGAGTTTGTTAGTAATGTATTGCTATCTTATATTATGTTATGATATGTACTTTTGGATGATTAAGGGCCCGATTACGAGTTTGGCATTGCGGTGACCATTTTTCATCACTTATTCTACTAAACCGGACGGCCCTGGTCAACCTAACCAGCCAGTCAACGTCCGTCTCACTTGTTTTTAACGGTCGCTGGTTTTCCACTATTAAAATTAGTTTTGGTTAAAACCGGCCACCTTTTAAAATTCACACCACTTACCACATTCACATCCCTGCACAAAAACCTGCTCCGCTGTAACTCAGGCGTCGTAGCACACCTGGGAGGCACTCGGCCTCTCTGGTGGGAACCCGATGATGAAGCATGTCACCAACTAGGTTGGTGAGTGAGGGTTCTTTTAAAGAATAGAGTTTTCCCTGTGCTGTTCTATTTTCTAAATATAGCAGTCACTCTTTTGTTGTTTTTGAGTATACTCTCTAGGGGGAACAAGAGTGACTATCCCTCTCTCTCTTGTTGATTTCTATATATACAGCAGCGTACAGCTGTGAGAGATTCATTTTCTCCATTGTGCTCAAACACAGTGACTCCCTCACCGCTAGCATGGAAAACTTAGGCCTCTCATATTTATTTATTTATTTATTTATTTATTTATTTATACAATTTATATAGCGCGCAAATACCCTAGGGTGTCTCGGCGCTGTGGAGTAAAGGAGAGTAGCTAGGTAGAAGATTACTGATTGAATAGCCATGTTTTTACTTGTTTCCTGAATATCATGAGGGTGGGACTGGTTTTGATATGGAGGGGAAGGGTGTTCCACAGTCTAGCCGTGGCAACTGTGAAACGTCTGTCTCCCAAAGATGTTTTCTTAGTGCGAGGAATAGTCAACAGATGTGCTGATGAAGAACGCAACGGTCTGTTCGGATTGTATGGGCAGAGTATTTTTTTTAGGAACTCAGGTCCCGTGTTGTTGATGGCTTTATATGCGATGCAAAGTGCCTTGAATTTCGTTCGACTTCTAATAGGCAGCCAGTGAAACTGGCGTATAACTTGAGAGATTGATTTATATTTGGGGGTGCCGGACAGAATTCTGGCAGCTGAGTTCTGGACAAGTTGCAGTTTGTTGAGGACTTTCTCCTGAGCATTTAGGAGGAGTCCGTTGCAATAGTCCGTTTTTGACATTACCAGAGTGCACATGAGGGTCTTACCAGCGATGGGGGGAAGAAATGGTAAGAGTTTCCTTATCATTTTCAGGGTGTAGAAGGATGAAGAGACGACCGCGTTCGCATAGTGAATGAAAGACAATTTGTCGTCAAATACTACGCCAAGATTCCTGACCTTTGTAACCGGTCCAGGAGGGGGTCCTAAATCGGATGGCCACCAGGTGGGGGACCAGCCAGGGGATACATTGCCAAAGATCATCACCTCCGTTTTATCGGAGTTAAGCTTTAGGCAATTGTTTGCCATCCAGGAGCTTATGGCCAACATTCCCTGTTGGAAGCTGGCAGCAACTGCTCCTCCGTTGTTGTGAACTTCCAACACCAGTTGGGTGTCGTCGGCGTATGAAGTTAGTCTCATCCCGTGTGCTTTAATGATCCTGGCCAAGTCCGACACATAGATGTTAAATAAGGTCAGACTTAGGGAGGATCCTTGGGGCACACCACAGGGAAGGGTGAATACAGGAGAGTAGAAGTCGCCCAGTTTGACTGACTGGGTACGATTGGAAAGGAAAGAGGTTAGAAGGGCTCTAGCCCTATGGTGAATGCCGATGGAGGAGACACGGTCAATCAGGATGGCGTGATCGACCGTGTCAAAGGCAGCCGACAGATCCAGTAATATGAGGACTGCTGCGCCGCCTTGGTCAAGGATCATTCTAATTTCGTCAGACACCTTTATAAGTGCCGTCTCGGTACCGTGTCCCTTCCTAAATCCGAATTGGGTGTCATCCAAAAGGTTGTTGTGGTCGATGAATTGAGCTAGTTGAAGGTTCATAATTTTTTCAAAGATTTTTGATGGGAATGGAAGGCATGCAATTGGTCTATAGTTTTTGGATTCTGAGGGGTCGAGATTGTTTTTTTTTAGAAGGGGTTTGATAATGGCTTTCTTCCAAACTGAAGGGTAGGAGCCTGTGTTGAACATTGAGTTACAGATTTTGGTAAGGGTGGGGCCTATTGAATCTGGAATAAGTTTTAAGACGGAAGGGGGACAAGGGTCGAGGGGGATCCTGATTTAATGGAGAGGATTAGCTCTGTTATCTGCTTGGGTGAGACCTGACTAAATTCTGAGAACATTGTAGCCGAGGGTTTGGAGAGGATACTGGGATTAGAATGATCAGAAGTGGCCTGGGTGGAGAAGTTGGAATAAATTTGATTAACCTTGTCTTCAAAGAAGTGAGCAAGGGAGTTACAAAGGTCTTGGGAGGCGTCTATGGGTGAGCTGGTAGGTGGACTGGATAGTTTGGTTACCACCTGAAACAATGATTTGGTGGAGTTTTGGGCAGATTCTATTTGTGAGAGATAATATTTGCTTTTCTCTGTGATGATAAGATGTTTGTATTTAGTTATCGCATCCTTATATTGCGTTTTGTCATTGTTGTCATAAAATTTGCGCCAACGTCGTTCTAGATTTCTACAACGTTGCCTCTCAATTCTGAGCGCTTCTGTGAACCAAGGGGCGGAAGGAGCACTACGGTTGTTGGAGACCTTCTTGAGTGGTACTGTGGTATTGAGGGCATTGTGTAGCCAGTGTAGGTAATTATTAGAGGCTAGATCCGGGTCCGGTGTATAATCGTGGTGGGTGGAAGAAAGGTTTGTTTTTAAAAGCTGAGCGTCGATGTTCTTCCACGCTCGGACCTGTTTGGGCGAGCGGGAGTTGGCGTGTGGGGGATTAGTTTTCTTGGTCTGGATAGTAAACATTACTGCAGAGTGGTCAGACCAGGTCAGGGGAACAACAGTGGATAGGGAAATGTGGTTGTTGTTGGTGAAGAGACCGTCAAGGGTGTGACCCGCTAGATGGGTGGGAGTAGTCACTAGTTGTTGTAGGCCAACTGAGAGTAGGTCGGTTGAGAGGGAGGAGGAGTCCTTATCATCGAGAGACTCTAGATGAAAATTGAAATCTCCCAGGATGGTGTAGTCGGGAGCTCCCACTACTGGTTCAATCAAGCTACTTAGGTCTGCGAGAAAATCTGCTCGGGAGCCAGGTGGGCGGTAGAGGAGGGTTCCTTTGAATGATTGGGAGTTTTAGAGCGCAATAGCAAAGGTCAATGCTTCGCAGACCAGTGAATCAATTTTTTCTATTTTTACTACATATTTGTCTCGATAGATAATTGCTAAGCCACCTCCCTTTTTTAAAAGTCTATCCTGTCTGAGTACGCAATATCCGTTAGGAGTGGCAATGCAGAAATCGGGTCCGGAGGAAGGATCACCCCAAGTTTCTGTAACAAATATAAGGTCTAGGTTGTGATTGATTACTAGTTCGGAAATTTTGAACTTATGCTTCGGGAGGGAGCGCGCATTTAAGAGGGCAAAATGAACAAGTTCAGAGTTTGAGGGGCAACAGTGGAAGCTGGAGGGTGTGGGTCGAGTGGGTAAGACCAGCTTGAACGGGCAGCTGGGGCAGGCAGTGGAACGTGTATTGGTGAATGAGTCCAGACTGAAATGAGGAAAGTGCTGGCTATTGATGGTGTGTTTGATGTTCATAAGCTGGAAGCTTGTATAGGATAAGACCTTTTTGCCTTTAATAGGTGTTGTAGGGCCAGGGGACATGGCCCTGGGCCCGATCCAGGCGCGGACGGGCGCAGACGGGCTTGCCTTTGGCGCGCCTTTGGCGCGCCGGCAGCCCACCCGCTGTGCGCGTCCGCTGCGCGTTGGGAAAGGCATGTGGGATTTATGGGGCGGTAGGTCAGCAGCTAGACTGCTAACCTCCGTTGTGACCAGAAGTGAGTGGGGGACACTTCTGGAGCTTGCAATTGATCTCTCCACACAACCTGAACTTTCAGTGGTGGACCGGGGAACACGCAAGGAAGCCGAATGGTGAGTTAAAAGATACCTTAAAATGCTGTGACATAAAATATTTGGAGCCTTTTACCAAGCGCTCCCGACGATTTAAGTGCGATGCTGAAGAACAGTTCAAGCCCTTTGACAGGCGCTTAACAGGATTTAATTAAATGAAATTCAAGCAAGTAAAAAAGAGTCTAAAAAACAATCTAGAAGCCCTTTACCAGGCGCTTCCTATGGCAGTGTCGAGCGTGCTGCTCGTTACCTCCAGTGAAGAACAACCACTGCGAGCTGCGATGGCATGCAGGATTTATGGGGCGGTAGGTCAGCAGCTAGACTGCTAACCTCCGTTGTGACCGGAAGTGAGTGGGGGACACTTCCGGCGCTTGCGATTGATCCCTCCACACAACCTGAACTTTCAGTGGTGGACCGGGGAACACGCAAGGAAGCCGAATGGTGAGTTAAAAGATACTTTAAAATGATGTGACATAAAATATTTGGAGCCTTTTACCAAGCGCTCCCGACGATTTAAGTGCGATGCTGAGGAACAGTTCAAGCCCTTTGACAGGGGCTTAACAGGATTTAATTAAATGAAGAGGTGGATGCCTTATTGGCAGACCCTTCACTCTTCTCAGACCCCTCTATTGCCCAAACAATATCGCAGACTACAGAGTGGGAGAAACTTACCGAATCAGAAAAGAAGCCGTATCCGAACTATCTTACACGGCACGATACTCACAGAGTATTTAAGGAACAATGTGGCACCGAAAGGCCTTTTGGTGACCAATGCTCCACGAATTTTTCTAGAGGATGCGCAGTTCAGAAAGGAATGGGCCCAGATCGCGTGGCACTGTACCCGCGACTGGTTAGTGCTCATAATTAAGACAGCTCTCCGCGTATCCGAGGCTATGATGGTAGAGATTCAACTAACAGAAACACACTTCAGGACTACATTGACTGGATATAAAAAGAGGTTGGATGAACTAAACAAGGAAGTCAATGAATACAAAGACTCTCTGACACAGTCCAAAGCACAGAAGTTTCAAAAAGACTTGACAAGGTGGTCATACACTAAAACCTACCCTTATGCTAGCCCGAACTACGTTCCTCCAATAAGGAATGATCATAGTACAGACGGCTCTGATGATAGCTCCACCACAAGCGGGTCAAGTGGGGACAGCTACAAGTCACGGCAACGAGGGAGAGGCAGGAACAGAAGACAGCAACATCAACAAACATGGCAACCCTTTCCACAAGCCGGTGGAGGTGGTTATCACAATCCCTTCCAACCACCACCCTTCCAACAAATGATGGGTTGGAATCCTGCTTTTATGCCACAACCCCAATTCCAACAGAACATGTATCGTCCTCCTTTTTTAGAGAGGGGTCGGAGAGGACGTGGCAAAAGGAGAGGTACCAACCAGGTACACTGGGAACAAGACGAAGCGGTAGGCGACAACACATGGAGCAAAGCTCGCGAACAACGAGCAGGACCGAGCAACCAGAGAGTTTAATTACCAATCTCTCTTCGGTAATCCTTACGAATGATGAAAAAGCAGTCCTAGAAAAGGGTTTGGGTTTTATCCCTACAGCACGGCTGGATCGTTTCAAACTGCACTGCGAACTTTCGGAGTTCTTCCGCAAATTGAAACTCAAAAGTTTCTTTGAGAAGCAATCTATTGACGGGACACAAACCCGTCTGGGCGACTCAGGCTTGAGGTTAAAATCTACCTTCACTCCACAACCCCACACTGCACCACCAGAAATCACAGCTTTCGAACAGGCTGTCTTCAACGATGTCGAATCCTTCCAAGAGATGCTGTCTTCAAGAACATGAGGGCTAGTGAGTTCCAGGCACTCCAGTCACTGCAGTCCAACTCCAGCATTGTCATCAAATCAGCTGACAAAGGCGGGGGTATCGTCATACAAGACGCAGTGGCCTACGACAATGAATGTAGACGCCTTCTGGATGATCAGGCCAGCTACACCGCCTTGCGACTGATCCATCAACTGAACTCCGGGCTATGATTTTTGATCTTGTGAATGAGGCTGAGACCCAGGGCCACATTACAAAACATGAGGCGGATTTTCTTACCAACAGCAAGGGTATTATACCATATTTCTATACCCTGCCGAAAACACACAAAAAAAGAACACCCCCGCCTGGTCGACCTACTGTGTCAAGGATTGACTCTTTGCTCGAACCCTTGTCACGCTACTGCGATTTCTTTCTTAAGCCATTGATCCAGTCGACCAGTACCTACCTCAAGGACACCAAGAGTTTACTGGCACTACTACATGATATCGTAATTTCAGATGAACCATCATTCCTGGTCACAATGGATATAGAAAACCTCTATACCTGCATACCACAGGATGATACCATTAGAGTCATTGAGGCGACTTTGGAGACAACCACATGGGACTTCGTCACACCCAAGGAGTTTGTGGTTTCATGTGCTACCCTCGCACTCAAGAAAAACTTTTTTGAATATAAGGGAGAGCTATACCTACAGTCGACGGGCACTTCTATGGGCTGCACTTTTGCCCCTAGTGTTGCCGGGCTGTATGTATTTTACTTTGAGTGTAAACATATTCTGTCGACAAGGAACCCCTATGCGCCCTATGTATCCTTTTGGAAAAGGTACATAGATGACGTGCTCATCATCTGGCAAGGTACCGAAAATACACTTTTGGAGTTCTTTGGGTGGATCACCACGTGTGACCCCAACCTGAAGTTTACGTACTCTTACAAAGAAGACGAGATGGTTTTTCTTGACGTGGTCATTACCAAAGTTGGTAACCAACTCCGGACCAGGACGCATCATAAACCAACGGCTAAAAACAATCTTCTCCATTTCTCCAGCTATCACCCTCGCCCGTTGCGTGAGAATCTCCCCTTTGGCCAATACTTACGGCTCAGACGCAACTGCAGTGAGGTTACGGATTTCAAATCTCAGGCTGAAGACCTCACAGTGAAATTGAAGAATCGAGGCTATCCGGACAGGATACTTAAGAAGAGTTGTAAGAGGGCTAGAAATCAGAACAGGGAAGCACTCCTAGAGGTAAACCCGGCAAGAACTACCGAGACTATACCTCTCACTTGCGTGACTACGTATAACGCAGCCTCCAATGCGGTCAGTAAATCCATCAGGAAACATTGGAGAATCCTGGAGAGCACCAATCACAATTGGAAGAAACCGTTGTTCTCCTACAAACGAGCAAGGAGCATTAAGGATACTCTCGTGCATACACGCCCTAGAAAACTGGACAAAAATGCCGACAGCACGGTTCTGAATACATGGGGCCTTCCCCCAGTTACAGGACATTTTCCATGTGGGTCGTGCAGTGTCTGCCATCTAACCTCCACCACAAAACAACTATCGCTGGAACCTGGAAAACAATGGTCACAAAGGTCCCACACGAACTGCAACTCTACCAACGTGATATACCTGATCACATGCCCTTGCAGACTCAGGTACGTGGGCATGACGGCACGGAAAATAAAACAACGAATATGTGAACATCGGAGCAATATTCGGTGCCGCAAAATACCACTGAAACTCACAGATCATTTCTTACTGTCCAATCACACCACGAATGATCTGAGCTGGACTATCATCGAGCAACCTTATGCAGGTTCAAACAGCCAACAGACGCTCTTTGAAAAAGAACAGCAGTGGATTTACCGTTTGTCCACACATCGCACGGGACTTAATGATAATATTCCATTGGGCTCAGTTCTTAAACGTTAACATCTACTTCCTTTCTGAACAGTGTCACCCAGAACTTAAGCGCAACCCTCTGATTAGAGATCCATCCACATACTGATTTTTAGACTCTTGGTCTACATTGCATCAACAGTCTCTCAATAATATGTATCCTTTCAAATACAATCAAAACTAGAATTGATGGTTTAGTTTGCTCCTAATCATTACTGTGACATCATCACACTCCCATTTGCTGGAAGGGCCATCATCCAACTAGCCCTTTACACTATTTACCATGATTAGTTTCGTTATAAATTGAGCTATCCCCACCACTATAACGTTTGTTTGACCCTAATTCCGGGTCTGACAATATCGATTTCTGAGAAAAATCGCTTTAACTGCACCATTCTTACTCCTTTGAATTTGGCTTGCCTTTTGTCCAAACATGTTTCTTTAGATTGACTAATAAAGTTTAGTTCAATGTCCCTACTTCCGCGCGGTCTAGTTGTTAATACATCGTAACCCGGACGTAGCGCGTCATACGCTCTCCGCCGGTGTCACGTGACCGCTAACCAGCATTTCTATCCGTGATTGCCGCAGATGCGGCAATATTCGGGCCGAGGAGGACAGCGTTAGGTGACTAACGGGAGTGTGCGAGTATAGAAGTAAGTTTACTGGGGGTTCTGGACGGGATCCCTCTGTACCCATTGTATCATTATCTACCACTTACGATCTCGCACCATTTGTTTAGATCCTATCAGCATACCGATCCCCCCTCACGGACCCATGACGTAAAACGAGTCCAGTTTTCATGTAAGCTGCCATGTTTTCCATGCTAGTGTGTTTCTACATGTACATACATATGCCCAAGCGCTTGCACCCATCTGCATAGCGCTGTAGTAACGTATATGTATGTTTTTATTAGGAGTACGCGTCACTGAGTACCAGTTGTAATGATTGTATTACACATCCTAAAACGCGTAATTTATGCGCGAAATTGCCTTCATCAAGAGGGCGGAATATACTACAGGGGATTTCCTGTAGTTTGGACCCCTCCGCTAAAAGAAAAATATTTATTTTCGGAGTGGCTGTATCTAATGGACACGGGTGCCAGAGATAGGGGCACTAGTTGTGTCACAGTTTGGAAACGCTTCCCATACACAGCACGGGATTGCTTAAGAATTCCACACTATTTGGATGCCAGTTAAACAGTGGACCACTGATTGTACTGTACAGCTTTATGTGTGTCCTGTTTATCTTTTCTTACAGAGTTTAGTGGCCTAGGAAATCCCAGGAGGCCCCACTGGTAGAACTGTGAGTTTTACCGCTCACACAGTTCCACTGGTTAGGGTGCGCCTTAGCGAGCGCATGCCGCCGTGGAATTTCTTTCAGTCCTGATGAATGCTTAGCGAATTTGCACAGATAAGCTGAAACATGTTGACCATTTTTCATCACTTATTCCACTAAACCGGACGGCCCTGGTCAACCTAACCAGCCAGTCAACGTCCGTCTCACTTGTTTTTAACGGTCGCTGGTTTTCCACTATTAAAATTAGTTTTGGTTAAAACCGGCCATCTCTTAAAATTCACACCACTTACCACATTCACATCCCTGCACAAAAACCTGCTCCGCTGTAACTCAGGCGTCGTAGCACACCAGGGAGGCACTCGGCCTCTCTGGTGGGAACCCGATGATGAAGCATGTCACCAACTAGGTTGGTGAGTGAGGGTTCTTTTAAAGAATAGAGTTTTCCCTGTGCTGTTCTATTTTCTAAATATAGCAGTCACTCTTTTGTTGTTTTTGAGTATACTCTCTAGGGGGAACAAGAGTGACTATCCCTCTCTCTCTTGTTGATTTCTATATATACAGCAGCGTACAGCTGTGAGAGATTCATTTTCTCCGTTGTGCTCAAACACAGTGACTCCCTCACCGTTAGCATGGAAAACTTAGGCCTCTCATACACAAATGAAGAGGTGGATGCCTTATTGGCAGACCCTTCACTCTTCTCAGACCCCTCTATTGCCCAAACAATATCGCAGACTACAGAGTGGGAGAAACTTACAGAACAGAAAAGAAGCCGTATCCGAACTATCTTACACGGCACAATACTCACAGAGTATTTAAGGAACAATGTGGCACCGAAAGGCCTTTTGGTGACCAATGCTCCACAAATTTTTCTAGAGGATGCGCAGTTCAGAAAGGAATGGGCCCAGATCGCGTGGCACTGTACCCGCGACTGGTTAGTGCTCATAATTAAGACAGCTCTCCGCCTATCCGAGGCTATGATGGTAGAGATTCAACTAACAGAAACACACTTCAGGACTACATTGACTGGATATAAAAAGAGGTTGGGTGAACTAAACAAGGAAGTCAATGAATACAAAGACTCTCTGACACAATCCAAAGCTCAGAAGTTTCAAAAAGACTTGACAAGGTGGTCATACACTAAAACCTACCCTTATGCTAGCCCGGACTACGTTCCTCCAATAAGGAATGATTATAGTACAGACGGCTCTGATGATGGCTCCACCACAAGCGGGTCAAGTGGGGACAGCTACAAGTCACAGCAATGAGGGAGAGGCAGGAACAGAAGACAGCAACATCAACAAACATGGCAACCCTTTCCACAAGCCGGTGGAGGTGGTTATCACAATCCCTTCCAACCACCACCCTTCCAACAAATGATGGGTTGGAATCCTGCTTTTATGCCACATCCCCAATTCCAACAGAACATGTATCGTCCTCCTTTTTTAGAGAGGGGTCGGAGAGGACGCGGCAAAAGGAGAGGTACCAACCAGGTACACTGGGAACAAGACGAAGCGGTAGGCGACAACACACGGAGCAAAGCTCGCGAACAACGAGCAGGACCGAGCAACCAGAGAGTTTAATTACCAATCTCTCTTCGGTAATCCTTACGAATTATGAAAAAGCAGTCCTAGAAAAGGGTTTGGGTTTTATCCCTACAGCACGGCTGGATCGTTTCAAACTGCACTGCGAACTTTCGGAGTTCTTCCGCAAATTGAAACTCAAAAGTTTCTTTGAGAAGCAATCTATTGACGGGACACAAACCCGTTTGGGCGATTCAGGCTTGAGGTTAAAATCTACCTTCACTCCACCACCCCACACTGTACCACCAGAAATCACAGCTTTTGAACAGGCTGTCTTCAACGATGTCGAATCCTTCCAAGAGACGCCTGTCTTCAAGAACATGAGGGCTAGTGAGTTCCAGGCAATACAGTCACTGCAGTCCAACTCCAGCATTGTCATCAAATCAGCTAACAAAGGCGGGGGTATCGTCATACAAGACGCAGTGGCCTACGACAATGAATGTAGACGCCTTCTGGATGATCAGGCCAGCTACACTCGCCTTGCGACTGATCCATCAACTGAACTCCGGGCTATGATTTTTGATCTTGTGAATGAGGCTGAGACCCAGGGCCACATTACAAAACATGAGGCGGATTTTCTTACCAACAGCAAGGGTATTATACCATATTTCTATACCCTGCCGAAAACACACAAAAAAAGAACACCCCCGCCTGGTTGACCTATTGTGTCAGGGATCGACTCTTTGCTCGAACCCTTGTCACGCAACTGCGATTTCTTTCTTAAGCCATTGATCCAGTCGACGAGTACCTTCCTCAAGGACACCAAGAGTTTACTGGCACTACTACAGGATATCGTAATTTCAGATGAACCATCATTCCTGGTCACAATGGATATAGAAAGCCTCTATACCTGCATACCACAGGATGATACCATTAGAGTCATTGAGGCGACTCTGGAGACAACCACATGGGACTTCGTCACACCCAAGGAGTTTGTGGTTTCATGTGCTACCCTCGCACTCAAGAAAAACTTTTTTGAATATAAGGGAGAGCTATACCTACAGTCGACGGGCACTTCTATGGGCAGCACTTTTGCCCCTAGTATTGCCAGGCTGTACGTATTTGACTTTGAGTGTAAACATATTCTGTCGACAAGGAACCCCTATGCGCCCTATGTATCCTTTTGGAAAAGGTACATAGATGACGTGCTCATCATCTGGCAAGGTACCGAAAATACACTTTTGGAGTTCTTTGGGTGGATCAACACGTGTGACCCCAACCTGAAGTTTACGTACTCTTACAAAGAAGACGAGATGGTTTTTCTCGAAGTGGTCATTACCAAAGTTGGTAACCAACTCCAGACCAGGACGCATCATAAACCAACGGCGTAGATTCTAAACATTTACATACACGCGTAAACGTACGCAACTTAGTGATCTGAGTAATAGCGGGTCAATGCGGGTACACTTATTTGACTTTCAATGAAGGCGAAACGGTACCAATCGCATACAAATCACACCTGTACACAAACGCAGAGATGCGTTTCACTTCAACAGAAAAAATCCTGACAGCAGTGCAGACCGCTGTAGCAAGAGAAAGAGCTCTGGCTCAGGGTAAACACATAATTGTCATGACCCCAGTACCAGCTTTAGAAGCTGTTACAAAAGCTAGCATTCCAAATGCGAAAGCCTTACATCCCAGATGGATACAATGGGCTAATTCTCTTACTGCAACGGATGTTGAATACAGATTTAATCCAAGTTTAAACACACAAGCATTTCTGCAATACGAACAAGAATATCCTCTACCAAATGAGATTTTGCCTCTAGATCAGTATGAATACATTATTTACACTGACGGATCTGCTCAACCGGCCATAGGGAGTAAGCAAGCTTACAGCGCAGCATGTGCGATTGTTAAAGGTCGCATGCACGATGGAAAGTTCCATCCGAGTTGCACTAAAACGCAATCTCTAGGAGACTGCACGGCTCAGTTGGCAGAACTAAAAGCACTGATACTGGCACTTGTAAACACTGAACACGAATTCCCCACACTGATTGTGTGTGATTCCTTTTACTGTGTACAGTCGTACAATGAATATTTACATCATTGAGAACAAAACGGGTTCAAAGATGCAAAAGGTGGCACAATTAAGCATAAAATGCGATGGGAACAGGTAGTGGAGTTGAGAAACGAACTACCAAGGGCTCACGTGATACATACACTGAGTCATCAGCGTGATGGCGTTCACGTTGAAGGGAATTCATTGGCTGATGAAGCGGCAAAGGGGGCTGTTCGCACGGCTTCCGTAGCTGCAATCACTCGTTCAAAAACGAGAATAGACGGCGAGATTATGGTAGCTGTCCATGCTTCACGCAAAGGCAGCACAGCAGTACCAAAGAAATTTCCACTCAAGTACTCCTACAGGTTAGATGCACAAAACATTCCATATGCTCAGATTCCTGGAGTGGGGGAAAGAGTAATACCAAATATGGATCGTAGGCAAGGTTTAATTGTGGCAGCACACAAAGGGACAGGTTCTGTACACTCGGGACTTAGGGCGATTGTTACTTTATTGAAGCAACGCTACTGGTGGCCTGAAATGAGGAGGCAGATAAGAGACTATGTCTGGAACTGCAACATCTACAAGCAGATGAAAGGGTCCACCACAACACGTCCGGTACAGATACCATTATTAGACAGCATCAGGTTGTCTGTCCGTGTGCGTCCAGCTCAGGTGTCCTCAAGGTCTGGCCTCAGCGCTCAGCTGACGCTCGAACTGTTATAAAAGATTTGCGAGTCTTTATCGGCACATACGCAGTTGGCACGTTACATTCTGACCATGGCCCGGCATTTAGCTCTCGGGCTTACAAAGAGGCCATGGAAGGAATGGGCGTAGCATTGTGGTACTCCTCTCCATACCATCCCAAGGGAAATTCTGTTGTGGAGAGGAAAAACCATGACTTAAAGCAATCTTTAACAGCTAGGGTATTAGACAAGGGCGGTAGATGGGTCGATCACCTTTATGGGGTACAACGAGCGATAAACAATCAGCCAAGAAGCTCTCTAGGGGGTGTCACCCCTTACAAGGTCCAATTTGGGACAAGAATGTGGGTACCTGATCTTGATTGTGAAGACACAGTGGCGGATGAAAAACCATTTGATATCCATGATCGTTTGGCTGTTTTACAGGATCTAAATAAATCCAGAACACAACAAAGTAACGTGCTTCAGAAACAGACCGCCACTGAGGAAGACAAGGCAGTAACGGCAAGACCTGTCTGGATCCCAAAAATCAGAGATCTGGTCAGAGAAAAGATTGCAGACAAGAAAGAATTTGGGCCATCCTACAGAAAGCCTGTACCGGTCCTCGCAATCTAAGGCACAAGAGCTGTACTTCTGCCGCCTCTTGCCGGAAAAAAGGAGAAAAGATTTGTCTCAATCGACTTAATCAAACCACACTGTGTGGCCGATACTAAACAGTAGGCCTCGTGGACTTCACAGTAGCAGACGCCCTCCTCTCGCTACAATCCAAGAAGTTCAAACAGAAAGACTCATCACGTTTGAAGAGCCACCTGTACGGAATGAAGGACTAAGCAACAATGCTATGGAACTCGTTCCACTTCAACAAGAAATTCATCTTCAAAATGAAAATCAACTTAACAACCAAGTTGCAATAAGACCGACTACTGACATCTACGTCAACATGCCTCGTCAAGAGCAAAATCCGATTTCAACAAATCCCGATGCAATTCCAACAATTGATCGAACTGCTTCTGGCTATTTCACGAACTTTGATACGTTTTCACTGGATCCAAGCGAGCCGGAAACGACGCCAGCCAAAAAATCACGCAAACAGAAACTCACTGACTTTTTGAACTTTTTTAGAAAGACTTACCTGGTGTCACCTTGGATAGAACTATGGTATATCACTGGGATTTTATTTTTTATTTTCTGGCTAGGTTTAATAATAACTTTTAGTATGCTTATTAATGGACGATACCTCCAGCAAAGCTCTACAGCCCAAAGAGTCAATTTGATTTTAAAACCACACCAGTCTTCACATCGTGAACCAAGAGACTTGTCTTCAGTGAACATCACAGCAGTTCCTATACCGGACGGTATAGTATGGGACAAGATTGATTATGATATATTCGGTCCGACTGAACTTTTAAAGCTTAAACATGTATTTAAAATTTCTTTAAGTGATATCGTTACCTCCAGTACATTTTCTGATGATTGGGACACTGAAACTGTAAATGCTATGATGTCTGATTTAGAAAAAACTGCTGCATTTCCGAACAATGAAATGTTAGAAGGTACTTCAGACTATGATACATTGTACTGTTACCAACATTATGGTCATCATTTCTTACACAAATCTATAACACCTATAAATGTATTTGGACACCACCAGTGGAAACACTGCCCGACACCTCCAAAAGGTAGTTCGCAAACCTTTGCACATAAGTTCACATACTTTTCAGGGTTTAATACATCAGACCCAAAGTCGTTTTATTACAAAGTGGCAAAAACATCAGCACAGAAAATTATGTTGACTAACACAAAACAGATTTACTCTGCCTCCTTTATGGCCCAGTTGTCTACACAGGGTTTCGACCTATGCAAGGACACTATAGATTCAAAATCAATCTGGGGTTCTAGGGACTGGCAAGTCCAGGGAACAGAAGCGCTTTTCAGAGCATGCCTCATTCCACAGCAGATGATATTTCTAAATGAAACTGTGCAACAGACATCCTGTCTTGGACTAGCCAAGGACAAGGAACTGAACTCACCCGGGTTTCCTACACCATCACAGATGGGTGGGGGGCAGAATTCAACTACACAAGGGGTAGGATTAGATGACATTCTCCGGTACAACAGATCAGATCCTGATTGGACGAAATGGCTGATTTGGCCCATTGACACAAACACCTGTCAACAGAGATTTATGAATACAACCGAAGGGTTTAGTATCCATAGGCCAGATACATGCTATGTACAAAGACAACACCCAGGGGTAGTGACATCCTATAGTGTTGGGAAGTTGTGCCTTTATTGGCAAGAGACCTCAACACTCACAGAAGTAAAACATCACTTGACCTTACTCACACCTGATGTAGACCTTAGGGATTTCTTGTTAGGCCCAAGGAAAACACGTCAGAAACGTTTCATATATGACGACATTTATGCCTATTATAATGAAAACTGGAAAATATCCCAACAAGAGGCCGCAGAAAGAATACGGGAAATAGACCGTATTAACCTAGAGAAGGCATTAGCTGTAGTGGATAATGGGTTAACAACTTTGACCTCCAGAATTTACTCCTTGGGCAACATTGTGTCTTCGGCAATCGACATATTAGAACAAGATTTGGCCTTGTTACAACACGGGCAATCACAGTTACGTTCTATTATGATGCTAAGCTGGACGCTACAATCTTTGCGTGCAGGCTATGTGCCCTGGCGTTTTATAAACACCACGTCTCTGTTTTCAGAATACAACCTAACTGATAAACAGACAGAAATGGCACAAAGGGGAGCCAAATATACAATGCTGCGTATTGAGAAACTGGAAAGGTTACCATTCACTGTAGCCGAATCCCCATCAACTGAATGGCTAATTCATGGCCAAATAACTCTGCCGGTCACTACGTTTCAGTTTCAATATTGCCTTGAGCAAAGGCAGGCAGGCAGGCAAATATGAAAAGATGGGTAAGGGTTACATTAAGGAATCTTGGGAGTTACCATATAGATATCGATGCCGGAATGGGGATCGAGAAGTGTATCTGAGTGGTACAAACTGCAAGAATGCTTTAGCGGTTCTCTCATGTGTCAGGATATTTCACTACACGGAGCCTGTAACGGTTCAGTAGCAAACCTATCGTGTCACATGACTGGGACCCCAGCTGCCGTGATCACACCGGTTTTTGAGCTGCTCTCGAATGGGAGTTACTTGATGCTAAATGATCAAGGTTGCTGTGGGATGCTTCCGGGCGTTGCATATCTGGTCACTGTTAACTCCAGGATTACTTGCTGTATGCAAGTATTGTTTCCGCCACTGAACACAGTCAGGGAGGCGCCGCTATGGCCTTCACTGAACGTTTCTTTCATACAATTTGATACTCTGAGCAGACTGCAAGCCATGCTTTTACAGCAACCCGTGCCCTTAACCTCCGCTCGAAAAACCTATGAACTTCAAGTTGCAAGGACCTCGAGTGAGATACAGGCGCTCATACGTACAAACTGCCCCATTCATTTCGCAGAAGTGATGGGTCGTATCTTCAATATGTCTGATACAAGCGGTATCGTACACCTATTTAAGACCATAGGGTCAGGACTGTTAAGCACCTTTCAGACAGTCCTCGGAGTAATCCCAAATTTTATACACTCCGTATTGGGAAGTGTATTTGGAGGACTCCCGCTTATCCTGTTGCTGATTGCAGGGGTGCTATTCATAATACTACTGCTACGCAATGGACGGCCCAATTCCCGAGGGAATGGCGAACATGCTCCTGGAGCGGAAATACTGTGAACGCATGGTACAACTTCTGGGCATTTCTTGCCTGCGAGAACTCAATGCCTCCTGGTTTCTATCCTTTTGACCAGTCTGGGTAGACTGCATCTTACCTGTTCTTCAATGCCTGTTTTGCAGAGAAGAATGCACGTTGGATCTTTGTCTAACATTTCCATCAGATGCGCCTCCGGACACAGATGCAATGCTGGTCCCCATAAAGGCCCATTCTCTGCATTGTCCCCAGCGGCTTCCGATTCTGATGAACGCATTCCTTGAGAATCCACAGGTGCCGTTTGCTCCTGCTGGGTTAGGTGACTCCTCCACAGGCACCCAGGTAACAACTGCTGAACAAGCTGCCGCAGCACCGACTGTTGGCAGTGCTACATACCATCTATATGCGATTGACGTTCTCTGTGAGGCGTTGGATTTGTCGTCTGCAGTAGCTCACACTGATAATGTTGTGCTTCCCGGCCAGGACACTAATCTCGAATTGGCTCATCGCGTCCTGGGAAAGAATTCGGCTCCTCCACTCGTTCTCATAATAAACGAGCAAATTTGGAACATTTCCTAAATTGACACTTCCGCTTAAGTAAAGCATGGCTTTCTTCCGCTTTGAGTGAAGCAACTTATATAGAGAAACAAAATAGACATTCTTTTAGTGCCAATTGGAAATAGCTGAATTATTAACATTTTAGGAAGAATTTTTTTTTTTAACGATTTTTAAACCATGTTTTTACTTGCTTTTAAAATGTTTTTAAATTGTCCAGATTTTAAGTATGGTCATTGTTATCCAATTCGGAAGAGGAATGGGTGTTATGTCCCGTATAGAGGCCCTAATGTAGACCCGTTCGTACATGCCCTAAAATGGACATATTCATATTTACCCTAATATGGTCATATTCGTACTTGCCCTATTATGGTCATAGTTATATAGCAATGGGGTAACCCAAAAGGCCACTGGACCCGGGTAGATTATGGTACCCAAAAATGATGTCACAGAGGAAAACCATTACATATTATACAAAGCACAAGAAAAACAATGTTTACTTCAATCAAAATTAGACACCACCATTCAAGTCGTTCACCGTCAGTGGTTGTGATTTTATTTCATCACAATGTTGGATAGTATCCAGATTATAAACAACAAAACATTTCAGGTTTAAACATTTTAAACAACGGTGCAAAAGGGAGGGGTAGTGAGTGCATGAAAAGGATGGTGAATTTGAAGTGCAGAAGGAAGGTAGTGTGCCTATGTACATCAACCATCAATATTTACAGCCTAGCCAGCCAGATGTCTGGCATGTACAGAAATGATAAATCATAACACAATATATCAGATGCAGATAATGAATCTCTGTCATCAGTGTCTGAACAAAGGAAAAAGCAGTGTCGACGTTTCGACCCCTAAGCAGAACAGCAGATTTGGCGCCTTGTGAGTGGGGTCTTCATCAGGACTGGGCTGAAGGAGGTTAAAATGCACCTAAGGAGATGGAGTAGGATTAATGTGGTGGTAATTAATTACCAGGATGTTCAGCGAGAAAGCTTCAGGCTGATAATTCGACCGCTGAGCCTTGTGGGCACCTAAGAAGTGGTGTAGACAGAGACGATGACACTAGGACATGCGTTCAAACTAGTGACATAAGGGAGAAAAGGGAGTATAGAGCACAAGGCTCACAAGAACTTACTCAGGTTGTACAAGATTCTTCAAAAAAGAGTGTGTCGAGGTTGACCAGTAAACTCTAACTAAAAACAAACAACAAAAGAAGGAGGTTTTTTCGCATCAGGTGGCTGTGTGTGCCACTATTGAAGAAACTCTAAATTATGCGGAAACATGAGCCGGCTGAGGTACTTAAACTAGATGGGACTTGTTATGCAAACAAACAAAATTGTATCAAACTAAAATATATTAGCTGCGCTGGGAACACTATCGAGTCCATGGGTGGTACAGAATTCCCTGTCTGACCAATCGAGGTCACTAATGCAAGGAGAGTTGCCACTAGCAGATTAAAGGGGTAAATTCTACAGATAACGTTATGAGCATGCAGTGCCGGGATCCAAAAGGAAAATGCCGCCAGAAGTGAACGCGCGGTCATAAACCGTTAATTTAAACGAGGATTGCCATAAGAGCCTCGCTGTGTTAAAGAAATTATATGCAGAGTTAAGTAACCTAAGCACGGTGGGCCATAAGAGCCAGCTCATTTAGATGTGACCCCTTTCATGTTTTCCATCATTTTCAAAGCAGCAGATGCCGAGTCTTCCTTTTTCTCACACAGGCCCACAAGAAACTTGCTACAGAAAAACAAACATAGGGATCAGATAATGCCTTTAAAAAGTAAAGTGCAACCCTACATTGTGCAAAATTATAGCTCCTTAAAAGTGGAAGGATGAAAGCTTTCCTTTCAGTATGGTAAAACCTACAAAATAGGACTAAATGTAGGACCGTCTGTGGTGAGTAATTATCACTCGGACAGAGGGACAATTCTGTATGTTTAAACTTCTTCTACGGAAAACCTAACATCAGTGGGATAAGGTTCAAGCGAAAGCGCAGTAAAATAAATCTGTGCTGAGCAATATTTATGCGGGAAAGATATGAAAACCCTTCGACTATTCTTGGTGGAATAAGATCATAAGCGAGGGACGCCTTTTGTTGTTGATTCTTTTCCCTCCGTACCGCAGTAACCCTCTGCATAAATAACTCAGTTATGTTCTGTTTTGAAGCACTCCTACATGTTGGGAGGGTCCCTAAATAATTTTTCTGCCCGATTGCAATTAATTCAGTCTCTGCGTATCTGCGCCAGGCAATCTTTTTGTAGTGATCCAACTTCATACAATTGGCAATGATACGTTGTCTCAATTCCTATTTGGTATTGTGATTGCAAGTCTAACTAAGTTTGTTAGTAAATAACTGCCTCTCCATGTGACATATATGCTTCTCTAAATGTATCTCTAAGGGGCTGCATGGATTGCCTCTTGGGTGTGTTAGTGACTATTGGGTTATTTAACTGTGTGTGTACAGCTGCCTCCATACCACTAGATACATATCACTTCTGCCGGTGTGTGTGTGTGAGTGAATGTGTACGTGCTTCTAGTACTATCTCACTGGGTGTTTTAGTGTCTGTCTGCTTTTCTACTTACATATGTCAGATTAAAGTTCGGATGCAAGGTGGATGTATAATTGGGCACCTGGGCCTCTAGGAGTAGATATATAACTCATTTAAACATTGCAGTACATTTCATACATTCTAAGCACATACCAACCTGCCTTAAGACCTACATGCAGCCTATCTCACTGGAGAAATATATGTGGTAAAAGAATACTTTATACCTCTTGTAGGCCTTTTCAATGTGAAAATTGACCTAGCAAGAAAAGTGCATGTACATGGTCAAATGTACAAGGCCCAAGACAATATGCAAGACCTACTTCTCTGCATGGTAGAGTTGAAAGTGTCAGTTCTTTACTAGATACTTGAATGAGTGTGTCAGGTCCTGTTTGGGGCTCTCATTGCATGTGTATATAAGTCTGTTGCTAAATTACTGCCTGTCTTTGTGACATGAATGATGCTGTAAATGTGTCTGTAGGGGGATGCATGGATTGCATCCTGGGTGTGTTAGTGAGTATTCAGGGGCTTATTTACAAGCCCCTTGCGCCACTTTTGCGTCACTTTTCCCATGTTAAAAATGACGCAAAAGTGGCGCAAGGGGCTTGTAAAATCTGCCCCTCAGTTTTTTAAATATGTGCACAACTGCTTCCATTACCACTAAATGCATATCAGTGTAGTTTGTCTGTGTGACTGAGTAGTTAGGTGGTTCTCTAACTACCTCACTGGGTGTTTTAGGGTCTCTATGTATTTCTACTTAGGTATTTCAGATTGAAGTATGGGTAGCAGGGTGCATATATAATTGGACATAGAAGTCTGTAGAAGTGCATATACCTCACTGAACTTCACAATACATGTGCTACATTTTAAGTATATACCACCCTACCCTACGACTTAGCTGCAGCCTACCTCAGTGGTGACTTATATATGGTAAAATACACACTACTTTATGCCTTCCCTAGGACTTTTACATGTAATGGTTGGCCTAGCCATAAAACTGCATGCACAGACTCAAGTGTACCAAGCTGGATACGTGATGCAAGGGCTACTTCTGGGTTATTTAAGTGTGTATGCAACAACCTCCATCAGCGCTACATAGATAACAGTTTTGCCTGTCTGTGTAAGTGAATATTTACGTGCTTCTGTCACAGTCTGTATGGCTGATTTAGACTCTGTCTACTTTTCTACTTAGGTATTACAGATTGAAGTGTCGGTGGCAGGGTGGACATATAATTGAGCACATGGATCTCTAGGACTGCATATAGCTTACTAAACCTTCAGTGTATATGTGCAACTGTATAAGCATATAACATCCTGCAATATTATGTAGCTGCAGCCTATCTCAGTGGTGAGTTAAACATGGTAAAAGAGCAGTTTATGCCTTCACTAGGACTTTTAAATATATAAAGTTGGACTAGCTGTAAAACTGAATGCACATGCTCAAGTATAGCAGTCCTGGGACATTATCCAAGGGCTACTTCTCTACATGGTAAACTAAAAGATTCAATTGTTTAGTAGTTATCTGAATGAGTGCTTTATTTCCTATATAGAGCTGTGATTCCATGTGTATGTAAATTTGTTACTAAATCACTGCCTCTCTTTGTTCGATATATGATTCTCTAAATATGTCTGTAAGGGCCTGCATACATTGCCTCCTGGGTGTATTGGTGAGTATTGGGTTATTAAAGTGTGTGTGAAACTGCCTCCAGTAGCACAAGATACATATCCGTTGTGGCTGTCTGTGTAAGTGAATGTTTAGGTGCTTCTCTAACTACCTAACTGGTTGTTTCAGTGTCTGTCTGCTTTTCTACTTAGGTATGTCAGATTTAAGTATGGGTGTAGGCTGGATGTGTAATTAGCCACATAGGTCTTTAGGAGTGGATATACCTCAGTCAATCTTCAGAGTAGATGTCTTAGGTTTTAAGCATGTAGCTTCCTACAGTATTGCATAGCTACACTCTTCCTTAGTATGGACTCATATGTTCTAAAAGAGCAGTTTACAACTTGTGTAGAATTTTTAAGTAAGAAGGCAGCCGTAACAGTAAAACTGCATGCACAAGTCCAGTACACCACATCTAACACATAATGCATATATTTCTACTTAGGTTTGTCAGATTAAAATGTGGATGGCATAGTGCATGTACACTTCAGAACAAAAATCTTTATAAGCACATATAGCTCACTCAAATATTCAAAGAACATATCCTGCATATTAGCCACATAGCACCCTGCACTATAGCCTACCTTGCAGTCCCATAACATGTTTTTGAAAATGCACCAATATCCGACTATCTGTTTTGAAAGCTCTAGAAATATCAATGTACATTGCTAAATAAATACCTCAGTGCCTGGATTGTGAATTTGAAACATATCTTTAACCGCTTTTGATACTGCTACACATATATCTACTTTGTGAGTATCTTAGTGAATATATAACTACTTATCTTGATCAATGAGTGGGTGAGAGAGAGCCTCTATAATCTACAAATATGTATGTCACATGCATCATAGGTGCTATACGTTATATTGTACTTGGCATAACAGTGCCTACCAGTGTTATATTTCATATTTCTATCTAAATACAATCAAAGAACATATCTCCCCATGCATGCACATACAAATCGATCCTGTAATTATCCAACACCTACACTAAAGAGATCGTAACACATAGCTATCAACTGAGAGATTCATAATTCAAATACAGCTACAGTGCATACTTTCCACTTTCAAATACGAGTGTTCTAGTCTTCTTTTATAATGGAACAAATTAGACTACAACTCCCAGAATTCAAATAAAAACATTTGTTATAAGCAGCACATCATATATACACATAAAACTTTGACATCTTACACTACATTATTACATATCTGTTTAACCATTACTGTGCACTCTTTTTTCTACCAATTACAGAATAAAGTAAGGGAACACAAGTGCAATATACACCTCCATGCAAACACATTCTAACCTAACTTGACAGACACCTAGGAGCAGATTTACAAGCTCCTTGCGCCACTTTTGCGTCACTTTTAACATGGGAAAAGTGACGCAAAAGTGGCACAAGGGGCTTGTAAATCTGCCCCTAGTCTGCACCTGAGACAAACTATATCTTAGTTACCTATTAATAGATATATAAAAACACTTTCAATTTCAATTATATATCATCATTTCTTTTTTAAATACTTAAATATAGTTCAAAATCTTTTATCACAATATGACATAATTATCGACCTTAATAATCATTTTTTTGCTTACAAAGACATTTAATTAACATACCAGAATATTGAGGTCGTTGGTAAAATCACTTTTTTTCTCTTATTAGATCAATGCAATATTCTCAGGGTTTGTAAAAATGTAGCGCAAGAATGGCAAACCACTCTCATACAAAGCAACCACAAATGGCAACCTTCTGAACTTTGCATCACCTGCAACTGCAATAGTCAGCGAATAAAAACATTCCTTTCATATTTCATTGTTGGAACTGCATTTCTGAATGGTTACTGTCTGTTAACCCTTTCACTCCTGTTTAGAGGTAGGCCAAAATGCATGCCTTTGTGTTAATAATCGTGACGTATTTGCGATCATCGCAGTATATTCGTGAAAAAAAATGTGAGTTGGAAAACCTACTTTCCTTTATAGTTTTATATTTTCTAACACTATACTACACTTATAGCTAAATTCTCACTAGGTAATCTTACTGACCTTATAAAACAATGAACCTAAACCTCTCCAATTTGAAAAATGTAATACCTGTTTCTTTAACTCCCCTCCCCCAAAACACCCTCTGCATATTCTCCATAGAAACCCACTAGAACCAGTAGGTCACAAGTTCACAACACATTCCAGAAGGGCCATACTAGTTACAAAATGAACTACAGCAGGTGTGGTTTACTGCACATACTTTAAAGCATATCCAAATCTCTATTACATTTTGTTTCTATTTACCAGACCCAATCAAACATCTATTTACTAATCATTTTCAAATGCACCTGCTTTTTTTCACATGCATATTCCCTCCACTCAATCAATTTTTTTTTTTTAAACCACCAGCACACACACATTTTTACTGTATTTAATTGTACCAACTGATATTGAGCTGCAGACCTGTCCTGTGTGCTACTCCTCCTTCCTACAAAATGTTAAGAGTGTGGATTGTGGGCCATAGCTATGACTATTGGGCTTAAGAGGCTGCAAAAAAGAGAGATATTGACAGGGATTTGGGTTTTCCAAATGTGGAGATTAGTTGATTTGGCCAGAGAGGGTTAAAGTTTCATCAGCTGCTAGCTTTTATTTAATATATCAAAACCAAAGGGGATGATGGACGGAGTGTTGAACATTGCAAGCACTCACCCCCAGTCAACTGATCTGGGTTTAATCCATCATCATTCTTTAGCTCACTCCGCCACCCCAGTTCAGACATGGCCATATGCAAATCAGTCTGACCCTGTGCCTCATGGGAACAGTCCGGCCCGAACTGCCAAGCCATGTCTTCCCTGGACCGGAAACAAGCATCCTGGGACCAGTTTCTGACTTACAGCCGTCATCAGCCAGGCTATCTTGAATCCAGTGGCAAAGTGAGCAAGGGATCCACGTCTGGGCATACCCTGCCAACTTAGGGCGAACATATCAAAACCAAAGGGGATGATGGACGGAGTGTTGAACATTGCAAGCACTCACCCCCAGTCAACTGATCTGGGTTTAATCCATCATCATTCTTTAGCTCACTCCGCCACCCCAGTTCAGACATGGCCATATGCAAATCAGTCTGACCCTGTGCCTCATGGGAACAGTCCAGCCCGAACTGCCAAGCCATGTCTTCCCTGGACCGGAAACAAGCATCCTGGGACCGGTTTCTGGCTTACAGCCGTCATCATCCAGGCTATCTTGAATCCAGTGGCAAAGTGAGCAAGGGACCCACGTCTGGGCATACCCTGCCAACTTAGGGCGAACATATCAAAACCAAAGGGGATGATGGACGGAGTGTTGAACATTGCAAGCACTCACCCCCAGTCAACTGATCTGGGTTTAATCCATCATCATTCTTTAGCTCACTCCGCCACCCCAGTTCAGACATGGCCATATGCAAATCAGTCTGACCCTGTGCCTCATGGGAACAGTCCAGCCCGAACTGCCAAGCCATGTCTTCCCTGGACCGGAAACAAGCATCCTGGGACCGGTTTCTGGCTTACAGCCGTCATCAGCCAGGCTATCTTGAATCCAGTGGCAAAGTGAGCAAGGGACCCACGTCTGGGCATACCCTGCCAACTTAGGGCGAACATATCAAAACCAAAGGAGATGATGGACGGAGTGTTGAACATTGCAACCACTCACCCCCAGTCAACTGATCTGGGTTTAATCCATCATCATTCTTTAGCTCACTCCGCCACCCCAGTTCAGACATGGCCATATGCAAATCAGTCAGACCCTGTGCCTCATGGGAACAGTCCAGCCCGAACTGCCAAGCCATGTCTTCCCTGGACCGGAAACAAGCATCCTGGGACCGGTTTCTGGCTTACAGCCGTCATCAGCCAGGCTATCTTGAATCCAGTGGCAAAGTGAGCAAGGGACCCACGTCTGGGCATACCCTGCCAACTTAGGGCGAACATATCAAAACCAAAGGGGATGATGGACGGAGTGTTGAACATTGCAAGCACTCACCCCCAGTCAACTGATCTGGGTTTAATCCATCATCATTCTTTAGCTCACTCCGCCACCCCAGTTCAGACATTTGAAATGTCATCAGTGATGTCAACAGTAATGTTACTGACCATGTCATGAGTGCTGTATTATGTGAGGTCATAAGCATTGCATTGCGTAAGTTATAGTTACCCCGAGGAAATCTGCACCTAACTATGGTTTTTTCAGTGAATTTCTAAGGTATTTTTTAATTGTATTTCCTAACTCTAGCATGCCTGTAACATTTGTTTTTTTAAGTGAATTTCAAAAGTTTTTTAAATTTTATTTCCTAATTGTAACATCCCTGTAACCTCTGTTTTTTAAAGTGAATTTCTATGTTTTTTTTAACTATAAGTCACTTTCGCACAGTGGTGGAGAAAGGGGGTGGGGCCTTTGATCAGCTCTCAGCAATCTCACTGTGTGGGACTTATTGGAGGTAACAGGAGGGGTTCTTGGCCCCCAAGGACCCTCAGCACCCAAGAGGACTTAATCCCTCAACCAGTAGTGCACCAGGTGACACATTTGCAGAGTTGTGGGGAAAGAAGGAAGGGCCTCCGACCAGCTCTCAGCAATCCTACTGTGTGTAACTAATTGGAGGCAACAGGAGGGGTTCTTGGCCCCCAAGGACCTTCAGCACCCAAGGGGACTTCTTCCCCCAACCAGTAGTGCACTAGGAGGTGCGTTTGCAGAGTGGTGGAGAAAGGGGCGTGTCCTCTGATGACCTCTCAGCAATCCCACTGTGTGGGATTTACTGGAGGTACAAGAAGGGGTTGTTGGCCCCAAAGACCATCGGGAGCCAAGGGGACTTTATGCCCCAACTAGTAGTGCACCAGGAGGCGGGTTTGCAGAGTGGTGGTAAAAGTGGGTGGGCCTCCGACAATCTCTCAGCAATCCCACCGTGTAGGACTTACTGGAGGTAACAGGAGGTGTTGTTGGCCCCCAAGAGCCCTCACCAGCGAAGGAGACTTCATCCCCCAACAAGTTCAGTGCCAGGAGGCTCCTATGCAGAGTGGTTGAGAAAGGGGGCAGTGCCTCCTGTGACTTCTCCTCAGGGGCGGCATTATTTTTTTAACTTATTTAATCAGGCGAGAGTGACCCAGCGGCCCCCTTAACAGGAAGGCAACCTTTTTAAAAAATATATTTTTTATTATGCGAGCCCCGGCTTTTTTTTATTTTTTATTTATTTAATAAGGGAGGACTCCATCCCCCGGGTCCCGGCCTTTTTCCAAAGGAGGAGGGGGGGCTGATTTTGGCCCCAGGGGCCCCATACCTGGCCCTGGGGTGGTGATGATCCCCGGGCCCAAGGGGGGTCCATGAGGCCCCTTCATTTCTTCCTCATTTCTTTTCTATAAGTCCCAGGGAGGCTGCAGTCCCTGGGGCACAGGGGGTCCATGAGACCTTCCCATCTATTTACGCAATTTACAGCTACATGCAGCCAGGCCCTGGCCCAAACTCGAGCTTAATAATCGAGAAGCACAGGAGCCTACACTTCTCTTTTTTTAAGGTGGGATCCGTGAATCCAACGTGGCTCGCACCAAAAATTAAACAAACAAAATGCTATTTTGGCACTGCAAGGTCCATGTAGGACCCCCCCAAGAGGTCTAGGGGGGTCAGGGGATACCTACCATGCCCCCTTCTCTTTTTTTTGCCTTTTGTTGTGGGACTAGGCTCAAGCTAGATCCCAAGATGGCTGCCAACAATTCCTGGTTTAAAGTGTTGGCAGTCAATCAGATCTCAGCACAAGATCGGGAGGGGTCGTGGAGCCTTTGCGCCCCTATATATACACATTTGGATTTCGGTTAATATTTCTAAAACTACCGAATGGATATACACCAAATCACGAAAAGGTGCTTCCCTGTACCAATATCTAACTTTCTGCCAAATTTTGGGGCACATTTACAGCAGAATGGAGAAGCGTGGCGTTAAGGAAACATTACTAATGCCATGCTTCTCCATTCTGAAAACGCAGGGATGTGCCATATTCACAAGAATGCGGTGCACCCCTGAGTTTCCCCCTGCGCTAGTGCTGAGTTCAGCTGCCTAGCGCCAATGCAGGCACCCTTGCACAATAAGGGTGCCTGCGTTGGGGGGAAGATTGTTTATGTGCAGGAAGGTCCCCAGGCATTGGTCTGTGCAGGGGTGTCTGCAGCACGCCCTATGATGAAGCATGTCACAATTTTGTGAGTGAGGGCAGTTTTTTCACAGTTAACACATGCCACTGCTCTCATATATCTTCTGCACATTTTATATATTTCTTGATATATATTTTCCAACTCCTTTGTGTGGTTCAGTTATTGTACGGGGAGGCTGGAGTAGGGACATTGCGTCTCCCCCCTTCATATTGTGTGTATTTTGCCTTATTTACAAGGCAGCATTAAGCCACGTTAAGTGGCTTAACGCTGCCTTGTAAATAAGGCGAGGCCCCTATCACCATCACAACGTCACTAAAAGTGACGTTGTGGTGGCGATAGGGGCTTGTAAATATGCCCCTTGGTGTCATTTCATTCAGCAGTTCGAGCTGTAGCCATGTCAAAAGTTCCTATGGGAGTTTACAAGGGGAAAATGCATTTTGGAACCCTCCACTTTTCTCGGCCCCCGCTCGATCGATCACCACGAAACGTTTAAGACAGCAGCTGGAGTGAGCGTCATACTCATTTTAAACATTTCGTAAGGATTTGTCAACCAACCCAAATGTTATGAAAAACAATTCTTCCTTTGGAAACTAGGTCTTAACTGTAACTACCCACTGGCGACCACCAGTAGGTGATATATATAATATATAGACTATATATATATTAACTACTGGCAGCCATCAGAAGGTATTTATAGTTAGGGCCATGTTTCTATAGGAAAAGTGTTAAATATATATATAAATAAATATATATATATATATCCAAGACCATGCTGCGTTCTTTACCAATAAACAGCTGCTGAGGACAACAAATTGCTTTTCAAAGCGGTGTTTTATTCCGTAATCAGACCAGCTCGACGCGTTTCGGGATCACTCCCTTGTTCACAGTCATGGGGGGAATTTCACTGGTTTTGTACGAGTGAAATGTCCAACTAACTATAACTGACCCTAAAAACTATGTTTTTTTCAGTGAATATATATATATATATATATATATATATATATATATATATATATATATATATATTCACTGAAAAACCACAGGTTTCAGGGACGTTATAGTTGGTTGGACATTTCACTCGTACAAAACCAGAGAAATTCAGCCGTTATAGTTAGTTGAGATAACTATAACTCGCGCCCCCGCAATGCACTGCTGATGACGTCACATATTACATCATTCATGACATGGTCAGAGACATCACTGATGACATCACTGATGACATTTCAAATGGCATCACTGAAGACATCATCCAGTGACTGTGTGTTTCTATAAAGTTTAAATATGTTTTATATATATATATATATATATATATATATATATATATGCCAAAGTGTATTGAAGAATGAGTGGGTGTATAAGTGTCTGAATGGATGATTTAGTAGGTGTGTGACTGACTGTATAAATGAGTGATTAAATGTGTCTTACTGAATGCATGGGTTAGTGACTAAACTGTGTGAATGTCTGTATCAGTTTGTCAGTTGGTGTGTAAGCGGCTGCATGGGTTGGTGAGTAGCTACATGATTGTCTATATGGGTTATTGATTGGTTGTCTGAGTATCTGTATGGGTGCCTGAGTGGGTGGGTGGGTGGGTGGAGGTCTGTGACTCTGTGCATAGATGTGTGAGTGGGTGATTCACTGGGTGTATGGGTTCAAGAGTGCATCTGTGAAGGGCTGTATGGGTAGGTGAGTGTGTGTATGGGTGTGTTGGTTAGTGAATGGATGTCTCAGTGGTAAATGTGTGAGTAACTACATATGTAAAAGGCAGTATATGTGAGTGTTGGAGTATATAAATGACTATATGTGAGAGTGAGTGATTGTGGGAGTGGCGTATGGATGAGTGTGTGCTTGTATTAGTGATTGTATAAGAGACTAAGTATGTGTTAGTATCTGTATGAATAAGTGAGGTGGTGTGTGTATAACTGTATACGTGAGTAAATGGGAGTGTGATTGATTCTTTGCATGACTGACTAGGTGTGTGAGTAACTTTATGGATGAGTGTCTGTATAGGTGTATGAGTGCATATGATAGTGCTGTATTGATGAGTGACTGCATGTATGAGTGACTGTGTGGGTGAATGAGTGGATGTGTGTGTAGACCTAGGAATCAGTGAGTGGGTATGTAGTAACTGGTGTTGGTGTTTCTCTGGTTTCGAAAATGGTAGTCTGTATTTTAGAGTGGGTGTATCAAAGGTTATATTAGGGTTGGAGGTGCAGCAGATTATCACATGGATGATGTCATCAGTGATGTCATCAGTGATGTCATTTGAGATGTCATCAGTGATGTCACTGACCATGTCATGAATGATGTAATATGTGACATCATCAGCAGTGCATTGCAGGGCACGAGTTATAGTTAGCTCAACCAACTATAACGGCCGAATTTCTCTGGTTTTGTACGAGTGAAATGTCCAACTAACTATAACGTCCCTGAAACCTGTGGTTTTTTCAGTGAATTTCTAAGGTTTTTTAAATGCTAATTCCTAACTATAACGTCCCTGAAACGTATGGTTTTTTCAGTGAATTTGAAAGGTTTTTTAAATGCTAATTTCTAACTATAACGTCACTGAAACCTATGGTTTTTTCAGTGAATTTCAAAGGTTTTTTAAATGCTAATTTCTAATTGTAATGTCCAAAAAATGCTTTTCCTAAATGTTGTAACTTTTATAAAAATAATGTGATGTTTTCTCCTTTCTAAAATATGCATTTACCTTATTAAATTTTTTTTTTTTAAAGTGGATTCGCGTACCAATTGTGTACCAGTCACGGTGGGTGCGCGAATCCAAGAATTTTGCCGCCATATTGGTTAAGTCGTGTACGGTGCGTGTATGGTATGCGAAGGGTGCACAGTTCTTGACCCTGCGCAACATCACGTACGTATTTCCGGGGGTCACGCCGGGTGCGCGAATCCATCGCAAATCTTTAAGTTTTAAAAGTATATGTATATAACTTTATTATATATATTATACCAAGAGATTACTTAATATAAGTGTAAATATCATATATTTGCAATTGTAATAAAGATATATTATTGTTAAATATATTTTTCGGGATTCGCGCCGGGTGCGCGCCGGGTGCGCGAATCCCATGAGACCTCAAAAGAAACAATTTTATTGGTATTGAAGCTTTCTATTCTAGAACTTGAAGGACCCCACCCATTTTTTTCATTCTTCCAGGAGCATCTTTTCAAGAAACACCTCTTGTGGTTTCTGTGCCTCTTTATTTGATTTTTTTGGTGTTTTTTTCTAAGAGAGGAAATGGCATCTCAAAATTCACCACAGGATATTCCTGCAGATGAAGAGGAGCTGGAAGAACCCATTAAGAAAAGGAAAGAGAGCATTGTGTGTGCTTTCTTCTCTATCGCAGAAGGAGAGAAGAAGGTGAATGCTCGCAAAGTCACCTGCACTGTTTGCAAGAACGTCTTATCACGTGGATCAGAAAAGAAGTATTCCTGCGGGAATTTATCAATGCTCAAACACCTTCAGACCATGCACCCAAACTGTCTTGCGCATGAACAACATTGGCGCCAAATGCAAGAGTCTCAGCAAGATGATCAGGTCGCAGGACCTAGTACTTCTGCAGGATCTACTACATCCACACACATTGTTCCAGAGTTTGCAGGACTGGAACAGCACTGCATAAAGTATAAAAACTTCTTTGTGCAGGCGAGCAATCTGTTGCAGCTATTGTTGTTGCTGCAAAGAATCATCATTTGTTAATTTTTTTTTGTTTTTGCATTGTGTTTCTAATTGCAAAATGTTTTGAAAAGTTTTCAATCTTTTGTTAAAAAAAACCTCCAAAACAATTAATAAAGGAGTTCACAAAACACAAAAAAATTTAAAAACTAAAAAAGAAGAAAACAAATGGTTATTTTTAGAACCGCCTAGTTGGTTAAAAATAGACAAACTTGTATGTGTTCTATGAATGACTGCATGTGTAATGTCTGAGTCATTGTATGAGTGAATAAGTACTGTCTGAGTGAATGAATGAGTGCAGCAGTATTGTCTGAGTCATTGGATGAGTGCATGGATAGTGTCTGAGGGAATGAATGAGTGCAGCAGTAGTGCCTGAGTGATTGCATGAGTGCATGGGTAGTGCCTGGCTTATTACATGAGTGCTTTGGTAGTGCCTGGGTGATTGGAAGAGTGCATCGGTAGTGCCTGGGTGCATGGATAAGTACATGAGTAGTGTTTGATGGAATGGATGAGTGCAAAAGTAGTGTCTGAGTGATTAAATGAGTACATGGGTAAAGTCTGAGTGCATAGAAGAGTGCATGGGTTTTGCTTGAGGGAAAGGATGAGTGCAAAAAGATTGCCTGAGTGATTGGATGACTGCAGGCATAGTGCCTGAGTAATTGGAGGAGTGCATAGCTTGTGACTGGCTGATTGCATGACTGCAGGGGTAATGTCTGGGTGATTGGAGGAGTGCATGGGTAATGCCTGGGTGCATGGAAAAGTGCATGGATAGTGCTTGGGTGCATGTAGGACTGCATGGATAGTTCCTGGGTGATTGAAGGAGTGCATGAGTAGTGCTTGGGTGATTGAATGAGTGCCACAGAAGTGCCTGAGTGCATGTATGAGTGCATGGGTAATGCCTGGGTGATTGCATAAGTGCAGGGGTAATGTCTGGGTGATTGGAGGAGTGCAAGGGCACTGCCTGAGTGATTGAAGGAGTGCATGGGTAATGCCTGGGTGATTGCATGAATGCAGGGGTGAAGGAAGTGGCCCTCTAGGGCCACTCAGGTTTTCTCACAACCACCTACTATGCCTTCCCAAATATAAAGAGTCGGTCAGGCAGTAGAGAATGCAAACTTACATTTATTAGCAATGCTCTGCAGAGGAGTCCATCATGACCTGCACCCTAAGATGTCTGCCGAGGGACTGACTACCCAACAGTCCACAGTGAGTAATCATTCTTCCCCAAGAGCCTCCAACCCTGCCCACCATGGAAAAATACCGGCCTGGGCCGAACATGAACAAAGGAGGCACAGGGAGATGAGCTACCACCTGCCAGATGGGTACATGTTATCAGAGACACAAGGCCACTGTGCTGGGTCTCAGTGTCTCCTAACGTGGGAGCAGAACTTCGCACTTAGATAGGTATGCGAGAGCAGAATGGCCTCCTCATTAGTAAGTCGGGAAACAGCCTTGGACAGAAAGAAAAATAATAACAAAATACAGTGTTCTGCTGAGGCAAGCAATACGAGCCATGAGGCCTAACCCAGGCACAGTCTAAGCAGCCTAATAAGGATTACGAAATGCAAACTGGAGTCACACTCACTAACTGAAGCCTGCACATTACGGGGATAACTCAGTGGGTTGCATACGTGAATACAACTGGCATCTATTTAGCCACACATTGCAAACCTAATATAACGTAAAAGGAGTGCGTTGCAGGGATGGGATTTTGAAACCTAACAGACCCTCCTTTTAGCATGGGTGGCTAAAATTCTAAGGGGGAGGAAGGACTTGCAGAGTCACTCAGGTAACAAGGGAAAAACAAGCAACGCATGAGCACTGAAATCAGCTAATACTTAAAGATGCCCTCGTCTATGAGCACCATATCCTGAATTTCCTGCATCATCATAACAGAAAGTTTGTTATCACTTCTTGGCAATGTAGGGGTAGGGGTAAGTTTACTCATACAATAGGTGCGACAGGCTGGAAGGCAATTAATGCATATGCAACAGGTAAAGATAACTCCTGCGATGGCTAGTAGGACAAGTAATATCTTCCAACCCCAGGATGTCATCAGACCCCAGAGCCACCCTGTGAGGGACCATGAACCATTATCCTGATGGATATCTGAGGCAAGTCTGTATAATTTCTGTATTGCGGAATACACGGTAGGGGTGCTATCAGGGATGTACACACAGCAGCTGCTGTCGATGACGCGACAGGCTCCACCCCTATCAGCCAGAATGACGTCTAAAACCATCCTATTTTGAAGAGAAACGAGCCTCGTAGCCTGCAGCTCGACTGTAATATTAGGCAGTAGTATTAATAACTCCCTCAACTACTCTAGCAAGGCGACGAATATTACGACTATTGAACATGGGACCCCAGAACGGCAGAATGCCCTTCATTATGTCAGTGAATTGCTGCAAGGATGTATCTGCCTGATCAATATCACCTGAATTGACAACTCTCCTAACTCGGTGTACCTGGAGATCCCTACGCTGTAGTCTATGATCCCTGTGGTAATTGGACGGTGCAATGTAAACGGGAGGCAAGAGAAAGGAAACATAACACCGGCCAGAACACCCTCTCGGAAGCCATGTATATGCCTGTTCCCCACAGATGAAGTATACATTCGGAGGTGTAAGCAAAGGTGGGCTGCTAGTAGTGTTCAATCAGTATGTGTAGTTACAATGACTCTGTCCTACTGAGATGTTCCCTATTCCTTCAACACAGAAACTAGCTGTTGCATTGATCACAGGGACAGGCATGGCTTTGTCTTCAGTGATATTGGGCTCCTGGAAACATTTAAAGTATTCAGTGACATTAAATCTTTGGAAATCTAGCATTTCATTTCGTAACCAGGTGACATTTTCGTGAGCTTCGAATACATTCATACAAGCATCTGGGTGCAGGGTACCCTCCTTGCCATCTGCCCCTGGCGTATATCCCTAGTGTACCACTATATACTCCAATACTGCTTCGTAGTCCGTCTATACCATTTTCATAACGTCAGCATGATAATGCATGTATACCATATAGAGCAGTTGGAACCAGGCTTCGCAGCTACCCAAATACGACAGGGGCAATGACACTAGCAAATCATTTTTATGCATAACGGAGGGAAGTAGCCCACACACCCAGCAATTCGTGGCATTAGTAGTACTGTGTACCTGATGAAGCATCTGAACAAAAGCATTTTGTGCATAAGTCTGTCTATGTCTCTCCTTATGTGGGGCCAATGTGACAAACGAGTGCTCTGCTGGAACCGGGGTAGTTCCTATCAAGGTGTGCATGGGATGTTGTTCCTCTAAGTACCAGACCACCCCAAATACGACCATCAGAGAAAGCAAAATTATTACAACAAACACTATTTTACTCTTAGTGGACCAAGAGGACCAAACAGGACCATCCGGAGTGGGATACGGAGCCACAAAGGGCTGCTCCTCATCAGGGATAGGACGACCAAAGGGATACATTTGGAAAACTTCAAGGGCAAGTTATAGGTGTCAAAAGGGAAAGAAAAATTCACAGGCTAGAGCCACTATTGCAACAACAGTACCAGAGGGCACAAATCACCCAGCGTCCGTTTAGAGCCTCGCTGGAAGGCTTCTATTGTTCATCAACGACGGTGCTATGAAGCACTCCCATGGAGGAGCTGCACAATCACAGCCCTTGCAGCAAAACAAATCCTTCTTCTTACAGGATAGGGCACACTCCCTCCTGGGCAAATGCCCTCAACTATCCTGTCCAGTGTCCAAGGCAGTGCACCAGTGTAGTTCACCCTAGTCTCATACAGGCACCTTAGGCACAGCACCTGCGCCCTAAGCTCAAGTCCTTCCCTAACTCCTAGACTGTTCAGCTGGTGCACCGTCCTTCTCTCGGGGCCTCAAATTATACCTCGCTACTCCAGGCACTGTTTCATCAACAAAAAGGGGCAGAAACTCAGGATCAGATGGGCATCGAGACTCATATTCCGGTGTGTTAGAGACAGTGTTATCCGGGGCGGCCCCTATCTCTGGTGGGATCGCCTCAGACAGAACTGCATCACTTTCTTCGTCCGTCTGCGCCCACCTCACCCGGGCGTCAGAGAAGGGAACGAAGCGTGGCACCTTCTCACACTCCTGATCACCGATGCCTTCGTTGACCCAACGGTCGTACGGGAGCAGGAGAGGCACCCGTTTCACATGAGATGTATGGATCCAGTGCTTTCTTCCATCTACCTTTACAGCCGTTCTATTGGCGAGGAGAACGATGACAGGCCCCTTCCACCTCGGCTCCAGGCTGCTTTTCCGTTGGAAGTTCTTAATCATCACATAGTCGCCGGGCTGTATGCAATGCCCGGGCCCCTCTGGTACTGGCCGCAATGTGGCTTGTATCTGTTGATGAAGAGAACGAAAATCTTTAGACAATTCATACAGGTAGTCTACAAGCAGGGGGTACTCTATCTCGGAAAAGCGCTTGGGTCTGGGGACGCCCCAAACATTAGCAGGGCGTCCGAAGACCACCTCATATGGGGACAACCCTGTTCTAGAATGCGCTGTCGCTCTGGTAGATAATAAAGCCAAGGGTAACGCATCTGGCCATCGCAGTCCTGTGCTTTCTTGAATCTTTGCTAGCTTCAGTTTGAGAGTACCATTGTACTTCTCAACCAGACCTGCTGACTTGGGGTGATTCGCTGCATGAAACTTCTGCTTAATATGCAAACCTGTGCACACCAATTCAATCACTTTTGCATTGAAGTGACTTCCGTTGTCACTCCAGATCACGCGTGGCAACCCATAGCGCGGGAAGTACTCTTTTAGAAGTGCCTTCGCTGTCTCCATAGCTGTATTCTCTTTAGTGGGGTAAGCCTCAATCCATTTACTGAATGCGCAGATCACTACTAGCACATACTTTAAGTTATTAACTTGTTCCATTTCGATGAAATCCATCAGGAGAACCTCGAAAGGAAAGGAAGGCGGTGCAAAGTTACCAGTGGGTGTAGGGGTACCTTTCCCAGGGTTATGCTTCAGACAAATAATGCAATGCTTCACTAGGTGCGTGGGTGTCTTAGCGATATTATCATTCTGCCATACTGGGTCCAGCAACTTGCATATTCCTTTGGCACTAATGTGCGACGGGCCGTGGGCCATGGTAACAACAGGGAGCACATATGAATTAGGCAGCAACCATTGTTGCTTCCCTGACAAGTCAGTCCAACACCCATCCTCATCCAAGCGACCTGTTCTCTCCTCCCACATCGCTAATTCATCTAAAGTCGCCTCACCCTGGATTTCCCTGACATTCTCCAATGTGTCCTTGAACATTCCATTGTCTGGGACGCACCTAGCGGACCTGCCACCAACATCTTTGTCATCTTTGATCGAGCTGTCTCCTTAGCTGTCTGGTCTGCGAAAGCATTTCCCCTCCCAACATCATCTGTAATAGCCTTATGAGCGCCCCATTTCACTATTGCTAACTTACTGGGAAGTGTCAATGCGGATAGCAATCTATGTATCAATGGCCCGTTCTGAATCCGCAGTCCGTGCGAAGTCAGGAACCCTCTCTCCGCCCAGAGGCACCCAAAATTATGGGCCACCTCAAAGGCGTACTGGCTGTCGGTGTAGATATTGACAGCCAGTCCCTCACTCAACTCACAAGCCCTGAGGAGGGCAACCAACTCTGCAGCTTGGGCCAATTGGTGTGGGATACGGGATGTCTCAACTACAGTGTGTAACGTTGTGATTGCATAGGCTGCAGTGGTGGTGCCATCTGGTAATTTGAAACAAGAGCCATCGACATATAGTTCCCCTTGGGGGTCAGATAAGGGAACGTCAGTCAGGTCTACCCGTCCCTTCGCTTCTTCCTCAGTCTGAAATAAACAATCATGGACATCATTGTCCTTTTCTTCCGAAGGGAGGGGTAGTAACGTGGCTGGGTTCAGAGTAGCACATCTTTTGATGGTAATGTGCGGAGCAAACAGAGTCAATTCATAGCCAGTTAGACGCGCACTAGTAAGGTGTTGCGTCTTTGTCTTATTCAATAGCGTATCCACAGCATGAGGTACCATGACTGTGAGGTCTGTATCAAGGACGAGCCCTGCCGATTGTCTGATAGAAACTGCCACCGCCGCGGCAGCTCTCAGACAACTCGGGAGCGCTCTGGCGACATTATCAAGCATGGCAGAGAAGTAGGTGCAGGGTCTCTGCTTACCACCGAAACCCTGTGTTAGAACCGAAAGCGCGCAACCGTCCACCTCATGCACATAAAGCACAAAAGGCTTCTGGTAATCAGGAGTACCAAGCACAGGAGCAGAACAAAGCGCAGTCTTTAATTGCTCAAAAGCTTGCTGGCATGCAGGTGTCCAAGGCAGGGGTTCATGCACGTCTTTGGTGGTCAGGTAAAGAAGGGACTTTGTTAGTAGGGAATAGTTAGGGATCCAGTGCGACAATACGATGTTATCCCTATAAACGCGCATACCTTGCATTGGGTTTTAGGGACAGACATTTTAGTAATGGCAGCTATGCGCTCAGGTGTTAGTCTGTGACCCTCCTTCGACAGTAGGTGACCTAAATAGGTGACCTCCTGTCGACAATATTGGAATTTGGAAAGGGACACCTTGTGACCATGATGCGCCAGATGCAACAATAATTTAACTGTGGCGTCTTTACAGCCATCCTCGTTGTCCGAGGCCACAAGGAGGTCGTCAATGTACTGCAACAGCACATTACCAGGGGGAAGCTCCAAAGAATCCAATTGAGCTTTCAAAGCTTGGCTATAAATACTAGGGCTTTCAGTATAGCCTTGTGGAGCATGACAGAATCTAAAGCTCCGACCGGCTATTGTGAATCCAAACAGATATCTGCTATCTGTATGGATTGGTATGCTGAAGAAAGCATTTTTCAAGTCAATTACAGAGAAACATTTTGCTGTTGGGAGAATCATTGTTAAGATCGCTGTAATGTCCGGAACCACAGGGTATTGGGGAACTACGATCTTATTAACCTCTCTGAGGTCTATCACAAAACGGTAAACGTCGGGGTGGGCATCAGAAGAATCCAAGGGTGCCTTTTTAAGAATAGGAAGAATAGGGCTATTACACACATTCACCACAGTCTCTTCAACCACACCAGATGTAATCAAATCCTGTATTATTTGCAATAGAGCCTTTTCACCTGGCTGGGATATCTTGTACTGGGGAATACGTGGCAATTTGGCATTGTCTCTGACCTGTATAGAAACTGGCGGGATCTGGAGTAACCCCACATCTGTGTCTCCTGTAGCCCATAACGTGCGTGGCACATCTCTGAACTCAGCTGGAAGGGGGGCATCCTTTGCAAAGTACTATTTGGCACGCACTACCTGCGGTCCAATAGTCATATAAACACCGTCTGGAGAACAAAAAATTGTCGCATGCAACCTTTTTAACAAATCAAGCCCTAACAAATTTTCTCCACAATTTGACGTCAGTAAAAATGGTGAATCAACCGTAAAGGGGCCAATAGTCAAAGCAAGAGGCTTGGAAATGGGGCTAATGACCGGCACGCCTGAGAAACCCACCGACACATTGTTTTGGCCAGACAGAGCTGCCCCCGGGACCAGTGAACGGGAAACAGAGCTATTCATAGCCCCTGTATCAACAATTTTTTTTTAGTAGTACCCTGTAAATCAGCAGTGACATAAGGTCCATGCTGATCTATAGGCACAGGTACTGGTCCCTCGCCCTGTCCTCGGCTGTCCTAGCTGTGAGACAACCCCATCACTTCGTCCATGTCATAATTGTCATGGTAGTACTGCCATCCTCTGGGGTCATCAAAATAATTCCCGCTCTGCCTATTGTGTGATGTCTCCTCTGACTGCATCCCCCCTCTACCTCCTGTTCCTCGTCCACGTCCTCGAAAACCTCGGCCCCTAGGGGCCTCACCTTTCTGTAACAACTCCGGACACTCATTCCGCCAATGTCCCTCCTGCTTGCAGTATGCACATTGATTGAGCCAGAGGGGCGCGTTTGAAGCACCACCCCTGCCAGACCGGGGCGGCCGTTAGGTTGAACCTGAACCTCTACCTCGTCCATTTCCCCTTGCAACTTGCTGCATCAACACCCTCGTCTTCAAATCCTTTGACTTTTTCTCCACCCTTTCTTTGTCCTCATTCTCTCTATGTTCATATTATTGTGCCATACTCAATATCACTGATGGGGATGATGTTGTCCAAGTACTTTCCGAAGCCTGCAACCGTGTTGCAATCTCAGGAAGCAAGTTAGTGACAAATCTGTTGACAAATAAACGAACACCACCCTCCTGTGACAGGTCCTGTCCACTAAAATCTTAAAATACCCCTTCAAATCTGGTAAAGAAATCCGACACACTCTCATCCTTTTTCTGGGGACACGCAGTCAACTTATCCCAATCCACTCTCTTTGGCGGGATAAGTGAGTGCATGTATGTGATAATACGTCCAGGCAAAGCGAGGAGCTCCGCTTTCGGCTTGTCGCCGGGCCTACGCTCCTTATCCCAAGCCCTGATCTCATCCCACATACCCCCCAACTCCAGTGCATGATCCTGCGTATGAACCTGCCTCCATATATCCACCGGTACCAACAGGCCGAAAAACAACTCTATGTCAGCTAGCGTCATTACTGTGGAGGAGGCCGCCTCCGTCAATTCTTTATAATATGCAGTAGGGTTTTTCCGGGGGTCCGGAAGCTGGCTCTTTAAGGATAAGACCTCACTCCTCTTCCAAGGAGTATAGATCCACTGTTCCTGAAACCGAGCGTCGACCCGTGGTCTAATCACAGCATTGGTGGAATCACGCAGTTCTGGAATTTCAAGGTGGTAAATGGGATGAACTTCCCTCATGGGATACTGTGTCCCCATCATCGGAACCTTCTGGTGAAATCTGCCCCGGTAACCCACTAGTGTTGTTATATTGCTAAAAACCTCATTGGGAGCTATACCTGCAGCATATACCCTATCCCGTATGTCATATATTATTTGCGGTGCAACACCTTGAAAACACTGTTCCCACAACTCTATCATCATCGCTGACATGTGTTTAAGCATTATAACCAATGGGGTAACCCAAATTAGTCCTTGGACCTGGGTGTTGATTGTTACAAAAAACAATAGTCCTGGACCAATTATTCAAAAAATGTTTGATTAAGAACAATAATTATTTCAACCTATTCGGGGCTTACAATGGTCAGCTCACAAACGTATTTAAATCGTCAGATTTATCAAAAGAACATGATGTGCAGGACAACAATATGTTGTGTTACAATATATTTATTTGATAAGTAAAAGACAAGGTTAAACAAACCTTAGAGGGTCATGGAAAAAAAGGGAAGAATTTGTTCAAGGGAACGTGTAGAAAGGGGTGCTCAAGAATTAGGAGGAGTCAAGAGGACTCAGAGTTTTCCAAACAGAAGATAAGGGGCATATATTTACAAAAACTGTACAAAAACTGATAATAAATAAACAGTTCAATGCAACCTGGCCATATTCAAACACAATCATTTGAAATTATATTTTCATTAGAATATGAAGTAGATTTTTCTAAGCTGGAACAGGGGTAATGGGGAGGATAGTCCAGGTGCGAGAAGGGGGTAGTGTCGACGTTTCGATCCGACTTATCGGCAACTGAGGGAAAATTTGTGCCTCAGCCATGCGGATCTTCCTCAGGACAGGGGGAGGGGTGAAGTGACCCTACAGAGTAAAAACAATGGAACTTAGAACATGTACCTATAACGGTTACCAATACATAGGGGCCGATTCCGATCTCGGCCGGTAGTGCTCCGAATCGGATTCGGATTTACCGGATCCGATTCGGAGCCCTGTTTCCCGACCGAATCGAACGCGGGTCCGGCCGAGCGAGTACGATGCAGGCACCCGCGAAATCTCCGACCGACTCGAACGCGGCTTCAACACGCTCCGACCGACTTGCATGGACACGACTCGCACCGCGCTATGGAGACGTATCCCGGCCGGGTAAGTACGATGCGCGCCGCGAGCAGTCCGACCGACTCGCGCCTTCCGGCTCGAAAAAGCTGTCGGAGCCGGACTTTGGGGGTCCGCGCCGGACCCCCCTGTACGCGTAGGCGCGCGAGTCGCACACAGGGGGGACCCATGGGTCCCCCCTACCTGTGCATGTACGCCAATTAAGGAGCGTGACAACGCATTCACGGATGAATCCTTAACAAGGTTCCCTCTTCCTTTCAGCTGTATTAAATAGGCTGTGTCCCGGATTGTTTCAGTCAATCACGTGACCCGCGCCACGTATGCGGGCATTGCGAACCACATCCCTTGGATCCCATTAGCGCCATCACCTTGTCAACCACAGACTGAATCCCAACCAGAGTTGGAAATTGTCATTATTTCGGGTAAGTTGCCATACCCCAGCGCTTTCTTCTTTTAGATTTAAGTACCTTTATAGATTCTTGGCAACCGATATTATTATTAATTTACAGGTATTGGTGTCTCATTCACTGGACCCCTAGAGCGCTACAGGATTCATGATGAGGTGGGTCCTCTTCTACTCTTCCCGCCCCTTGATGTGCAGACACTATGTATTGGTAACCCTTATAGATACCTGTTCTAAGTTCCATTGTTTTTACTCTGTAGGGTCACTTCACCCCTCCCCCTGTCCTGAGGAAGATCCGCATGGCTGAGGCACAAATTTTCCCTCGGTTGCCGATAAGTCGGATCGAAATGTCGACGCTACTCCCTTCTCGCACCTGTACTATCCTCCCCATTACCCCTGTTCCAGCTTAGAAAAATCTACTTCATATTCTAATGAAAATATAATTTCAAATGATTGTGTTTGAATATGGCCAGGTTGCATTGAACTGTTTATTTATTATCAGTTTTTGTAAATATATGCCCCTTATCTTCTGTTTGGAAAACTCTGAGTCCTCTTGACTCCTCCTAATTCTTGAGCACCCCTTTCTACACGTTCCCTTGAACAAATTCTTCCCTTTTTTTCCATGACCCTCTAAGGCAGCAGTCTTCAATCTGTGGGGCGCGACCCCCAGGGGGGTCGTGGAGTCCTGGGAAGGGGGTCGCGCATTTCCAGGCCTAACTTCTGCCTGGAATGCAAAATGTGCTTTTCCTTTTGGACAAATGCCGGGACCCTTCATTCCGATCCTTAAAATGCTTTAGCTGAAGTTAATTGACTCTCACGTGCTGTAAAACGAAGAGGCCTGGTAAAACAATTCTTCAAGTAAGTGTTCATGCCAGGGTGCCTACTTGCCTGAATGACATGCAAATGTGCGCTAGGAGTTAATCTGCAAATGTAAAGGGTGCTTGGAGTGGTTCTGGCTTTAATTGCTTGAATCACTCCAAGCATTGTGATGGCAAAGATGTGGTTTTTTGCATGGTGGGGCAAAGAGTTAACAACTGGGCTGTGAAGTGCATGCTTTTAACCATAACTGCATTTACACAGTGCTTAGTACCCCTGGGGAGGTGTTGAAGGGACAGGTATGCAACAAAAAAAATTACTTATGGTCTTATATTACTCAAATCTACATTTTGGAAGCTCCATTTTATTTTAAAGCTATTAGCACAGTTTGTAGCAATATGCATTATAATGTGTGTAATGCAAGTATAAAATAACGACTTACAAATTCACTGTGCTTTCTGTCACAGGCTGTGACCTCATAGCACTAAAAATACACAAGTCACTATTCTCCACTGCGCCAACCAAATTTAATTCTGTGTCTATCTGGTTACACACAGACCTCTGCAGTGCATTAAATAATAGAGGTTTCATAATGTACTACAGTGCATTTCCCTTTGAGTAAATGTATTTTTCATTTAAGCTACCCATTATTTTATATGTAGCTACCTGATGGTGAAAGACCTGAAAAACTAACATAATATTTTGGGGCTGATTTATGAGAGGCTTGCACTGCCAGAGCGTCACTTTTTTAAAAACTTTAGTGGCACAAGCGTCTCAATCATATCTATGAGGCGACGCAAAGTCACCCTGCGTGGCTTTGCATGGCCTCATAGATATGGAGTAAGACAAAGCAGCACAAGCGCTGCGTTGCCTTACAATATGCCAAGTAGGCATTCCATAGGCATTGCAGTGGTTGTTCTCACACAACACCCATGGATTTTGACGCTGCCTCAGGTTTGTAAAACCATGTAAACCTGGGGCAGCACCAAAACCTTATGCCTCCCCACAGCAGGCGTAAAGAGGAGAAATGTTTTCATTTCTCCTTGTTTTTCCTCTTTCTATGTGTGTTCCTCTTTCTATATGTGCTGCATTCTGCATTCTGCAGCACACATAGAAAGAGGAAAACCCCTCTCAGGATTCTTTTTTTTCAGAAAGGTGCCCCTACCTTCACAAAAACAATCCTGCCTATGTTGGCGTTAGGCAGCAATTTGTGCACCAACGCAGGGGGAAAGGACAGGAATGCACCATGTTTCATAAAGAAGGTGCATTCCTGCCCTTTCACATTGGCGTAGGGCAGCGCAGCAAGAAGACTTGCGGCGCTGCCCTACGCCAATGCCTCATAAATAAGGCTTTTTGTTTTAGCCACACCTTTTACCACGCCCCCAAGCTCTCTTACTGACCTTTGGTTTGCTAAACACTGTTTAATTTATTTCCTCGATGTAAAAATGATTTGCTGTGGGAATTGGGGGCGTTTATGGTTGTCGATAGTTGGCAATGATGAGGAGGACCAAGTTCTAGAAATTTTTGTCAAGAGGGGGTCTTTACGCTTAAAATTATTTTTTGACAGGGGGGTCTCGGCATCAAACAGTTTGAAGACCTTTGCTCTAAGGTTTGTTTAACCTTGTCTTTTACTTATCAAATAAATATATTGTAACACAACATATTGTTGTCCTGCACATCAGGTTCTTTTGATAAATCCGACGATTTATATACGTTTGTGAGCTGACCATTGTAAGCTCCGAATAGGTTGAAATAATTATTGTTCTTAATCAAACATTTTTTGAATAATTGGTCCAGGACCATTGTTTTTTGTGACATGTGTTTAAGGGCATGCTGCTGTATAAACAGCTCGTAATCTTTCATCACACTCCACACATCCTTCACACTATAGATCGGGTGCCGAGCCCACTGAGCTGCTTGATGCACGACCATTTTCCTTTCCTCATCACCCACTGCAGAACGCACCAACACTTTATCCATTCGATCTCGCGCTGCTGCCCAGTTCACATCATGCACTCCACGCGCAGGAGTTGCGACATTCAACTGCACCTGGTGTGTCACACTCACGGGGGAAGGAGCAGACGCAGAGACAGGTACCATCATGTAGGGAGGCAGGGTGGTAGGGGTGAAAGGGGGAGTAGCAGTCGACACAGAACTGATAGACTGGGCAGGGGAGATATCAGCACCCACCCCGGGGACTGGGGTGAGTAGAAGAGAAGCAAGAGGGGCCGGGGCTGAAGCGTTAGCGCTAGAAACAGGAATGCTAGTAGGGGCGGCACTAGAGGCCAAGGACTGAGAGGTCAGGACTGCCGGGTTTATCCGTTCAGGGGCATAAGGAGGAGGAGGACGAGAATCCAATAGCTCTTCGACGAAATCATCACTTTCCTCTCTAGTAACATAGCACTTATCTGTCTGTAACCGAAACTTTCTATCTGCACATTCTATACCCTTCTCTATCTTTCCTCTTTCATAGGCTACTGCTTTCTGTGTTATAGTTTGCGTCTGCCTCTTCCGGGCCTCTTTCTCTGCTCTCAATCGTCGCTGCTTTGCTTCTTTCTGCCATACTCTCAGAGAATCAAACATCGATTGTCTGCTCCTTCTAGCGAACAACTTGTCCTGCAAGAAGTTCGATTTCTGTTCATCAAACGAGCCAGTAAGCAGCCACTGTAACTCAGCATTGTCCCTCGTATATTTATGCCACAATGTGCTAAACATAACAGGGCCAATACCATGTTTAACGTATACGTCGACATTTGGAGAACCCTCCGGAGGTGCAGGCTGGCTCTCTTCCAATCCAGCATCAGTAGAACAACATCGACATCCAAAACACCCCAATTTGCTGAAACAAGGCATCTTAATATAAGACACATGCGCTGTCCCTAACGGACAAGTATAACACCAACAATCGACAAACTAAGACAAGATAAAGTAACAAATATTAATCATGAACCAAACAAAAACGGTCCAGGGACCACTCCCTACAGTCCGGGGACTGTATCAAATTCGAGAAGACAGGCTCCAGCCCCAGACCTTTTCAAGCATTAGCCAAATTACCAGTTGGTCTGGCAGATTGTTCGCGCGCAGTCCCGGGCCTTTTCAAGCGCGGGCCAAATTTCCAGGCGGTCCGGTGAACTGCTCGCAAACACTCTGTGCCTTTTTTAAGAGTCCGCAGACCCACCAAGTTCAAGACAAGACAGTCCGGAGACCGTACCGAGACACAGCCCGTTCGACTCGTGTCGTTCAAGCAAGGCAGTTCAAAAACTGCAGACAAGACAGTCCGGAGACTGTATCAAGACACAGCCCGCAGGCTCGTGCCGTCTAAGAATGGCGCCATTTTTCCAAGAATCAAAACACTCACCTGGTGCACACAGGTCGAGTCAAGTTATTCTCCACTGCCGACTCTTTGGACCAAACGGTCAACTCCAAGGTTTCGCCTTCTCAGGACCCCAGCTGGTGACCACTAGACAAGGGGGCGCCCGATCAGCTGGTTGGGGCAGCTGCGAGAACCAAGCTCGGTCTTGTGTGGGGTACCCCGATCCGCCCGACCAACCAAACGCACCCCGACCCTACAACCCGATTACGGGCGAGTCGGATCACCTTGCGGGGTCCCTGTTCGGGCGCCAACTGAAGGAAGTGGCCCTCTAGGGCCACTCGGGTTTTCTCACAACCACCTACTATGCCTTCCCAAGAATGAAGAGTAAGTCAGACAGTAGAGAATTCAAACTTACATTTATTAGCAATGCTCTGCAGAGGAGTCCATCATGACCTGCACCCTAAGATGTCTGCCGAGGGACTGACTCCCCAACAGTCCACAGTGAGTAATCATTCTTCCCCAAGAGCCTCCAACCCCGCCCGCCATGGAAAAATACCGGCCTGGGCCGAACATGAACAAAGGAGGCACAGGGAGATGAGCTACCACCTGCCAGATGGGTACATGTTATCAGAGACCCAAGGCCACTGTGCTGGGTCTCAGCGTCTCCTAACGTGGGAGCAGAACTACACACTTAGATAGGTATACGAGAGCAGAATGGCCTCCTCGTTACCGAGTCAGGAAACAGCCTTGGACAGAAAGAAAATAATAACGAAATACAGTGTTCTGCTGAGGCAAGCAATACGAGCCATGAGGCCTAACCCAGGCACAGTCTAAGCAGCCTAATAAGGATTACGAAATGCAAAATGGAGTCACACTCGCTAACTGAAGCCTGCACATTACGGGGATAACTCGGTGGGTTGCATAACGTGAATACAACTGGCATCTATTTAGCCACACATTGCTAACCTAATATAACGTAAAAGGAGTGCATTGCAGGGATGGGAATTTGAAACCTAACATGGGTAATGTCTGGGTGAATGGAGGAGTGCATGGGTAGTGCCTGGGTGATTAGACAAGTGTATAGTGCCTGGGTGATTTTATAAGTGCATGGGTAGTAACTGGGTGATTGGAGGAGTATATGAATAGTGCCTGGATGACTGGAGGAGTGCAAGAGTAGTGCCTGGGTTATTCCATGAGTGCATAGGTAGTGCCCGGGTGATTGCATGACTGCAGGGGTAGTACCTGAGTGATTGAAGGAGTGCATGGGTAATGCCTGTGTGATTGCATGAGTGCAGGAGTAATGTCTGGGTGATTGAAGGAGTGCATGGGTAATGCCTGGGTGCATGGAAGAGTTCATGCGTAGTGCCTGGGTACATGTAGGACTGCGTGGGTAGTTCCTGGGTGATTGGAGGAGTGCATGACTAGTACCTGGGTAACTGCATGAGTGCAGGGGTAGTGCCTGGATGATTGGAAGACTGCATGGGTAGTGGTTGGGAGATTGCATGAGTGCCACAGAAGTGCCTGAGTGCATGTATGAGTGCATGGGTAGTGCCTGACTGATTGCATGAGTGCATGGGTAGTACCTTGGTGATTGGAGGAATGCATGGGTAGTGTCTGGGTTATTGCAAGAGTGCATAGGTAGTGCCTGGGTGATTGCATGAGTGCAGGCATAGTGCCTGGGTGATTGGAGGAGTGCATACGTAGTGCCTGAGTGATTAAAAGAGTACATGGATAATGCCTGGGTGATTATATGAGTGCATGAGTAGTGCCTGGGTGATTGCATAAGTGCAGGGGTAATGTGTGGGTCATTGGAGGAGTGGATAGGTAATGCCTAAATGATTGCATGAGTGCAGGGGTAATGTCTGGGTCATTGAAAGAGTTTATAGGCAATGCCTAAGTGATTGCATGACTGCAGGAGTAATGTGTAGGTAATTGAAGGAGTGCATGACAAATGTGTGACTGATTGCATGAGTGCAAGAGTAAAGTCTGTGTCGTTGCATGACTGTACTGGTAGTGCCTGGGTGATTGTAAAAGTGTATAAGTAGTGCCTGGGTGATTTTTAAGTGCATGAGTACTGGCTGGATGATTGGAGGAGTGCATGGGTAATGCCTAGGTGCAACAAGGAGTGCATCAGTAGTGCCTGTGTGATTGTATGAGTGCATAGGTAGTGTCTTTATGTTTTTATAAGTGTATGAGTACTGCCTGGGTAATTATATGAGTACAGCGATAGTGCCTGGTTTATTGGATGACTGAAAGGGTAGTGACTGGGTTATTAAAGGAGTACATGGATAGTACATGACTGATTGGAGGAGTGTATGGGTAATGTCCGCACCTATTCAACCTCTATCTTCTCCCTCTGATTAGATGTCTGAAGGAAAGAAGGGTGGACACCTTCAACTATGCCGACGACCTCCAACTTATGTTTACTATCGACAACTCTCCCCAGTCAATCTCTGATTTTCAATCCACTATGACATTCATCCGTCATTGGATGGACCACAACCACTTAAAATTAAATCCAGGTAAAACCGAACTGGTCCTGACAGGTGGCGCCCATAACCACTAGGGCCCACAGTACTGGCCAAACGAATTAGGCCCCCCCCAGTTCCCTTCCCATCAGTGAAAAGTCTAGGGGTCACCATTGGTAATGACCTCTCCTTAAAATCGCATGTAGGTACCGTTATTTCCTCTTGTTTCCTCCAGCTGCGCAAAATTAGGAAGATAAGTAGGCTTCTGACTCAGGCAGCTCTGGTACAGGTGCTGATGGCGTTGGTAATATCACGCTTAGACTATGCCAATGCAACATACCTTGGTCTACCACTTGGCCTTACTAAACGGTTGCAAATGGTTCAGAACCAAGCAGCCAGACTGGTATATAAACAACCCAGATGGCAACATGCATCCCCCTTCTTAGGAAACTGCACTGGCTCCCCATTCCCCAGCGCTGCATCTTTAAAGTGGGCTGTCTGGTGTTCAAATCTCTGAACGGCCAGAGCCCTAAATTCATAAACAATCTTATCTCCCGCTACACTCCTTCACGCAACCTCCGTTCGGCACAGCTCCAACTGCTGACGGTCCCCACCTTTAAGCTAAAGCGCCAAGGGGGTTGCAGGTTTGCAACTCTTGCCCCCCGTCTATGGAACTCCATCCCCCTGGAAATCAGGTCAAGCGCTAGCTTACTGAGTTTCAGGAAGAGCCTCAAAACCTGGCTCTTTATCCAAGCTTTTGAATGATCTGTCTCCAGGTTGGCCAATCCCCTAGCAATCAGCGCCAAGAAACCAACCGGTGTACGTGCGCTCTACAAATACTTGATAAGATAAGATAAGAATGCCTAGGTGCATCGATGAGTGCATCAGTAGTGCCTGTGTCATTGTATGAGTGCATAGGTAGTGTCTGCATGTTTTTATAAGTGCATGAGTACTGCCTGGGTAATTATATGAGTACAGCGCTACTGCCTGGGTTATTGGAAGACTGCAAGGGTAGTGACTGGGTGATTGAAGGAGTACATGGATAGTGCATGACTGATTGAAGGAGTGCATGGGTAATGCCTAGGTGCATTGAGGAGTGCATTAGTAGTGCCTGTGTGATTGCATGAGTCCATAGGTAGTCCCTGGATGATTTTATAAATGCACAGGTACTGCCTGAGTGATTGAAGGAGTGCATGGGTAATGCGTGGGTGATTGCATGTGTGCAGGGGTAATGTAAGGGTCATTGGAGGAGTGCATGTGTAATACCTAAGTGATTGCATGAGTGCAGGGGTAATGTATGTGGCATTGCAGGAGTGCATGGCTAATACCTAAGTGATTGCATTTGTGCAGGCATAATATCTGGGGGATTAGAGGAATGCATAGTTAATACCTCGGTAATTGCACGAGTGTAGGGGTAATGTCTTGCTGATTGCAAGAGTATAGGGGTAGGGCCTGGGTGATTGGGGGAGTGTAAAGGTAGTGCCTGAGTGATTTTAAAACTTGAAGGGTTCTGGCTGTGTGATTGGAGGAGTACAGAAAAAGTACCTGGGTGATTGGAGGTCTGTATAAATAGACCTTGGGTGATTTTATAAGTGTATGTGTACTGCCTGAATGAATGGAGCATTGTATAGATACTGCCTGGATGATTGAAATAGTGCAAGGGTAGTGTCTTGGTGAGTGCATCAGTGCAGGGATAATGTTTAGGGGATTGGAGAAGTATATAGGTACTACCTGGGTGATTGGAAGAGTATACGGGTAATGTCTAGCTGATTGCATGAGTGTAGAGATAGTGCCTGGGTGATTGGAAGAGTACATAGGTAGTGTCTGGGTGATATTATAACTGTATGGATACAGGCTAGGTGATTGGAGAAATGCATGGATAGTGCATGGGTGATGGCAGGAGTGTGGGAATAGTGCCTAACTGTATATATCTGTGCATGGGTAGTGTTTGAAAAAATGGACGAGTGCAATAAAAGTGACTGTAAACATTACTTCATATTATTATGCTTATTACATTATTTCATCTTACCTTCTTTATTAAAATAGATATAAAACTCAGTGAAACTATTTTACAGTAGTTTTGTTGTAAACTGAATTTAAAATCTTTTCAAGCTTTAGTATTACTTTCTGTAATAAAAAAGAAGAAAAACTGTAATTACATATAATATTATAGTTTTAAGAACACAACATAATTTTAGAATTACATAACATATTCAGTTTCCTTTTTTGCTGTTTTCAGATTCTACTGAATTCCACCATACACAGTGTTTTCAATGTAGATCATCATATAACAGCGGGGAAAAAAATACAATCAATGAGATTGTAAAAAACAAACAAATCTGCGTTGAAAATAATTACAACAAGTACTACTATCTGTTTACGTAGCTACAGTTTCTAAATTACATTCTTCAACTGCATTAAATCATTTATTTCTCTGAAATACATTTTCTTTCTAAAATATACACTCTCATTTACATTGCGTATAATATAAAGATCAAATATATAAACTACTTCTTTCAAATACAATTTTGCAAATGCAATAAGAATTAGCACAAACAATAATCCAAACAGTAATTATTCACATCTTCCCAATAGGCCGAATAATGTTTCCAAATCCATTTGCATTGAAAATATCCAAAATAAACTCATTAATTTGTGTTCACATCTTCCCAATAGGCCGAATGATGTTTTTCAAAACTTTGGCATCAAAAATATCAGATATGAATTTGGTAATTGGTAAGGCAACCTACATTTGAATTCCAAATGGGCATCATTATAATGTGTCCATCCTTTATTGCACTTTAAATAAACAGTATAGTGTCCGGATGTTGTAGTAGGTCCATCATGAAAAATAATAGCCACTGCTTTAAAAGTTCTTCCTAAAATTGATACTTGACTTGCCACAAAAAAATTATTTTGGTTTCCAATTTTCTTCCATCTGCTCTACAACGTTGTAGCATTAAAATGACATATTGTCCAAATCTTTCTATAAATAATGTTGACAACATTTCTGATTTACAATGAGAACATTTCATATCTTGATTAGCTGTTTTTAGTAACTTGTTAAAAGACACTGATTTGCAATCTGGTATTGTCAAATATATGAATCGTTCAGTTCTATTTCAGTGGTTGAAGAAAATGAACACTCTTCATATTTGTGATCCCATCTGTAACTTACTCCAAACAAATTTTCAATTTCTATTCCTTTATCTTCTAATACTCCAAGCATAAACATAAGAAATTCTTGTGCATCTTGTTGTATATTCAGTGTAAATTTCAATGAACCAGTACATATATCCAAAAGATGTCGAATGCCAGAAGCAGTATGGATTTTACTTCTATCAGTTACCAACTTTTGAAAAATATAACGTAGTAAAGAACAGAATCTTTTTCTCGATTTTCCATATTTTCATGATGAAGATCCTCTAGCTAAAACACAACATTCACAATTACATTAGCATAGCAGTTGATACCTGAACTATTTTCTAACTGGTATCCTACAATATCATCAACTGTGTCCATTTTCTTTTTCTTTGCAGCTTCATCATTCTCTTGAATTGTTTTCTTTTTTTGAATCACACTAGAATGTTTCTCATATTTCCATTTTGGACATACTACACGTTTCTCATATATTGGATATTCCCCTAAGTTAGGAGCATAAAGTCTTCTTAACCGATTATACTCTCTTACACAATTTGCATCAGCACTAATCTTATTCTCGTCAAAATCAATCAAATACAAACCAGATAATGTTCTTACTCGAGACAATGCAACATATGCCATGCCCTCTTTAAACACTATACTTCCAATATTTACCAAAGCACTGTCTACACTTAAACCTTGAGATTTATGAATGGTCACAGCATATGCTAAAGAAAGAGGAAACTGTTTTCTATGAACATATAAGTCTTTTACAAGCAAAAAACGAACAGCACAACGTCCAATCTGTTTTACCTCTTCAATCTGATCAAATTTAATCTTTAAAAATTCAATTCCATATCTGTTCTGATAATTAACAAAATCAACAACTTTTCCCATTGCTCCATTTACTAAACCTTTTTCTACATCCAAATTACGCCGTAAAATTACCCGACAGTTCACACATACATATAAAGGCTTTTCTAAACCTGCAGTCTTAGACACCGACTTTTCCAAAGAATTCAATTTTGACTGTAATTTCTCTGAGAGAAGAATAGTAACTCCTTCGTGCTCTATTTTATCAATGGCTTCCATTTTCACTATTGGTTGTTTTTCCAGTTTCAAAAGTTCTTGAATGTAGAACACTCTTGCAGTGTTGGCATTAGGCAAACTATAGACTTCTTTTCTCCAATTTGTTTGTACATTATTTCAGGTGCAATGTTTTCATTTGGAAACAAGTTAGTTAGTAGCCGACTTTGTAAAGCTTCTTTACCATGTTTTGTCAAAACACCAATTCTTATATCCTGAAGAATGTTTCCATAATGTTCATCACTTGCTTGTCGCATATTCTTAATAAGTTCTTTATATTCAAAATGAGACCAAATGTTTACATTTCCAATACTTCCCAAAGATTTCCTAGTATCTTTATGGACAAGTGTTTTAAAAACTGGTTGCCCTTTCACAGGAGTAAGTTGTAGTAGATCGCCGAATACAATTACATGTTTTCCTCCAAATAAAACATCATAATCTGTTTTTAAAATCTGTTGCATTCTTAAATGTACAAAGGCAAGCATTAAGTTTGAAACCATGCTCACCTCATCAATGATCAGAAGTTTCATTTTCTTTCGTACTCTTGCGACTTCATAACAAGCTTCTCCAGATAGCTTGTGATATTCCAACTTATTGTCATGTTCAACTGGTAGCATGAGTAATCGATGTAATATAATCCCTTTAATGTTATCTCCTGCTAACCCAGTTAGAGCAGTTACAACACAAGATAAATGTGATTCAGTGGTTTTGTGTAGATAACTGGTCAAAACTTTAATTAAGAAACTTTTTCCTGTTCCAGCTTGACCACTGATATACATTCGAATAGGTTTAAATGATGTGCATTTGCATTATTTTTTTCATGCAGTAAACCATGCTGTATCTGTTGTGTCACTTGCTGATATATTTCTTTTTGTTCAATATTTAGTTGTTCTTCCAAGTTTCCCAACTCAATACTATCCTGTTGTGCTTGTTGCATTGCCGTTTCTACTTCATTCATGGCTATTGCTGCTTCATTTTCAAGTATTGGTTGTCCTAATGGATCTTGACTTAGTGGAGCAGAACTTTGACTATCTTGAGAACTGTCTCTAGCTATTTCAGCTGCAATAGTAGTTTCTTGTTCAATCTCTTCATTTAACATTTGTAGATATGTTGGGAAAATTGTGCATTGAATGATATCTTTACATGCATTAAAAGAATCTTCATAGCAGTCAAAATCTCCAAGTAATTCCATTTTACTACGCCAAGGCTTGAAAAGTTGCAGAAGTGCTAAATAGAAAAATTCCCTTTTATCTGGAGTTTCGCAACTGAGTTTCCTGTGGTTAATAAGATTTCCTTTGGCATGTTTTACCAAACATCCTTCACATCCAATTACTGCATATTTTTCTTCATTAATATTTTCTGTAACATTTCTCTTCAAAACTGTAATGTTGCAGTATTTCAAAGAGACATATGTTTTCCAGAGGTGGACTTCTTTTAGGATAGTACGTATCCAACATATTAGTTTTAACAATATTTGTACTTTCTGGTTCATTCAATGCTAAGTATTCAATTTCTTGTACAGATTTCAATACTCAATTTCATGTTGCAGCAAGACCTAGACTTACCCAAATGATTCCTCTTGACTTTGAATATAAACTTGCAGAGGTCAACCGATCCGAACATTCGTAGGATCCAATCTCTTGATGGGAAAGCATCTTTAAACTAAAGCTGTACAATTTGTTACTAAGAGTTTTCTCTTGTGAAATTTCTTCCCACATTTCTGTCAACTCCGTCTTTTCAGATTTGGTTATATATGACGTAACGTAGCGAGCAACAGCAATCGAATTATCTGCAACATACTGGATATCCATGTTTGCATTCCCCATTGTCAAAATCACTGGATTTTAGTCATTAATATACTTTGAATCTTCAGTTCTTTTTATGTTATAAGTATTCTTCGGAGATTTTTGAGTTATAGAATGCCTTACTGCTGACATGAAACTGTTAACTCTTCCTTTTCAAATTACTGGACGTGGGAATCCAAAACGACATTTTGTATAAAATGTTCCCTTTGATTTGTATTTCCGTTGACAATATTTTCCACATTGATGACTTTGAAACAGTAAAACTTGTTGTCTCAAGTTGTTTTCTCCTCCTTCTTTTGGAATGGCACAGGTAACATACTCTTCAATAAAAAACAAAACATTTTCATCAGTATCAGTTCCAAATTTTGGTGCATTCTTGATCCATAATAGCATGTGTATATGAGGTGCCTCTCTGGCTTGGTACTCCTTTCTCCAAAAGAAATCAATAACTTCTCCAAGAGGTGGATTATTTTTATTGCAGATAAAAGAAATCATAGCTTGAAACCTATGATTAAAATATCTGCACACATTTACAGGATCCAAGGAACACAGTTCTCCAGCTGTCTTCAATTCAATGTTTTTAATATTTGAATTTGCTTCTCGTAGAAATTCAAGTAAACCGTCCCATGCCTATTCAGCACAGCTAAGCGTAACAAACCACGTAGGGGTTCCTAAGTTTCTTAACATACATTTAAGTTCTCCGTGACGATGATACCAATACTCATTAGTACCACATTGACACGCCATCAAATTAATTAAGTGAGATTCTAAATCATCGTCTCTTTGTTGAACATTGTCCAAAAATTCCTTTGCAGAAACATGTGTAAGATGAACTCCCTCCGCTTTTAATATGTGGTTCACTGCATATGAAATTCCAGACAAGTCACTTTCAAACAGAAGATGAAATAAATATGGAATACACTGTCGAAATCTTGGATCTTCTGAGTACAATCTTGTTGTACGATATTCTGAAGTTGGAATCTGTACTGGTCGTTCATCATATCGTCCACCTTTTCCAGTGGGGAAGAGCTGTGGAAAACAACGAGCTTCTAAACTTTTTTCCCATACACTCATGGGAGTTCCCTTCGCTTTCTTCATTTGGAATAATTCAATAGTGTTTCCTATTACTTCTTTTGAATGTAGAGGATGTATACAGTAATGTTCATACATTTCTTCACTCCTGGAGTTGTCCACTTTTTCTATTTGGCCAGTTGAAATTTCTCTTTCATCTTCTAAAGATATTTCTTGTTCTTCCACATATACATTTTTATAATAATTATTGTTTTGTACAAGATATAATGTAGCCTTTTGAAGTTTGGTGACATCCACTAACTCTTGCCATATTTTCCGACTCTTTGTTGGTACACCATTAACTAGAATAACTACAGGTTCACTTTCCGCTCTCTCTACACCAACAGTTTCAATATTTTTCTTAAAATCTAAAGGTAAATACACAACTCTTCCTTTTAAACCTCTTTGTAAATCTGTTGGAGGCAGCTTACATTTTTTAGGCTGAATACGAACTATAGCCTGAAACGGGTGCACAGATTGAATAAGAATGGACTCATACGTATTTAAATCTACCAGTTCTGGAGGAATAGCTACCAACTCTAGGTTATTATGTACAGCTCTAGCTGGCATTTTGTTCTCTTCTAATTTGCTGTAACAATATTTACGAATACGTTGATCACTACCCAACTCAAAACAACCTTCCACCAACAAATAAGCACCAAATTGCTCCCACTTATCATTGTTTTCCTTTTCACTTTTTAAATACACATCAACATTCCTAGTTTGCCTTCTATAGTGAGTACGTCGACAACAAATAAAAACATAGTTTGGTTTTTCACAAGAAAGTACCTTAAACTTTGTAATTTCTTCTGCAAACTTCTCAGTAGTACTATCTTCTACCTCTTCTTCAACACCTATACTTATCAAACTCTCACTTTCTCTACACTCCCCTTCAGGACCAAGGAAACGAAACTGTATATCATCTGAAACTTTTTTTACATCCAATACTGAACCATGCAAAAGAGCAGTGTTTATTTCACTTAAAGATAATGCAGGACTTTTTACATAGTACAATCTTCTTACTAATTTCCGCATTTCTGAGTGATGTACTGCTAACATTCTTAAATGATGAAAAGTACTTCGACACACTTTTTTAGAAAGACAAGCCAGAGAATGACCCTGCAAGTTAGTATATTTTCTCACTTTACAAGGATCTAGTCCTTGCAACATCTTAATCTTTTGTTTAACACTTTTTTACCATATTCTCGTAAGAAATTTCGTAATATATCAATAGATTCATGTCGTATACTACAAATACTTCTACAATCCCACTTACACACTGGAGCTTGTGTACGTCTCCCTTTAACTTCTTCAGCTATTACTTCTTCCACATTTCTAGGAACCATCTTTTCTTTTTCAATTGGACAACCATTTTTAACCTCATAACAACGACCCCTGGTATCAACTGCATGACCTAATGTACTTTGTTGAAAATAGCTTTCTTCATTAAAAAAGGTTCAGTACTAGAAGTGTGCTTCCATTCACCCGAATAGAAATTTCAAAAGTTAGTTCTATTAACCAGTCTTTTTCTTTTACTTTTCTCCTTCATAAAGTGCACTGTTTTATTCAATGTTTTCATTCTCTTCAATACTAATATAAACAATTTTCTTTTCAATTCAAAAGCCTTTTCGACTATACTTTCAATCTGTTCTTTCTTCTTGTAAAATGCTGATCTTCTTTTATATTTTTTGAAATCTTTCAATAAATTTTGTAGTACTCTATTTTTATGTCTTTATATTCTTTCATCCTTTTTTCAACATGGATTGTTTTCCTATAACCTGATTTTGCAATAATTTCTCCTTTTTTCTTTTCCTTCTGATTGCTTGTAGTACGTTTCTTTCTCTTTTCCCCATTTTGAAAATCGATTACATTTTTTAAAAGACTTTTAACAAATTCTTTTGTTCTCTTACCAGAAGACTTTTTCTTCAACGTCACGTTGTACTTCATCTACTTTCTGCTTTAAATAGTTCTGTTTTCTTTGTTGTCTTTTCTTTTGAACTTTTCTTGTCATACTGAATATTTTTTAATTATTATGGAGAATTTCAACAAAAAAAAAAGTTTATTATCTTTCTAAAAAATATTTAATATTATTAAAATAATTATATACAAATATTGTCATCTATAAATAAAGAAATACATTGAGTTTTGCCTAGGTGAATAGATAAGTGCAACAGTAGGACCTGGATGATTCTACAAATGCAAGGGTAGCACATAAATAGTGTCTGGGTGATTGCATGACTAAAGGGGTAATATCTGGAGGATTACTGGAGTACATAGCAAATCAGTGCGTGATTTTATAACTGCATGAGTACTACTTAGGTGATTGCAGGAGTACTGAGGGAATGCCTGAGTGATTGGAGGAGTGCAAAGGTAGAGCCTGGTTGATTTTATAAGTGCATGAGTACTGGCTGAGTGATTACATTAGTACAAGGGTAATACCTGCATGATTGAAGGCGTGCAAGGGTAGTACCTGAGAGATTATATAAGTTTATGGATAGTGGCTGGGTGATTGAAAGAGTGCATGGGTAATACCTGGGTGATTGCATGAGTGCATAGGTAGTGCCTGGGTGATTGGAAGACTGCATAGGTAGTACTTGGGTGTTTTTATAACTGCATGAGTGTTGGGCCTAGCCAAATACAAAGCAGCACACTATTACATGACTCAACCATAAGTTTCTCCATATTGGTAAAAGCATGCATACATACGTCTCTACCTTTTCAAATCATCATCATATCTAAATGAAATATGTATACAATATTTCTGAAATATAGTGAAACCTAGAAACTGAGACATGTAATAGATCAGCCTGAGTGATTGCATAACTCCATGCGTAGTGCTTCGATGATTGTATGACTCCAAAGGTAGTCGCTAGGTAATTGCAGGAGAAGATGGATAGTGACTGGCTAATTCATCAGTGCACACATGCAGGTTGAGTGAATGGATAAGTGTATTAATAGCACCTGAAGGCATAGATGAGTCATGGAGTAGTGCCTAGGTGAATAGATGAGTGCAACAGTAGAACCTGGGTGATTCTATGACTGCAAGGGTAGTGTGTGGGTTATTACATGACTGCATAGGTAGACACTGCATGATTCTATGACTGCAAAGGTACTTCATAAGTAGTGCCTGGGTGATTCCATGACTACAGGGGTAATATCTGGGGGATTACTGGAGTACATAGCAAGTGAGTGAGTGATTTTATAAGTGCATGAGTACTGCTTCAGTGATTGCAGGAGTAATGAGGTAGTGCCTGAGTGAATAAAGGAGTGCAAAGGTAGTGCCTGGGTGATTTCATAACAGCATGACTACTGGCTGAGTGATTACATAAGTACAAGGGTAGTGTCTATGTGATTGAAGGAGTGCAACGTTAGTGCCTGACTGATTAAATAGGTGCATGAGTAGTTGCTACATGATTCAAAGAGTGCATGGGTAATACCTTGGTGATTGCAGGAGTGTATAGGTAGTGCCTGGATGTTTGCATGAGTGCAGGACTAATGCCTGAGTGATTACAGCAGTGTATATGTAGTGACTGGATCATTGGAAGACTGCATGGGTAGTACTTGGGTGTTTTTATAACTGCATGAGTGTTGGGCCTAGCCAAATATAAAGCAGAAGACTATTACATGACTCAACTATAAGTCTCTCCATATTGTTAAAAGCATGCATACATATGTACCTACATTTTCAAATCATCATCATATCTAAAAGAAATATGTATACATTATTTCTGGAATATAGTAAAACTTACAACTGAAATATGTAACAGATCTGCCTGAGTGATTGCATAACTTCATGGGTAGTGCTTGGGTGATTGTATGCGTGCAAGGGTAGTCACTGGGTAATTGTAGGAGAAGATGGATAGTGACTGGCTAATTGCATGAGTGCACACATAAACATTGAGTGCATGGATAAGTGTATGAATAGCACCTAAAGGTACAGATGACTCATTGAGTAGTGCCTAGGTGAATAGATTAGTGGAACAGTAGGACCTGGATGATTCTACAACTGCAAGGGTAGTGCCTGGGTTATTACATGAGTGCATAGGTACAGCCAGCATGATTGCATGACTGCAGCAGTAGTACATAAGTAGTGCCTGGGTGATTGCATGACTGCAGGGGTAATATCTGCGGGATTACTGGAGTACATAGGAAGTGAGTGGGTGATTTTATAAGTCCATGAGTACTGCCTGGGTGATTACAGGACTACTGAGGTAACGCCTGAGTGAATAAATGAGTGCAAAGGTAGTGCCTGGGTGATTTCATAATACCATGACTACTGGCTGAGTGATTACATAAGTACAAGAGTGGTGCGTCCATGATTGAAAGAGTGCAAGGATAGTGCCTGGGTGATTGAAGCACTGTATAGCTAATGCATTGGTGATTGCATGAGTACAGAGGTAACCTCCGGGGGATTAAAGGAGTACATAGGTAACGCCTGGGTGACTGCATGACAACAGGAGTAATATCTGGTGATTTACATGACTACATAGAAAGTGACTGGGTGATTTTATAAGTGCATGGGTACTTCTTGGGTGATTTCAGGACTACTGAGGTAACGCCTGAGTGAATAAATGTGTGCAAAGGTAGTGCCTGGGTGATTTCATAACAGTATGACTACTGGCTGAGTGATTACATAAGTACAAGGCTAGTGCCTATGTGATTGAAAGAGTACAATGTTAGTGCCTGAGTGATTATATAAGTGCATGAGTAGTGGCTACATGACTCAAAGAGTGCATGGGTAATACCTTAGTGATTGCATGAGTGCATAGGTAGTGCCTGGATGTTTGCATGAGTGCAGGAGTAATGCCTGAGTGATTACATCTCTGCATATGTAGTGACTGGATCATTGGAAGACTGCAGGGGTAGTACTTGGGTGTTTTTATAACTACATGAGTGTTGGGCCTAGCCAAATATAAAACAGCAGACTATTACATGACTCAACTATAAGTCTCTCCATATTGTTAAAAGCTTGCATACATATGTCTCTACGTTTTCAAATCATCATCATATCTAAAAGAAATATGTATACAATATTTCTGAAATATAGTGAAACCTAGAAACTGAGACATCTAATAGATCTGCCTGAGTGATTGCAAAACTCCATTGGTAGTGCTTGGGTGATTGTATGACTCCAAAGGTAGTCGCTGGGTAATTGCAGGAGAAGATGGATAGTGACTGGCTAATTGCATGAGTGCACACATAAAGGTTGAGTGCATGGATAAGTGTATAAATAGCACCTGAAGGCAAAGATGAGTCACTAAGAAGTGCCTAGGTGAATAGATGAGTGCAACAGTAGGGCCTGGGTGATTCTATGACTGCAAGGGTAGTGTGTGGGTTATTACATGACTGCATAGGTAGACACTGCATGATTCTATGACTGCAGGGATAGTGCATAACTAGTGCCTGGGTGATACCATGACTACAGGGGTAATATCTGGGGGATTACTGGAGTACATAGCAAGTGAGTGGGTGATTTTATAAGTGCATGTGTACTGGCTAAGTGATTGGAGGAGTGCATAGATCCTGAAAAGGTAACTGGAGGAGTGCAAGGGTATTGCCTGGGTGATTGAACCAGTGTATAGCTAATGCATTGGTGGTTGCATGAGTTCAGAGGTAATATCTGGGGGACTACAGGAGTACATAGAAAGTGCCTGGGTGATTTTGTAAGTGAATGTGTACTACCTGGGTGATTGGAGTAGTACTGCAGTAGTACCTCAGTGATTGGAGGAGTGCAACATCCTGAGTAGTAGCAGAATACTGAAACTGCAGCACAAACGTCAGGTCTATGACATGGTGTACCCCTTTGTACTGCAGCTTCAAAATTCTGTAACTACTCAGGGTGTTGGGCGTACTCAACATAATGCATAAAAGCTAAACATGAGTCTGTTATAAATCTCACCATATTCCTGAAATTATACATGCATATATGTCTACCTTTTGAAATCATCATCATATATAACAGAAATAAACAAGTAAACTGAACTTTACATTTCAAAGACACACCTACATTTCTGCAGTGTATTTCAAGTGTACCTTTCCCCAGACTCATAGAAATTAGCCTAATCAGTAATCCCTTCTGCTAACATGTCTTAAAACTCACTTTTGTGCTGCAGCTTCACCATTCTATGAATACTGGGCCTAGTCAAACATAAAGCAGCAACCTATCACATGTCTCTACCATAACTCTAACCATATCCCTAAAAGCATGCATGCTTCTATCTATACCTATTGCCAAAAGCATTACACATATTAGAATACATGTGCAAGTAGAAACATAACCACACTCACAAGACCATAAAGGCCTTAAAACTTGACAGACTACACTTAACATTTCAAACACACCTAGATTTATGCTGCAAATTTCAAGTGAACTTTTACACAGACTCTTATAAAGTACCATAATCAATAATTCCTCTCCCAACATATCTTAAACATCACTTTTCTACTACTACTGCTTCACTATTCTAGTAGTAAACAGGTATTGAGCATAGCTAACAGCAAAGCAACACTTCACTTATCTTTCATGAAAGTCTCCCCATATTTCTAAAACCATGTATGCATATGTCTATACCTTTTGCTAGCAGCATCATATATAAAAGTAATACACAGATAAATGTATACCTCTGTTTTATACATCTATCATCTTCAGACGCATAACACATACCATAATATATGTGCAAGCAGACACATATCTCAGTCACAACATCATCCACAGCTCAAAACTTCACAGACTACACTTCAATTTTCAAACAGACACTGACAATTATGCGGTATATATAAAATCCCAGGTAGATTCTACAAAGCCTGCCATGGGTCCCATAGGATTATTGGTGGACGATCACCTAAAACTACTGTCCTGGAATGTTGCAGGCATTAAGACTCAACTTTCTGACCCGGAGTGGGGATCATTTATTGATTCCCACCATATCGTCTTACTGCAAGAAACCTGGGCAACAAAATTTGTTTATCGCTCAGGTTTTGTTGCCTTTAGTGAAAAAGCAGTTCCATCGCTGGCAGGACGGCCCTCGGGTGGACTTTTAATATGGCTAAGATTGGACTTTTTTTGGACAGCCAAAATGCTCCCCACCAAATCCAAAGACCTACTTGCCCTGCAAATTACTATTAAAACTCGGTCAGGACCCAGACATATAATTCTAGTGAATGTTTACATTAGGTCTGTACCTTCAAACTTGCAATCTTCGATCGTAAGTAGGCTCGATGACTTTTTGGGACAGTTTACCCAAAAAACTTTACAAATTGTGGCAGGTGACACAAACACCTGCATTCCCATATCTGCAGAGTCTAGACCTCAGGAAACTCTATCTACTTGTGATTATGAGAAAACTACCACAATATCAAAGGTGGGCACTCAAATCATCGATCTCATTATAGACCATGGACTAAGATTAGTAAATGGCAATACCAGGTCTGACTGTCCCGCTTCATTTACTTTTAGTAGAGGTCTTAGCAGATCAAGGATTGACCATATATTACTGGATAATGATCTCTGGCCAGACTTATATGACATGCAAGTTATTCACAGAGCAGATAGTGACCATCAGGCACTAAGTGCATATTTTTATATGACTGGGTTTAAAGATTTACAATTGAAGGCAGTCGTCCTCACCGCACCATTTATAACATCAAATAATCTGAGAAACATCAAGTGGACAGAAATGGTGGGAGATGAAAAAGCAATGTTACTCATTTATAACCTTTTCGTTACCAAAATGTCTCTAATTGACCCAAACAACATCTGTAATAGCCACTTTATTACCTTACACTGTGAACTCATGGACATCCTAAGACCATGCTTCATGAAGGAACAGAAAAGAGGAGCACTTAAAAGGAAAACGCCTTCCTGGTACAATAAGACCTGTCGCCTAGGAAAGCTCTGACTCCTGCGTGCTATTAAAAAGGGCTTTAGACCTGAAATAATAAAGACTAGGCATGAATATAAAAATGCCTTAGCCAAAGCAAAAAGGGAATGGGACGAGGCCCAATGGCTAATGCTAGCTGAGGCCCTAGAGAAGGGAGACCCAAAACTTTTTGGGAAACTAGTAGCTGGGAACTCTATTGATAATACTCATTTAGAATCTGCAATCATGCCCGACACTTGGGTCACCCACTTTAGTGCCCTTTATGATTGCCAGCAGCAAATTAATAGCCAAGAGATCATTCCCCTAGAAGAGGTTAGCGGTGTCCAATCACCTAGTGCGATTACTTCTTCTTGCACTCCAGCCACGCAAGCGAGCCCTATTTTTACTCTTTCTGAAACATACAAAGCTATAACGCTAACAGAAAGGGGCAAGGCCCCTGGAATGGATGGCATTCCGGGAGACCTTTATCTCTCTGAACCTGATATCTGGGCCCCCTATCTGAATGCCCTATCAAACAGCATAATAAGTAGCAACAGGATTCCCCCGTCATGGCAGGGTGCGGTCATTATACCGATTTACAAGAAAGGCGAGAGATCTATCGCATCAAATTACAGGCCGATAAGCCGTCTTGACAACTCCCAAAAAATCTTTTGCAGACAGGTTTTATTTAGATTAAATGAGTGGATGCACCAAAATAATATTCTGGAAGATTCCCAAGCAGGTTTTAGATAAAAAATCAGCACTTTGGACCAGGTCCTCCGCTTCAAGGTGATAACCTGGAAACACATCACCTTGTTGCGTGACCATCTATATATCGCCTTTATCGACCTAAGAGCGGCATTCGACCTGGTCCCCAGAAACACAATGTGGGAGGTACTGGAAGGCTATGGTATTCCACTAGACCTACTAAGGATACTTAGGCTCCTCCACGAGAATACATATGCAAGGGTGAGGTGATATGACTGAGAAGATAGAGATCAGGAAAGAGGTCAGACATGAATGCGTCCTAGCCCCAACATTGTTTAGTTTATTTATTAATGGCGCTGTAAAGAGGTTGAAGTCATGTAAACACGATGCCCCCAGAGTGGCGGGTACACCAACCCCAATATTAATGTTCGCAGATGACACCCTGCTGATCTTCCGCACACCTATGGGCCTTCAATCTCAACTGAACACTTTTGTCACCTTTTGTGGGGAAAGAGGGTTAGAATTGAACTCCTCCAAATCTAAAGTTATGATAATTAACCCCAACAAGAGGTGTAGAGGTTTTGTGACTGTAGAGGGCCTCCCCCTAGAGGTAGTCCAATCCTTTGACTATCTTGGGGTGAGGTTAAGTAACACTCAAGCATGGGCCACACAGTTGGAAAAAAGTAAAACCACTCTACATCAGAAAGCTTTCGCCATAGCTAGACGCTATAAGGCTGCATCCGGAGGACTGGTAGCACCGGTCATGGCTATATATAAAGCTACGGCTGTCGTGTCAGCATTATATGGAGCCGAGATTTGGGGTTATGCTGATGCAGATAGGCTAACCAAAACAGAAAATAGGTTTTTAAAAACACTTTTTAAACTTCCCCAAAGCTCTCCCGTAACACCTATATGTCTTGATGTGGCTCTCAATCCCATTCATCTAATAGCTGTCCTAAAACCCTTGCTGTATTGGGTTAGATTATGGTCTACACAAGAATTGGTATCCTATAGAGAGTGCGTGAAAGACCTTCTGACCCTTGATAGCAAAGTAAGAACTCCCTGGCTCAAACATATACAAGAATTATCATACAGAATTGGTATGAGCGACTTATGGACAGCTCCAAACTCAATAGTAAAAGGTGATACTGCAAGAGTCAAACAGTGCTATTGGGAGGCAGTCATAGTTCAAACATGGGAAACGTACGAAACAAACACCGCAACAGGCAAGTTTAATAATCATAAAAGCCTACCACGGTTTGAACCTTATATGAACAGGATGTACCCACATCAATTAAAAAGTTTGTATGTTCAATATAGGTGTGGGGTCTTGCCTCTAAGATCTCACACTTTTAAATGGACCAATGTATCTCCTAAGACTAATTTTTGTCCAAACTGCCCAAATATAGTGGAAACAGAATCCCATTTTATGTTATTCTGCCCCTACTATAGGATAGCTCGGAAAAAATGGTTGTTGGCAGCATGCAATAGTATGGGTGTTAGGCACTACTGGAAAGTGGAGAGACTTTTCAAGAGCGACACAAGTGAACTTTTATCTCTTGCGGTTTCCCGATATCTGTATATTGCTTGGGCCTTAAGGACGAAGGTCATACTTAATTCTACAGTATGAAAGAGTTTGATAAATATTAGCATCATCAATGTACTACGCACACTGCTTCTATTGTAAATATATGAATTTTCCAGACTGGTGAAAACTAACCCTGGGCAAAGCACTACGCTACGCTCGCGTAGTTTGCGAAGTTTGCTCTACTTCGCACAACGCGAATTGCACGTAGCACAGTGCAAACACGCGTAGCGTAGTGCAGCGGTCATTTTTTGCTTGCTCGCGGTCCTCAACGTCAAGTTGGCGACCGCGAGCAAGCAAAATGACATCCCGGCGAGACTTTTTCTCATTCGCGATCAGCAACATCAAGTTGCCGATCGCGAGCGTGGAAAATAAACCTGCCGGTGAGATTCTCAACGCGGGGAGGTCAGGTTTCTCATTGCGAGTGGTCGCGTATGCTCGCGACCGCTCGCGATGAGAAACTACCAGTCCGCGTTGAAAGCTGCCGCTCGAGTAAAAATCTACTCGAGCGGCAGTAAAAGACAGCTCACACTGTGCAAGATGCCGTTTTCAATGATTGCACAGTGCGGACAAGCATCCGGCACTGTGCAATCATTGCGAACAGTGCACTACGCAGTTCGTGTAGTGCTACGCGTAGCTCGCGTAGTGCGAACTGCACTTTGCGTAGCTTCGCGTAGTGCTACTTCGCGAACTATGCCCAGGCTTAGTGAAAACTGCATTTCCCCCACTTCATACTTGGTTGCCTTGCCACTTGACCAACGTACTCCTCTAGGTGTAGTCCCCCTACTTTTATTGCTAACATATACAGACTTTTATTCTGTTTCATAATTGGGTAATTGTACAATGATGTTTTTAGGATCTTTTTAACTGTTTAATGTCTTACTGCATTTAAGAGTACCTTGTTGTATTAACATGTTGTGTTTTATGGGCTGTGCCCGAAATAAAGGAATATATATATATGAAATATAACTTTCCACACATCATACAAATTACTCTAATAAATAACATCTCTACAAACATCTCAAACCTCACTTTCGGGCTGCTGCTTTACCATTCTACGACTACTTATAATGTTACACCTACCCAAATACAAAGCAGGAACCCTTCACATGTTTTTAATAAAAGTCTCACCATATTCCTAAAAGCATACATGAATATGTCTGTACCATAACACTATCCAAACCTTAAAAATTCACAGAACAAACTTCCAATTTCAAGCAAACACCAACAATGATGTGGCATATTTCAACTGTACCTCTCTAGAACGTTTAAAAAAGTAGCCTAATCAATAATACCTTATGTCAACATCTTTTAAACCACACTATTATGCTGCATCTTTACCATTCCACTACTACTCACAGTCTTGAGCCTGTCACATAAAAAGCAACAACATCTCTTTTTTATACATCATGCACCTTCAAATGTATGACATATGAAAATACATATACAAGTAGAGACACACTTGAGACAGAAGTCCATACACACCTTAAAACTTGACAGACTCCACCTCCAATTTTAAAGCAACACCTAAAATTATGCAGTATACTACAAATGTACATATCCACACACTAAAACAAACTACCATAATCACTAATCCATCTTCCAATATACACACATTGCTATACAAAATCTATTTCAAACAACATTTAAGTACAATTAAACAAAGTACAATACACATCTCTACATTTAATAATATATTTCAAACATCACAGTTCATCAATAAGTTTTTAAAGATTAAAAATAAATCTAATACATAATACACCTCACAAATTTATAACTCACCTTCCAAATTGATTTGTAGAATTTAAAATATCACAAACTCATAAATGATTTTCTTATGCACACAATCAATGTAATGCACCACTCTCAGCAAGGTAAAACCAGTAATGGCAAACTTTCCCTCTCTTTCTCCACACAAATACATGTAAGTAACAAATCACATTGCTTCCAACATTATTTCAAATTATAAAACCCATTTCTATTGGTTAGACATATTAACCCTTACCAACTGACTTCTAAAAGTGCGCAAACAGGTCCTGGAATTTTTTTGGAGTCGCGAATCTACCGTGCACCAACGCGCCGGAGCCGCGAATCCATACGGAAGTTGAAAAATATATTACAAATAAAAATACCACTATTTTTTAACAACACACCACTTCTAAAGATAGTACTGACTTGGGAAATTATACTTTACTAATATATCACCTATATATAAATTACAATTTCACATTTTAAGTCCAGAGGTACGTTTCAACCCTTCCCCCATTCTACTTAATGCCAGTTTCCATAGTAACAGTTCATGGAACATTCAACTGAACTGACAGGTCACAAGTTCACCATATTTTCAAATCCAGCACACAAGGTTACAAATGCAAACAGCAGGTGTGGTTGACATTTGCAAAATATCTCCTTATCCTATCTACTGTACCTTTCAAACATTTTCTACTAACCAATAAGGAACATGCTTTTTAAAGAAAGTAACACGCACCCTATTTTTGAGTGTACAATCTTCTTAAACAGCCAATCAATTCTCTAATTTTTTTTAAATAGCATCTTGTCCACCATTTTTGGTACCTCTCATTCTACCAACTGACAACCTCAGCTACAGACATCTTTTCATTACTTCCAGACATCCTTTCAAGATGCTGAACGCAGAGGTATTGACAAAGACCTAGCTTTGCAAAATGTGGATAATAAATGGATTGCACAGAGAGGATTAAAGTGGCACCAATTGATGCCTTTGGTTAAAACCTTTTGCATCTCCAACCCCTGACCTCATGATTGTGCACTGTGGTGGCAATGACCTAGGCACATTGACTGGGGTAGGTGTGGAAATGCGAATGAAGGACACCTTTGCACAATTGATGTTGCTTTTATCTCAAACTGTCTATGTATACTCTAATATATGCCAAAGACAGAAATGGAAGTGGTCAAATCAATTCTGTCCACAGATTGAGAAAGCTAGAAAAAATTTCATTAAAGCTGTTTCTGCTTACCTCAGAGACCATAGGATGGGCTCCATCTATAACAACAATCTACGTTTTGATATGGATGACATCTACAGAAGTGATGGAGTACACTTCACAGATCAAGGAAACAGAGTCTTTCTCAACAACCTAAAGCTGTGCATCCACACTTACATGTAGCAACAACAAACTCATAATTAAAACAAGGGCTCTTTTTAGAGCCACCCTATAACATAATAGTGAATATACATTTTTATTTACACATACATATTTTTTTTTAAAGTTTTGTGGATTTAAACACCCGATGCGAATCTACAAAAGCATGAATTCAATGTACTACAACACAACACACTTTTCAAGTTCAACTATTCATTTTTAATTTTATATATTTTTAACAACTCTATCAATTGTAATCTTGTCATTAACTTCAATCACAGTAACTTTTTAAAACAACTTCACAAATACAACACTACCTTCTAAATTATATACTACCTGATTATTTATTTAAGGTGAATTTGCGAATCCAACGTGACGTTACACGGGGGCTGCGCAAAGGGCCGCAACTCCAAACTCGAAAGAAAAAAAAACGCCCCACTTACATTATTCGCTATTTGCCCCCGGGGACCCCATCCCCCAGGGTCTGCCAGCATTTATTTTTAAAAAATAATTAGGAGGGGGACCGTGTCGCCCCCCTCCTCAGGCCAATAATGGCCCTGGGGACCCCATCCCCCGGGGCCTGCCACCATTTAAAAAAAAATATTAAAAGGAGGGGGACCGTGTGGCCCCCCTCGTCAGGCCAATAATGACCCCGGGGACCCCATCCCCCAGGGCCTGCTACCATTTAAAAAAAAAAAGGAGGGTGACCACGTAGCTCCCCTCCTCAGGCCAATAATGGCCCCGGGGACCACATCCCCCGGGGCCTGGCCTCAGCGTTGGGGCCCGTGGGGGGACCAATGCCCCCAAGGTCCCTGCCGGCTCCCTGCCTCCTGCGGGAGCCAGCATTGCTTTTGGACAAGGAGAGCTGCTAACATGCAGCTCCCTTTGCCCAAAAGCAATTCTGCTTTGCTTCGTTGAAGCGAGAGCAGGTTTCCTGCTCTCGCTTCAACGAAGAAAAGCAGTGTTTGCTATGGCCATAGCAAACAGCAATGTCCCGGGGGTGAGCACCCCGGGACATTGCAGGAGCTGGCCCTGGGGGGTGGCGGTCCCCAGGGCCATCGAGGGCTCCAGGAGGGGGGCTGTGCGGCCCCCCTCCCTTCGTGAAAATAGCCCCGGGGAGGTGGTGGTCCCTGGGGCCGGGGGTCCAAAACGGACCACCGTATTTACATATTCAATGCCCCGGGGAGGTGGTGGTCCCCGGGGCAGTGTGGGGGGGCTCGAGCCACCCCACACTAATTATTTGTCAAAGCCCCGGGGAGATGGCGGTACCCGGGGCTTGGGGGGGCCCACGTGGCCCCCCCACCCTATTTTAATAAAGCCCTGGGGAGGTGGTGGTCCCCGGGACTTGGGGGGCCAGCGAGGCCCCACACCCTTATTTGAATAAAGCACCGGGGAGGTGGTGGTCCCCGGGGCTACGGGAGGAGGCTGCGTGCCCCCGCACATTATGCATAAAGCCCAGGGGAGTGGGTGGTCCCTGGGGCTGTGGGGGCCCCCGCAGGCCCCCGCTATATAATTACACATTGCCCCCGGTACCTGGCCCACCCGGGGGCTTAAGGAAAACGAAGCGTGGGAGACCGCGCTTCTTTTTTGTAAAAAAATTCTCGGTGGGATTCACACACCCAGCGCGACTTCCGCCGAAAAGACAAAAAAAAATGCTTTTTTTTGGCCCTGGCTGTTCCTGTGGGACCCCCTGACCAGCCCTCGGGTGTCAGGGCGTTTCTACCCTGACCCCTTTCCTACATTTACAACCTTTTTCTACCTTTTTGATATAACTCGGTTCTACCGAGTCACAAAATGGCTGCCAAAACACTCTGGTTTGGAGTGTTGGCAGCCAATAAGAGTGAAGCTCGTGCTCGGGAGGATTTGCGGCTTCTCCTCGGTGCTCAGATATCGATATTTTTATTTTTTGAATTTTTCAGGAAGTACTAAACGGATTTACACCATTTAAAAAAAGGTCACTTTCTGAACCAAGAGCTACCTTTTTGCCTAATTTGGTGTAATTCCGTTCAGCAGTTCAGGCTGTAGCCTGTTCCAAAAACTCCTATGGAAATTAACATGGAGAAAACGTGTTTTGGGACCCCCTTTTTTCTCGGCCCCACTTGACGAATCATCCCAAAACTTTCAAGACAGGAGCTGACCTGAGCGCCCCATTAGTTTTGAAAATTTCACGAAGATTTGTCAAACGGCACCAAAGATATTGGCAAAAGAAAAAACGCTTTTTGAATAGAAACAAGGTCCTAACTATAACTACCTACTGGCGACCGCCAGTAGGTAATATATATATATTCACAGAAAAAAACACAGGTTTCAGGGACATAATAGTTAGGCTGACATTTCACTCATACAAAGCCAGAGAAATTCGGCCATTATAGTTAGCTGAGCTAACTATAACCCGCGCCCCCCCAATGCACTGCTGATGACGTCACATATTACATCACTCATTACATGGTCAGTGACATCACTGATGACATCTCAAATGACATCACTGATGACATCATCCAGTGACTGAGTGTTTCTAAAAAGTTTAAGAATGTTATATATATATATACATGCCAAGGTTTATTGAGGAATGAGTGGCTGTATGAGTGTCTGAATGGATGATTTAGTGGGTGCATGACTGACTGTATAAGTGAGTGATTAAACGTGTCTTAGTGAATGCATGGGTGAATGACTAATCTGTGTGAATGTCTGTATTAGTCTGTCAGTTGGTGTGTAAGTGGCTGCATGGGTTGGTGAATAGCTACATGAGTGTCTATATGGGTTAATGATTGGTTGTCTGATTATCTGTATGGGTGCCCGAGTGTCTGGGTGGGTGGAGGGGTGTGTGACTCCCTGCACGGATGTGTGAGTGGGTGATTCAGTGGATGTATGGGTTCATGAGTGCATCTGTGAGGAGTTGTATGAGTGAGTGAGTGTGTGTATGGCTGTGTTGGTGAGTGAATGGATGTCTCAGTGGTATATGTGTGAGTAACTACACATGCATGGATGTGTGAGTGGGTGAGTCAGTGGATGTATGTGTTCATGAGTGCGTCTGTGAGGGGTTGTATGAGTGAGTGAGTATGTGTATGGCTGTGTTGGTGTGTGAATGGATGTCTCTGTGGTATATGTGTGAGTAACTACATATGTGAAAGGCAGTATATGTGAGAGTTGGAGTATATAAGTGACTATATGTGAGAGTGAGTGATTGTGAGAGTGGCTGTATGGATGAGTGTGTGCTTTTGTCAGTGATTGTATAAGACAGTAAGTATGTGTTAGTATCTGTATGAATAAGTGAGGTAGTGTGTGTATAACTGTATAGGTGAGTAAATGACAGTGTGATTCAGTCTTTGGGTGACTGACTGGTGTGTGAGTATCTCTGTGGGTGAGTGGCAGTATGTGAGTGTCTGTATGGGTGTATGAGTGCATATATCAGTGGCTGTATTGATGAGTGACTGCGTGTATGACTGACTGTATGGTTGAGTGAGTGGATGTGTGTAGACCTATGAATCAGAGAGTGGGTATGCACTAACTGGTATTGGTGTGTCTATGGTTTTGTGTATGATAGTCTGTATTTTAGAGTGGGTGTATGAAAGGTTATGTCAGGGCGTGAGAAGGTGCATCAGATATTAAGTGGGTGATGTCATCAGCGATGTCATTTGAGATGTCATCAGTGATGTCATCAGTGATGTCACTGACCATGTCATGAGTGATGTAATATGTGACATCATCAGAAGTGCATTGCAGGGGTGCGAGTTATAGTTAGCTGAGCGAATTTCTCTGGTTTTGTACGAGTGAAATGTCAGCCTAACTATAATGTCCCTGAAACCTGTGTTTTTTTCAGTGAATTTCTAAGGTTTTTAAATGCTAATTCCTAATTATAACGTCCCTAAAACCTCAGTTTTTTTCAGTGAATTTCTAAGGTGTTTTAAATGTTAATTACTAACTATATCGTCCCTGAAACCTGTGGTTTTTGCAGTGAATTTCTAAGGCTTTTTAAATGCTAATTTCTAACTATGCCTGAATAGGTAGAACATGTACAGAAAGAGGAAGAAAGGCACAGAAAGAAGCAAGAGAAGTGCAGAAAGAGGGAAGAGAGGTGCAGAAAGAGGAAGAAAGGTGCAGAAAGAAGCAAGAGAAGTGCAGAAAGAAGCAAGAGAGGTATAGAAAGAAGCAACAGAGGTGCAGAAAGAGGCCTACTTCGACTGTACCTTTCCACAGACTCATACAAAGTAGCCTAATCACTAATCCTTCTCCCAAGATGTCTTAAACCTCACTTTTCTCTTCAAGGTGCACAATTCATCGACTGTTCAGAATGTTAGGCCTACCAAATGTAAAACAGCAATCCTAACCATATCACTGTTGTAAGTCTCACCAAGTTTGTGAATGTATGCATGTGTGTGTCTCTGTTTTTACTTAGTGACATGTTACATAAAAATAAACATACAAATACTTGAATACCTGTGTTTCAAACAGTACATTTGTGTACAAAAACGTGTATGCATTTCTTTCTGCTCATAATACAGGGTACATGGGTATTCAATAGTATATTTGAGGGGCTCTATAACACCTATATACATAAGACATGTCTGCCTGTACAACCAAATGACAGAGCAGAACTGAGAAGATTTGGCCACCTATAGGAGAAGTTACCTGCTTTTTAAGCTACCATCTTCAGATGCAAAACACATGTAACAAACATGTACAAGTAGACATATACCTCAGTCCTGAGAGCACGCAGACCTTTAAACTTTACAGCTTGCACTTCCCATTTGAATAAAGAAAGAGGTGAGAGAAGTACAGAAAGAGGCAAGATGAGTGCAGAAAAATCAAGACAGGTGCAGAAAGAGTAAGAAATGTGCACAAAGAGGAAAGAGAAGTACAGAAAGAGGCAAGAAATGTGCAGAAAGACGCAAGAGAAGTGCTCAAAGAGGCAACAGAAGTGCAAAAAGAACCAAGAGAGGTGCAGAAAGATGCTAGAGAGGTGCAGAAAGAGGAAGAAAGGTGTAGAAAGAGGCAAGAGAGGTGCAGAAGGAGGAAGAAAGGTACAGAAAGAAGCAAGAGAAGCACAGAAAGAGGCAATAGTAGTGCATAAAGAGGAAGATAGATGCAGAAACAAGCAAGAGAAAAGCAGAAAGAAGCAACAGAGGTGCAGAATGAGGCAAGAGAAGTGCAGAAAGAGGCAAGAGAATTGCAGAAATAGGTAAAAGAGGTGCAGAAAGAAGTAAGAGCAGTGCAGAAAGAACCAACAGAGGTGCACAAACAGACAAGAGGGGTGCAGAAAGAGGCAAGAGAAGTGCAGAAAGAAGCAACAGAGGTGCAGAAGGAGGCAAGAGAACTGCAGAAAGAGGCAAGAGAGTTGCAGAAACAGGCAAGAGAGGTGCAGAAAAAAGGAACAGGGATGCAGAAAGAGGCAAGAGAGGTGCAGAAAGAGGGAAGAAGGGTGCAGAGATAGGCAAGATGGGTGAAGCAAGAGAGGTGTAGAAAGAAGCAAGAGAAGGGCAGAGAGAAGCAACAGAGGTGCAGAAAGAGGCAAGAGGGGTGCAGAAAGAGGCAAGAGAAGTGCAGAAAGAAACAACAGAAGTACAGAAGGAGGCAAGAGAAGTGCAGAAAGAGGCAAGATAGTTGCAGAAACAGGTAAAAGAGGTGCAGAAAGAAGCAAGAGCAGTGCAGAAAGAAGCAACAGAGGTGCAGAAACAGGCAAAAGAGGTGCAGAAAGAGGGAAGAGGGGTGCAGAAAGAAGCAAGAGAGGTTTCGAGAGAAGGAAAAGTGCAGAAAGAAGCAACAGAGGTACAGAAAGAGGAAAGAGGGGTGGAGAAAGAGGCAAGAAAAGTGCAGAAAGAAGCAAAAGAGATGCAGAAAGGGGGAAGAGGGGTGGAGAAAGAGGCAAGAGGGTTGAAGAAAGAAACAAAAGAAGTGCAGAAAGAAGGAACGGAGGTGCAGAAAGAGGCAGCAGGGATGCAGAACGAGGGAAGAGGGGTGCAGAAAGAGGCACCCAGTGTGCAGAAAGAAGCAAAAGACATGCAGAAAGAAGCAAGAGAAGTGCAGAAAGAAGCAACAGAGGAGCAGAAAGACGGATGAGGGGTGGAGAAAGAGGGAAGAGGGGTGCAGAAAAAGGCAAGAGGGGTACAGAAAGAGGGAACAGGGGTGCAGAAAGAGGGAAGAAGGGTGCAGAAAGAGGCAAGAGGAGTGCAGAAAGAAGCAAGTGCGGTGCAGAAAGAGGGAAGAAGGGTGAAGAAAGAGGCAAGAGGAGTGCAGAAAGAAGCAAGTGTGGTGCAGAAAGAGGTAAGAGAAGTGCAGAAAGAAGTAACAGAGGTGCAGAAAGAGGCACGAGGGTGCAGAAAGAAGCAAGAGACGTGTAGAAAGAAGCAAGAGAAGTGCAGAAAGAAGCAACAGAGCAGCAGAAAGACGGATGAGGGGTGGAGCAAGAGGGAAGAGGGTGCAGAAAGAGGCAAGAGGGGTACAGAAAGAGGGAACAGGGGTGCAGAAAGAGGCAAGAGAGGTGCAGAAATAGGGAAGAATGGTGCAGAAAGAGGCAAAAGGAGTGCAGAAAGAAGCAAGTGAGGTACAGAAAGAGGCAAGAGAAGTGTAGAAAGAAGCAACAGAGGCACAGAACGAGGCAAGAGAAGTGAAGAAAAAGGCAAGAGGGGTGCAGTAATAGGCAGGAGAGGTGCAGAAAGAGGGAACAGGGGTGCAGAAAGAGGCAAGAGAGGTGCAGAAGGAGGCAAGACAACTGCAGAAAGAGGCAAGAGAGTTGCATAAACAGGCAAGAGAGGTGCAGAAAAAGGGAACAGGGATTCAGAAACAGGCAAGAGAGGTGGAGAAAGAGGGAAGAAGGGTGCAGAAAGAGGCAGGATGGGTGAAGCAAGAGAGGTGCAGAAAGAAGCAAGAGAAGGGCAGAGAGAAGCAACAGAGGTGCAGAAAGAGGCAAGAGGGGTGCAGAAAGAGGCAAGAGAAGTGCAGAAAGAAACAGCAGAAGTACAGAAGGAGGCAAGAGAAGTGCAGAAAGAGGCAAGATAGTTGCAGAAACAGGCAAAAGAGGTGCAGAAAGAAGCAAGAGCAGTGCAGAAAGAAGCAACAGAGGTGCAGAAACAGGCAAAAGAGGTGCAGAAAGAGGGAAGAGGGGTGCAGAAAGAAGCAAGAGAGGTTTCGAAAGAAGGAGAAGTACAGAAAGAAGCAACAGAGGTACAGAAAGAGGAAAGAGGGTGTGAAGAAAGAGGCAAGAGAAGTGCAGAAAGAAGCAAGAGAGATGCAGAAAGGGGGAAGAGGGGTGGAGAAAGAGGCAAGAGGGGTGAAGAAAGAAACAAAAGAAGTGCAGAAAGAAGGAACGGAGGTGCAGAAAGAGGCAGCAGGGATGCAGAACAAGGGAAGAGGGGTGCAGAAAGAGGCACCCGGTGTGCAGAAAGAAGCAAAAGACGTGCAGAAAGAAGCAAGAGAAGTGCAGAAAGAAGCAACAGAGGAGCAGAAAGACGGATGAGGGGTGGAGAAAGAGGGAAGAGGGGTGCAGAAAAAGGCAAGACATTTTAGTTGGTGCAGAGGTTATACCTACTACATTTGGGGATCACAACCCAACTTCGGTATCGTTTAGGGTTGCCCCCAGACATATTTTCAAGGGAGAACCTGGGGCTTGTAATATATCTTCCTCAACTGATAATCTAAGAATCATCTGGAAAGGAATTGATAACAGCATGCTGTTTAAGAATATGATAACACTTCATCGATCAGCTGTTGACATATGTCTGTCATCTATTGACCCTAACCTTGAGGTGGTTGCAGCCTTTACTCAGTTATGTGCAGGTATTAAACAGATGATCTCTAAACCTGCGTTTAACAACAACCACCATCCTAAGTGGTTCAATAGTGTATGCTCCCGGGCTAATAGAGAACTTCGTGCCGCTTTGTCGGCAATACCTAGGGATGCAATTTTAATCAGATCACTAAAGAACCAATATAATAAAGTGGTTAAGCAAAGGAAAGAGGAGATTTTGAGAGATCAATGGGATAATTTGGCTTGCGCTGCAAGATTCAATAATACAAAAGGATTTTGGGAGGTGGTCAAAAATATGAGAAACACTGGTCAGCACTTAAGTCCCATAAGTTGTAATATAACCAGTGATGCCTGGGTCTCTCATTTCTCTAAAATATATTCTGCCCCATCGTTGGATGAGGTCCATATAGATCTTTACGTCGCATCACGAGTCCAGATATCGCTCTCAGAAGTGGTAGATGCAATTGATCAGAGTTTAGGCAATAAGGCCCCCGGCCCTGATGGATTTCCCATTGATTTTATTAAATATAAATTAGATTTCTGGGCCCCGATTTTATTTAATGTTTTTAATAACTTAACAAACTCCCAAATTCCTAGTACATGGTCGACCAGCACAATAGTACCGATTTTTAAGAAGGGGGACAGGGCTAACCCTAGTTGTTATAGACCAATTTCTTTGATCGATAACACTTTAAAGATACTTGGGAGGGTGCTATTTAATAAAATTAGGAGTTGGGCTGAGGATATGCATATTTTAAATAAATGTCAGTTAGGTTTTAGAAGCAAATTAGGAACTATAGAGCAATGTCTCAATTTAAATTTGATTGTTGACAAATATACGATAGCTCGGCAGTCTCCCATTTACCTAGCTTTCATGGACCTCACCTCAGCCTTCGATTATGTGAATAGATCGCGCCTATGGTCATGCCTCCTAAATTATGGGCTGGACGAGGCCTTAGTACACTTTTGGCCTTTTTACACAAGGATTTGGGGGCAAGGGTAAGGATTAGTAGGGATGGGGCCGTATCAGAGAATATTGTCATCGGCCGAGGGGTCAGGCAGGGGTGTGTGCTGGCCCCTCTGCTCTTCATTTTATATATTAATGAGTTGCATGATGAGCTGTCAAACTTGAATACGGATGTCCCGGTGATCAATGGTATCAAAATACCTGCTTTATTATATGCGGATGATGCGGTCCTAATGGGCCGCACACCAAATGCACTACGCACTTTAGTCGGGGGCTTTGTCGATTTTATGTCTAAATTGGACTTGTGTACAAATTTAAAAAAATCTTTTTTAATGAATTGTGGTCCAAATAAACATCGGGTTAATGTAATCAGCTCCGGCTCTGAAAAACTATTTTGCACACGCATTTTCTCATACCTGGGGCTGGTATTTGCTGATAATGGCTCTTGGACTGCCCATTTGACACACAGTCGGAACAAACTCTTAAAGGCCTCCAACTCAATCCTATGCCTCCCTCAACCCAGAAGAACTGAGGTAGTGCTATCCCTACTGAAGATATACAGAACTCAATGTAGACCAACCGCAACTTATGGAGCTGAAGTGTGGGGTTATGCGAATTGTAACAATATTCAAATAGAGGAAAATAGATTTTGTCGGAGAGTTCTAGGGGTTCCGATTAGCTCCTCTTCCTTTGTTTGTCACCGGGAGCTAAAACTGTCTTATATTGAAGATTACATTAGGGCCCGCCCAACTATTTTCTGGATAAAAGTATGGCAAAATCCGGCAACCACCTTTACCAGAGAAATAATAGCTGATTGTCTTAAATGTGACAAGGGCAGTAGCATACCTTGGTTGGCAGCTGTTAAGGACAACTTGTCCGCTGTAAATCTGCCACACATTTTCTCAAATCCAAGGGATATGTCAGGCATTAATAAAAAGACTATAAAGGAGACCCTGTATGGGTATTATGCCAGTATGAGACTTAGGCATGAAGCTTCGAAAAGCTCAGTTGCCCGTTACATAACGATGTCGGACGCCGAGGGCCCACCGATAATATTGCCAGTCCGTTATCTTTTAATGGCGACTAACCGTTGGGAAAGAAGTTTGCTCTTTCGCCTTAGGGCTGGTACTCTAAAATATTTATTATGTTTTCCCCTTGGGCACACCAGTAACCTTGAGCAAATTCCTTGTCCCTGTGGTAATCGTGGCAATCAATCTATGTTACATTTCTTGTTTTTCTGTAACTTTTATCAGTTATATAGTAAACAATTGTTGATCCCGTTTTTTAAGGCAGCTGCTATTTGCAACTATAAGGTGGCATATAGAGAAATTGTTGAGCTCAAAGACGAAAATTAAATTTTCCGCGTCAGCACTTTCTTGCGTTTGGCTGTCCGCTCACGCGCTTCTATGAGTTTGGTATAATTGGCCTTGATTGCCCATTTTTAACCTTTCATTTATATGTAGGTTGCATAATTGTATTGTGTGTATCTCATTGTTATATAATTTTTGATAAACTGCCCGCACTTTATAATATTATGCTGCTAGATTTAATGAATTTGTCTGATTTTAACGCTGGTCTAATGAGATAAATTGTCCGCATTTTAAATCACTATGCTGCTATATTTAATGAACTTTTTTTTATTCTCATTTTAATATGTGTTACTATTCTAGTCTGATGTTATTTATCAAATCAGTGGATATTGGTTGCCTGTATCAGTTGATTCAAGGAATTATTATACTATAGCCCCTAACAAATTATAAGTGTAAGACAAATCCCCTGAGTATTGTGTATGTATATGTTTCGTGTATTTATTGTGTTTTTTATCTTGCTGGTATCTATTACTTTGTTCTTATATGGATATTTTTTTTTATCCGAATAAAGATGAATTGAATTGAATTGAAAAAAAAGGCAAGAGGGGTACAGAAAGAGGGAACAGGGGTGCAGAAAGAGGGAAGAAGGGTGCAGAAAGAGGCAAGAGGAGTGCAGAAAGAAGCAAGTGCGGTGCAGAAAGAGGGAAGAAGGGTGCAGAAAGAGGCAAGAGGAGTGCAGAAAGAAGCAAGTGCGGTGCAGAAAGAGGTAAGAGAAGTGCAGAAAGAAGTAACAGAGGTGCAGAAAGAGGCACGAGGGGTGCAGAAAGAAGCAAGAGACGTGTAGAAAGAAGCAAGAGAAGTGCAGAAAGAAGCAACAGAGCAGCAGAAAGACGGATGAGGGGTGGAGCAAGAGGGAAGAGGGGTGCAGAAAGAGGCAAGAGGGGTACAGAAAGAGGGAACAGGGGTGCAGAAAGAGGCAAGAGAGGTGCAGAAATAGGGAAGAATGGTGCAGAAAGAGGCAAAAGGAGTGCAGAAAGAAGCAAGTGAGGTACAGAAAGAGGCAAGAGAAGTGTAGAAAGAAGCAACAGAGGTACAGAACGAGGCAAGAGAAGTGAAGAAAAAGGCAAGAGGGGTGCAGTAATAGGCAGGAGAGGTGCAGAAAGAGGGAACAGGGGTGCAGAAAGAGGCAAGAGAGGTGCAGAAGGAGGCAAGACAACTGCAGAAAGAGGCAGGAGAGTTGCATAAACAGGCAAGAGAGGTGCAGAAAAAGGGAACAGGGATTCAGAAACAGGCAAGAGAGGTGGAGAAAGAGGGAAGAAGGGTGCAGAAAGAGGCAAGATGGGTGAAGCAAGAGAGGTTCAGAAAGAAGCAAGAGAAGGGCAGAGAGAAGCAACAGAGGTGCAGAAAGAGGCAAGAGGGGTGCAGAAAGAGGCAAGAGAAGTGCAGAAAGAAACAACAGAAGTACAGAAGGAGGCAAGAGAAGTGCAGAAAGATGCAAGATAGTTGCAGAAACAGGCAAAAGAGGTGCAGAAAGAAGCAAGAGCAGTGCAGAAAGAAGCAACAGAGGTGCAGAAAGAGGCAAGAGAAGTACAGAAAGAGGCAAGAGAGTTGTAGAAACAGGCAAAAGAGGTGCTTAAAGAGGGCAGAGGGGTGCAGAAAGAAGCAAGAGAGGTTTCGAAAGAAGGAGAAGTGCAGAAAGAAGCAACAGAGGTACAGAAAGAGGAAAGAGGGGTGGAGAAAGAGGCAAGAGAAGTGCAGAAAGAAGCAAAAGAGATGCAGAAAGAAGGAACGGAGGTGCAGAAAGAGGCAGCAGGGATGCAGAACGAGGGAAGAGGGGTGCAGAAAGAGGCACCCGGGGTGCAGAAAGAAGCAAAAGACGTGCAGAAAGAAGCAAGAGAAGTGCAGAAAGAAGCAACAGAGGAGCAGAAAGACGGATGAGGGGTTGAGAAAGAGGGAAGAGGGGTGCAGAAAAAGGCAAGTGGGGTACAGAAAGAGGGAACAGGGGTGCAGAAAGAGGGAAGAAGGGTGCAGCAAGAGGATTGCAGCAAGAGGAGTGCAGAAAGAAGCAAGTGCAGTGCAGATAGAGGGAAGAAGGGTGCAGAAAGAGGCAAGAGGAGTGCAGAAAGAAGCAAGTGCGGTGCAGAAAGAGGTAAGAGAAGTGTAGAAAGAAGTAACAGAGGTGCAGAAAGAGACATGAAGGGTGCAGAAAGAGGCAAGAGAAGTGTAGAAAGAAGAAACAGAGGTACAGAAAGAGGCAAGAGAAGTGAAGAAAAAGGCAAGAGGGGTGCAGTAATAGGCAGGAGAGGTGCAGAAATAGGGAACAGGGGTGCAGAAAGAGGCAAGAGAGGTGCAGAAGGAGGCAAGAGAGGTGCAGAAAAAGGGAACAGGGATGCAGAAACAGGCAAGAGAGGTGGAGAAAGAGGGAAGAAGGGTGCAGAAAGAGGCAAGATGGGTGAAGCAAGAGAGGTGCAGAAAGAAGCAAGAGAAGGGCATAGAGAAGCAACAGAGGTGCAGAAAGAGGCAAGAGTGGTGCAGAAAGAGGCAAGAGAAGTGCAGAAAGAAACAACAGAGGCACAGAAGGAGGCAAGAGAAGTGCGGAAAGAGGCAAGAGAGTTGCAGAAAGATGCAACAGAGGTGCAGAAAGAAGCAAGAGCAGTGCAGAAAGAACCAACAGAGGTGCAGAAAGAGGCAAGGGATGCGCAGAAAGAAGCAAGAGAGTTGCAGAAAGAGGGAAGAAGGGTGCAGAAAGAAGCAAGAGAGGTGCAGAAAGAGGCAAGGGACGTGCAGAAAGAGGCAAGAGAGGTGCAGAGACAGGCAGGCGTAGGTGCAGAAAGAGGGAACAAGGGTGCAGAAAGAGGCAAGAGAGGTGCAGAAAGAGGGAAGAACAATGCAGAAAGAGGCACAAGGGGTGCAGAAAGAAGCAAAAGAGGTGCAGAAAGAAACAAAAGAAGTACAGAAAGAAGGAACAGAGGTACATAAAGAGGCAAGAGGGGTGCAGAAAGAAGGAAGAGGGGTGCAGAAAGAAGCAACAGAGGTGCAGAAGGAGTCAAGAGAACTGCATAAAGAGGCAAGAAAGTTGCAGAAACAGGTAAGAGAGGTGCAGAAAACAGGAACAGGGGTGCAGAAAGATGCACAAGAGGTGCAGAAAGAGGGATGAAGGGTGCAGAAAGAGGCCAGAGGGGTGCAGAAAGAAGCAAGAAAGGTGCAGAAGGAAGCAAGAGAAGGACAGAAAGAAGCACCAGAGGTGCAGAAAGACAGATGAGGGGTGGAGCAAGAGGGAGGAGGGGTGCAGAAAGAGGCAAGAGGGGTACAGAAAGAGGGAACAGGGGTGCAGAAAGAGGCAAGAGAGGTGCAGAAATAGGGAAGAATGGTGAAGAAAGAGGCAAAAGCAGTGCAGAAAGAAGCAAGTGAGGTACAGAAAGAGGCAAGAGAAGTGTAGAAAGAAGCAACAGAGGCACAGAACGAGGCAAGAGAAGTGAAGAAAAAGGCAAGAGGGGTGCAGTAATAGGCAGGAGAGGTGCAGAAAGAGGGAACAGGGATGCATAAACAGGCAAGAGAGGTGCAGAAAAAGGGAACAGGGATTCAGAAACAGGCAAGAGAGGTGGAGAAAGAGGGAAGAAGGGTGCAGAAAGAGGCAAGATGGGTGAAGCAAGAGAGGTGCAGAAAGAAGCAAGAGAAGGGCAGAGAGAAGCAACAGAGGTGCAGAAAGAGGCAAGAGGGGTGCAGAAAGAGGCAAGAGAAGTGCAGAAAGAAACAACAGAAGTACAGAAGGAGGCAAGAGAAGTGCAGAAAGAGGCAAGAGAGTTGCAGAAACAGGCAAAAGAGGTGCAGAAAGAGGGAAGAGGGGTGCAGAAAGAAGCAAGAGAGGTACAGAAAGAGGAAAGAGGGCGTGAAGAAAGAGGCAAGAGAAGTGCAGAAAGAAGCAAGAGAGATGCAGAAAGGGGGAAGAGGGGTGGAGAAAGAGGCAAGAGGGGTGAAGAAAGAAACAAAAGAAGTGCAGAAAGAAGGAACGGAGGTGCAGAAAGAGGCAGCAGGGATGCAGAACGAGGGAAGAGGGGTGCAGAAAGAGGCACCCGGGGTGCAGAAAGAAGCAAAAGACGTGCAGAAAGAAGCAAGAGAAGTGCAGAAAGAAGCAACAGAGGAGCAGAAAGACGGATGAGGGGTGGAGAAAGAGGGAAGAGGGGTGCAGAAAAAGGCAAGAGGGGTACAGAAAGAGGGAACAGGGATGCAGAAAGAGGGAAGAAGGGTGCAGAAAGAGGCAAGAGGATTGCAGACAGAAGCAAGTGCGGTGCAGAAAGAGGGAAGAAGGGTGCAGAAAGAGGCAAGAGGAGTGCAGAAAGAAGCAAGTGCGGTGCAGAAAGAGGTAAGAGAAGTGCAGAAAGAAGTAACAGAGGTGCAGAAAGAGACATGAAGGGTGCAGAAAGAGGCAAGAGAAGTGTAGAAAGAATCAACAGAGGTACATAAAGATGCAAGAGAAGTGAAGAAAAAGGCAAGAGGGGTGCAGTAATAGGCAGGAGAGGTGCAGAAAGAGGGAACAGGGGTGCAGAAAGAGGCAAGAGAGGTGCAGAAGGAGGCAAGACAACTGCAGAAAGAGGCAAGAGAGTTGCATAAACAGGCAAGAGAGGTGCAGAAAAAGGGAACAGGGATGCAGAAACAGGCAAGAGAGGTGGAGAAAGAGGGAAGAAGGGTGCAGAAAGAGGCAAGATGGGTGAAGCAAGAGAGGTGCAGAAAGAAGCAAGAGAAGGGCATAGAGAAGCAACAGAGGTGCAGAAAGAGGCAAGAGGGGTGCAGAAAGAGGCAAGAGAAGTGCAGAAAGAAACAACAGAGGTACAGAAGGAGGCAAGAGAAGTGCAGAAAGAGGCAAGATAGTTGCAGAAACAGGCAAAAGAGGTGCAGAAAGAAGCAAGAGCAGTGCAGAAAGAACCAACAGAGGTGCAGAAAGAGGGAACAGGGATGCAGAATGAGGCAAGAGAGGTGCAGAAAGAGGGAAGAAGGGTGCAGAAAGAAGCAACAGAGGTGCAGAAAGAGGCAAGGGACGTGCAGAAAGAGGCAAGAGAGGTGCAGAAACAGGCAGGCGTAGGTGCAGAAAGAGGGAACAGGGGTGCAGAAAGAGGCAAGAGAGGTGCAGAAAGGGGGGAGAGCAATGCAGAAAGAGGCACAAGGGGTCCAGAAAGAAGCAAAAGAGGTGCAGAAAGAAACAAAAGAAGTGCAGAAAGAAGGAACAGAGGTACATAAAGAGGCAAGAGGGGTGCAGAAAGAAGGAAGAGGGGTGCAGAAAGAAACAACAGAGGTACAGAAGGAGGCAAGAGAAGTGCAGAAAGAGGCAAGATAGTTGCAGAAACAGGCAAAAGAGGTGCAGAAAGAAGCAAGAGCAGTGTAGAAAGAACCAACAGAGGTGCAGAAAGAGGGAACAGGGATGCAGAATGAGGCAAGAGAGGTGCAGAAAGAGGGAAGAAGGGTGCAGAAAGAAGCAACAGAGGTGCAGAAAGAGGCAAGGGACGTGCAGAAAGAGGCAAGAGAGGTGCAGAAACAGGCAGGCGTAGGTGCAGAAAGAGGGAACAGGGGTGCAGAAAGAGGCAAGAGAGGTGCAGAAAGGGGGAAGAGCAATGCAGAAAGAGGCACAAGGGGTGCAGAAAGAAGCAAAAGAGGTGCAGAAAGAAACAAAAGAAGTGCAGAAAGAAGGAACAGAGGTACATAAAGAGGCAAGAGGGGTGCAGAAAGAAGGAAGAGGGGTGCAGAAAGAAGCAACAGAGGTGCAGAAGGAGTCAAGAGAACTGCATAAAGAGGCAAGAAAGTTGCAGAAACAGGCAAGAGAGGTGCAGAATACAGGAACAGGGGTGCAGAAAGAGGCACAAGAGGTGCAGAAAGAGGGAAGAAGGGTGCAGAAAGAGGCAAGAGGGGTGCAGAAAGAAGCAAGAGAGGTGCAGAAAGAAGCAAGAGAAGGACAGAAAGAAGCACCAGAGGTGCAGAAAGAGGCAAGATAAATGCAGAAAGAAGCAACAGATGTGCAGAAGGAGGCAAAAGAAGTGCATAAAGAGGCAAGAGAGTTGCAGAAACAGGCAAAAGAGGTGCAAACATTTGCAAGAGTGGTGCAGAAAGAAGCAAGAACAGTGCAGAAAGAAACAACAGAGGTGCAGAAGGAGGCAAGGGGGTGCAGAAAGAGACAAGAGAAGTACAGAAAGAAGCTAAAGAGGTACAGAAAAAGGAAAGAGGGGTACAGAAAGAGGCAAGAAAGGTACAAAAAGAGGCAAGAGAGCTGCACAAAGAGTGAAGAAGGGTGCAGAAAGAGGCAAAAGGGGTGCAGAAAGAAGTAAGAGAGGTGCAGAAAGAAGCAAGAGAAGTGCAGAAACAAGCAACAGAGGTGCAGAAAGAGGAAAGAAGGGTGCAGAAAGAGGCAAGAGAAGTTCAGAAAGAAGCAATAGAGGTGCAGAAAGAGGCAAGAGAAGTACAGAAAGAGGCAAGAGAGTTGCAGAAACTGGTAAAAGAGGTGCAGAAAGAGGGAAGAGGGGTGCAGAAAGAAGCAAGAGAGGTTCCGAAAGAAGAAGAAAGAGAAGTGCAGAAAGAAGTAACAGAGGTGCAGAAAGAGGCAAGAGGGGTGAAGAAAGAAACAAAAGAAGTGCAGAAAGAAGGAACGGAGGTGCAGAAAGAGGCAGCAGGGATGCAGAACGAGGGAAGAGGGGTGCCGAAAGAGGCACCCGGGGTGCAGAAAGAAGCAAAAGACGTGCAGAAAGAAGCATGAGAATTGCAGAAATAAGCAACAGAGGAGCAGAAAGACGGTTGAGGGGTGGAGAAAGAGGGAAGAGGGGTGCAGAAAAAGGCAAAAGGGGTACAGAAAGAGGGAACAGGGGTGCAGAAAGAGGGAAGAATGTTGCAGAAAGAGGCAAGAGGATTGCAGAAAGAAGCAAGTGCAGTGCAGAAAGAGGGAAGAAGGGTGCAGAAAGAGGCAAGAGGAGTGCAGAAAGAAGCAAGTGCGGTGCAGAAAGAGGTAAGAGAAGTGCAGAAAGAAGTAACAGAGGTGCAGAAAGAGACATGAAGGGTGCAGAAAGAGGCAAGAGAAGTGTAGAAAGAAGCAACAGAGGTACAGAAAGAGGCAAGAGAAGTGAAGAAAAAGGCAAGAGGGGTGCAGTAATAGGCAGGAGAGGTGCAGAAAGAGGGAACAGGGGTGCAGAAAGAGGCAAGAGAGGTGCAGAAGGAGGCAAGACAACTGCAGAAAGAGGCAAGAGAGTTGCATAAACAGGCAAGAGAGGTGCAGAAAAAGGGGACAGGGATGCAGAAACAGGCAAGAGAGGTGGAGAAAGAGGGAAGAAGGGTGCAGAAAGAGGCAAGATGGGTGAAGCAAGAGAGGTGCAGAAAGAAGCAAGAGAAGGGCATAGAGAAGCAACAGAGGTGCAGAAACAGGCAAAAGAGGTGCAGAAAGAAGCAAGAGCAGTGCAGAAAGAACCAACAGATGTGCAGAAAGAGGGAACAGGGATGCAGAATGAGGCAAGAGAGGTGCAGAAAGAGGGAAGAAGGGTGCAGAAAGAAGCAACAGAGGTGCAGAAAGAGGCAAGGGACGTGCAGAAAGAGGCAAGAGAGGTGCAGAAACAGGCAGGCATAGGTGCAGAAAGAGGGAACAGGGGTGCAGAAAGAGGCAAGAGAGGTGCAGGAAGAGGGAAGAACAATGCAGAAAGAGGCACGAGGGGCGCAGAAAGAAGCAAAAGAGGTGCAGAAAGAAACAAAAGAAGTGCAGAAAGAAGGAACAGAGGTACATAAAGAGGCAAGAGGGGTGCAGAAAGAAGGAAGAGGGGTGCAGAAAGAAGCAACAGAGGTGCAGAAGGAGTCAAGAGAACTGCATAAAGAGGCAAGAAAGTTGCAGAAACAGGCAAGAGAGGTGCAGAAAACAGGAACAGGGGTGCAGAAAGAGGCACAAGAGGTGCAGAATGAGGGAAGAAGGGTGCAGAAAGAGGCAAGAGGGTTGCAGAAAGAAGCAAGAGAGGTGCAGAAAGAAGCAAGAGAAGGACAGAAAGAAGCACCAGAGGTGCAGAAAGAGGCAAGATAAATGCAGAAAGAAGCAACAGATGTGCAGAAGGAGGCAAAATAAGTGCATAAAGAGGCAAGAGAGTTGCAGAAACAGGCAAAAGAGGTGCAAAAATTTGCAAGAGTGGTGCAGAAAGAAGCAAGAACAGTGCAGAAAGAAACAACAGAGGTGCAGAAGGAGGCAAGGGGGTGCAGAAAGAGACAAGAGAAGTACAGAAAGAAGCTAAAGAGGTACAGAAAAAGGAAAGAGGGGTACAGAAAGAGGCAAGAAAGGTACAAAAAGAGGCAAGAGAGGTGCACAAAGAGTGAAGAAGGGTGCAGAAAGAGGCAAAAGGGGTGCAGAAAGAAGTAAGAGAGGTGCAGAAAGAAGTAAGAGAGGTGCAGAAAGAAGCAAGAGAGGTGCAGAAAGAGAGAAAGAAGGGTGCAGAAAGAGGCACAAGAGGTGCAGAAAGAAGCAAGAGAGGTGCAGAAAGAAACAAAAGAAGTGAGGAAATAAGGAACAGAGGTGCACAAAGAGGCAAGAGGGGTGCAGAAAGAGGGAAGAGGGCTGCAGAAAGTAGCAATGGAGGTGCAGAAGGAGGCAAGAGAACTGCAGAAAGAGGCAAGAGAGTTGCAGAAATAGGCAAGAGAGTTGCAGAAAGAGGAACAGGGGTGCAGAAAGAGGCAAGAGAGTGGTGCAGAAAGAAGGAATAAGGGTGCAGAAAGATGCAAGAGGGGTACAGAAAGAAGCAAGAGAGGTGCAGAAAGTAGCAAGAGAAGGGCAGAAAGAGGCAAGAGAGTTGCAGAAACAGGCAGGAGAGGTGCAGAAAGAAGGAACAGAGGTGCAGAAAGAGGCAAGAGAGGTGCAGAAAGAGGGAAGAAGGGTGCTGAAATGGCAAGAGGGGTGCAGAAAGAAGCAAGAGAGGTGCAGAAAGAAGCAAGAGAAGGGCAGAAAGAAGCAACAGAGGTGCAGAAAGAGGGAAGAGTGGTGCGGAAAGAGGCAAGAGACGTGCAGAAAGAAGCAAAGAGGTACAGAAAAAGGAAAGAGGGGTACAGAAAGAGGCAAGAAAGGTACAAAAAGAGGCAAGAGAGGTGCACAAAGAGTGAAGAAGGGTGCAGAAAGAGGCAAAAGGAGTGAAGAAAGAAGTAAGAGAGGTGCAGAAAGAAGCAAGAGAAGTGCAGAAACAAGCAACAGAGGTGCAGAAAGAGGAAAGAGAGGTGCAGAAAGAGGCAAGAGAAGTTCAGAAAGAAGCAATAGAGGTGCAGAAATAGGCAAGAGAAGTACAGAAAGAGGCAAGAGAGTTGCAGAAACTGAGTAAAAGAGGTGCAGAAAGAGGCAAGAGGGGTGCAGAAAGAAGCAAGAGAGGTTCAGAGAAGAAGACAAGAGAAGTGCAGAAAGAAGTAACAGAGGTGCAGAAAGAGGGAAGAGTGGTGGAGAAAGAGGCAAGAGAAGTGCAGAAAGAAGCAATAGAGATGCACAAAGGAGTGAAGAGGAGTGGAGAAAGAGGCAAGAGGGGTGAAGAAAGAAACAAAAGAAGTGCAGAAAGAAGGAACAGAGGTGCAGAAAGAGGCAAGCAGAGGGTGCAGAACGAGGGAAGAGGGGTGCAGAAAGAGGCACAAGGGGTGCAGAAAGAAGCAAGAGACGTGTAGAAAGAACCAAGAGAAGTGCAGAAAGAAGCAACAGAGCAGCAGAAAGACGGATGATGGGTGGAAAAAGAGGGAAGAGGCGTGCAGAAAGAGGCAAGAGAGGTGCAGAAAGAGGCAAGAGGGGTACAGAAAGAGGGAACAGAGGGTGCAGAAAGAGGCAAGAGAGGTGCAGAAAGAGGGAAGAAGGGTGCAGAAAGAGGCAAAAGGAGTGCAGAAAGAAGCAAGTGAGGTGCAGAAAGAGGCAAGAGAAGTGTAGAAAGAAGCAACAGAGGTACAGAACGAGGCAAGAGAAGTGAAGAAAAAGGCAAGAGAGGTTCAGTAATAGGCAGGCGAGGTGCAGAAAGAGGGAACAGGGGTGCAGAAAGAGGCAAGAGAGGTGCAGAAGGAGAGAAGAAGGGTGCAGAAAGAGGCACAAGGGGTGCAGAAAGAAGCAAGAGAGGTGCAGAAAGAAACAAAAGAAGTGCAGGAAATAAGGCAACAGAGGTGCACAAAGAGGCAAGAGGGGTGCAGAAAGAGGCAAGAGGGCTGCAGAAAGTAGCAATGGAGGTGCAGAAGGAGGCAAGAGAACTGCAGAAAGAGGCAAGAGAGTTGCAGAAATAGGCAAGAGAGTTGCAGAAAAAGGGAACAGAGGTGCAGAAAGAGGCAAGAGAGTGGTGCAGAAAGAAGGAATAAGGGTGCAGAAAGATGCAAGAGAGGTATAGAAAAAAGCAAGAGAGGTGCAGAAAGTAGCAAGAGAAGGGCAGAAAGAGGCAAGAGAGTTGCAGAAACAGGCAGGAGAGGTGTAGAAAAAGGGAACAGGGGTGCAGAAAGAGGCAAGAGAGGTGCAGAAAGAGGCAAGAGAAGTTCAGAAAGAAGCAATAGAGGTGCAGAAATAGGCAAGAGAAGTACAGAAAGAGGCAAGAGAGTTGCAGAAACTGGTAAAAGAGGTGCAGAAAGAGGAAGAGGGGTGCAGAAAGAAGCAAGAGAGGTTCCGAAAGAAGAAGAAAGAGAAGTGCAGAAAGAAGTAACAGAGGTGAAGAAAGAGGGAAGAGTGGTGGAGAAAGAGGCAAGAGAAGTGCAGAAAGAAGCAACAGAGATGCAGAAAGGGGGAAGAGGGGTGGAGAAAGAGGCAAGAGGGGTGAAGAAAGAAACAAAAGAAGTGCAGAAAGAAGGAACAGAGGTGCAGAAAGAGGCAGCAGGGGTGCAGAACGAGGGAAGAGGGGTGCAGAAAGAGGCACAAGGGGTGCAGAAAGAAGCAAGAGACGTGTAGAAAGAACCAAGAGAAGTGCAGAAAGAAGCAACAGAGCAGCAGAAAGACGGATGATGGGTGGAAAAAGAGGGAAGAGGGGTGCAGAAAGAGGCAAGAGGGGTGCAGAAAGAGGCAAGAGGGGTACAGAAAGAGGGAACAGGGGTGCAGAAAGAGGCAAGAGAGGTGCAGAAAGAGGGAAGAAGGGTGCAGAAAGAGGCAAAAGGAGTGCAGAAAGAAGCAAGTGAGGTGCAGAAAGAGGCAAGAGAAGTGTAGAAAGAAGCAACAGAGGTACAGAACGAGGCAAGAGAAGTGAAGAAAAAGGCAAGAGAGGTTCAGTAATAGGCAGGCGAGGTGCAGAAAGAGGGAACAGGGGTGCAGAAAGAGGCAAGAGAGGTGCAGAAGGAGAGAAGAAGGGTGCAGAAAGAGGCACAAGGAGTGCAGAAAGAAGCAAGAGAGGTGCAGAAAGAAACAAAAGAAGTGAGGAAATAAGGAACAGAGGTGCACAAAGAGGCAAGAGGGGTGCAGAAAGAGGGAAGAGGGCTTCAGAAAGTAGCAATAGAGGTACAGAAGGAGGCAAGAGAACTGCAGAAAGAGGCAAGAGAGTTGCAGAAATAGGCAAGAGAGTTGCAGAAAAAGGGAACAGGGGTGCAGAAAGAGGCAAGAGAGTGGTGCAGAAAGAAGGAATAAGGGTGCAGAAAGATGCAAGAGGGGTATAGAAAAAGCAAGAGAGGTGCAGAAAGTAGCAAGAGAAGGGCAGAAAGAGGCAAGAGAGTTGCAGAAACAGGCAGGAGAGGTGTAGAAAAAGGGAACAGGGGTGCAGAAAGAGGCAAGAGAGGTGCAGAAAGAGGGAAGAAGGGTGCTGAAATGGCAAGAGGGGTGCAGAAAGAAGCAAGAGAGGTACAGAAAGAAGCAAGAGAGGTGCACAAAGAGTGAAGAAGGGTGCAGAAAGAGGCAAAAGGGGTGCAGAAAGAAGCAAGAGAAGTGCAGAAACAAGCAACAAAGGTGCAGAAAGAGGAAAGAAGGGTGCAGAAAGAGGCAGGAGAAGTTCAGAAAGAAGCAATAGAGGTGCAGAAAGAGGCAAGAGAAGTACAGAAAGAGGCAAGAGAGTTGCAGAAACTGGTAAAAGAGGTGCAGAAAGAGGGAAGAGGGGTGCAGAAAGAAGCAAGAGAGGTTCCAAAAGAAGAAAGAGAAGTGCAGAAAGAAGTAACAGAGGTGCAGTAAGAGGGAAGAGTGGTGGAGAAAGAGGCAAGAGAAGTGCAGAAAGAAGCAAGAGAGATGCAGAAAGGGGGAAGAGGGGTGGAGAAAGAGGCAAGAGGGGTGAAGAAAGAAACAAAAGAAGTGCAGAAAGAAGGAACAGAGGTGCAGAAAGAGGCAGCAGGGGTGCAGAACGAGGGAAGAAGGGTGCAGAAAGAGGCACAAGGGGTGCAGAAAGAAGCAAGAGATGTGTAGAAAGAAGCAAGAGAAGTGCAGAAAGAAGCAACAGAGCAGCAGAAAGACGGATGAGGGGTGGAGAAAGAGGGAAGAGGTGTGCAGAAAGAGGAAAGAGGAGTACAGAAAGAGGGAACAGGGGTGCAGAAAGAGGCAAGAGAGGTGCAGAAAGAGGGAAGAATGGTGCAGAAAGAGGCAAAAGCAGTGCAGAAAGAAGCAAGTGAGGTGCAGAAAGAGGCAAGAGAAGTGTAGAAAGAAGCAACAGAGGTACAGAACGAGGCAAGAGAAGTGCAGAAAAAGGCAAGAGAGGTTCAGTAATAGGCAGGCAGAGGTGCAGAAAGAGGCAACAGGGGTGCAGAAAGAGGCAAGAGAGGTGCAGAAGGAGAGAAGAAGGGTGCAGAAAGAGGCACAAGGAGTGCAGAAAGAAGCAAGAGAGGTGCAGAAAGAAACAAAAGAAGTGCAGGAAATAAGGAACAGAGGTGCACAAAGAGGCAAGAGGGGTGCAGAAAGAGGGAAGAGAGGCTGCAGAAAGTAGCAATAGAGGTACAGAAGGAGGCAAGAGAACTGCAGAAAGAGGCAAGAGAGTTGCAGAAATAGGCAAGAGAGTTGCAGAAAAAGGGAACAGGGGTGCAGAAAGATGCAAGAGGGGTACAGAAAAAAGCAAGAGAGGTGCAGAAAGTAGCAAGAGAAGGGCAGAAAGAGGCAAGAGAGTTGCAGAAACAGGCAGGAGAGGTGCAGAAAAAGGGAACAGGGGTGCAGAAAGAGGCAAGAGAGGTGCAGAAAGAGGGAAGAAGGGTGCTGAAACGGCAAGAGGGGTGCAGAAAGAAGCAAGAGAGGTACAGAAAGAAGCAAGAGAAGGGCAGAAAAAAGCAACAGAGGTGCAGAAAGAGGGAAGAGTTGTGCGGAAAGAGGCAAGAGAAGTGCAGAAAGATGCAACAGAGGTGTCGAAGTAGGCAATAGAAATGCAGAAAGAGGCAAGAGAGTTGCAGAAACAGGCAAAAGAGGAGCAGAAAGAAGCAAGAGCAGTGCAGAAAGAACCAACAGAGGTGCAGGAGGAGGCAAGAGGGGTGCAGAAACAGGCAAGAGAAGTGCAGAAAGAAGCAAAAGAGGTACAGAAAAAGGCAAGAGGGGTACCGAAAGAGGCAAGAGGGGTGCAGAAAGAAACAAGAGAGGTGCAGAAACAAGCAACAGAGGTGCAGAAAGAGGCGAGAGGGGTGCTGAAAGAGGAAAGAGAAGTGCAGAAAGAAGCAACAGAGGTGCATTAAGGGGCAAGAGAAGTGCAGAAAGAAGCAAGAGCAGTTCAGAAAGAACCAACAGAGGTGCAGGAGGAGGCAAGAGAGGTACAGAAAGAAGCAAGAACAGTGCATAAGGAAACAACAAAGCTGCAGAAAGAGACAAGAGGGGTGCAGAAAGAGGCAAGAGGGGTGCAGAAAGAAGCAACAGAGGTGCAGAAAGAGGCAAGGGACGTGCAGAAAGAGGCAAGAGAGGTGCAGAAACAGGCAGGCATAGGTGCAGAAAGAGGGAACAGGGGTGCAGAAAGAGGCAAGAGAGGTGCAGGAAGAGGGAAGAACAATGCAGAAAGAGGCACGAGGGGCGCAGAAAGAAGCAAAAGAGGTGCAGAAAGAAACAAAAGAAGTGCAAAAAGAAGGAACAGAGGTACATAAAGAGGCAAGAGGGGTGCAGAAAGAAGGAAGAGGGGTGTAGAAAGAAGCAACAGAGGTGCAGAAGGAGTCAAGAGAACTGCATAAAGAGGCAAGAAAGTTGCAGAAACAGGCAAGAGAGGTGCAGAAAACAGGAACAGGGGTGCAGAAAGAGGCACAAGAGGTGCAGAATGAGGGAAGAAGGGTGCAGAAAGAGGCAAGAGGGTTGCAGAAAGAAGCAAGAGAGGTGCAGAAAGAAGCAAGAGAAGGACAGAAAGAAGCACCAGAGGTGCAGAAAGAGGCAAGATAAATGCAGAAAGAAGCAACAGATGTGCAGAAGGAGGCAAAATAAGTGCATAAAGAGGCAAGAGAGTTGCAGAAACAGGCAAAAGAGGTGCAAAAATTTGCAAGAGTGGTGCAGAAAGAAGCAAGAACAGTGCAGAAAGAAACAACAGAGGTGCAGAAGGAGGCAAGGGGGTGCAGAAAGAGACAAGAGAAGTACAGAAAGAAGCTAAAGAGGTACAGAAAAAGGAAAGAGGGGTACAGAAAGAGGCAAGAAAGGTACAAAAAGAGGCAAGAGAGGTGCACAAAGAGTGAAGAAGGGTGCAGAAAGAGGCAAAAGGGGTGCAGAAAGAAGTAAGAGAGGTGCAGAAAGAAGTAAGAGAGGTGCAGAAAGAAGCAAGAGAGGTGCAGAAGGAGAGAAGAAGGGTGCAGAAAGAGGCACAAGGGGTGCAGAAAGAAGCAAGAGAGGTGCAGAAAGAAACAAAAGAAGTGAGGAAATAAGGAACAGAGGTGCACAAAGAGGCAAGAGGGGTGCAGAAAGAGGGAAGAGGGCTGCAGAAAGTAGCAATGGAGGTGCAGAAGGAGGCAAGAGAACTGCAGAAAGAGGCAAGAGAGTTGCAGAAATAGGCAAGAGAGTTGCAGAAAAAGGGAACAGGGGTGCAGAAAGAGGCAAGAGAGTGGTGCAGAAAGAAGGAATAAGGGTGCAGAAAGATGCAAGAGGGGTACAGAAAAAAGCAAGAGAGGTGCAGAAAGTAGCAAGAGAAGGGCAGAAAGAGGCAAGAGAGTTGCAGAAACAGGCAGGAGAGGTGCAGAAAAAGGGAACAGGGGTGCAGAAAGAGGCAAGAGAGGTGCAGAAAGAGGGAAGAAGGGTGCTGAAATGGCAAGAGGGGTGCAGAAAGAAGCAAGAGAGGTACAGAAAGAAGCAAGAGAAGGGCAGAAAGAAGCAACAGAGGTGCAGAAAGAGGGAAGAGTGGTGCGGAAAGAGGCAAGAGACGTGCAGAAAGAAGCTAAAGAGGTACAGAAAAAGGAAAGAGGGGTACAGAAAGAGGCAAGAAAGGTACAAAAAGAGGCAAGAGAGGTGCACAAAGAGTGAAGAAGGGTGCAGAAAGAGGCAAAAGGGGTGAAGAAAGAAGTAAGAGAGGTGCAGAAAGAAGCAAGAGAAGTGCAGAAACAAGCAACAGAGGTGCAGAAAGAGGAAAGAAGGGTGCAGAAAGAGGCAAGAGAAGTTCAGAAAGAAGCAATAGAGGTGCAGAAATAGGCAAGAGAAGTACAGAAAGAGGCAAGAGAGTTGCAGAAACTGGTAAAAGAGGTGCAGAAAGAGGGAAGAGGGGTGCAGAAAGAAGCAAGAGAGGTTCCGAAAGAAGAAGAAAGAGAAGTGCAGAAAGAAGTAACAGAGGTGCAGAAAGAGGGAAGAGTGGTGGAGAAAGAGGCAAGAGAAGTGCAGAAAGAAGCAACAGAGATGCACAAAGGGTGAAGAGGGGTGGAGAAAGAGGCAAGAGGGGTGAAGAAAGAAACAAAAGAAGTGCAGAAAGAAGGAACAGAGGTGCAGAAAGAGGCAGCAGGGGTGCAGAACGAGGGAAGAGGGGTGCAGAAAGAGGCACAAGGGGTGCAGAAAGAAGCAAGAGACGTGTAGAAAGAACCAAGAGAAGTGCAGAAAGAAGCAACAGAGCAGCAGAAAGACGGATGATGGGTGGAAAAAGAGGGAAGAGGGGTGCAGAAAGAGGCAAGAGGGGTGCAGAAAGAGGCAAGAGGGGTACAGAAAGAGGGAACAGGGGTGCAGAAAGAGGCAAGAGAGGTGCAGAAAGAGGGAAGAAGGGTGCAGAAAGAGGCAAAAGGAGTGCAGAAAGAAGCAAGTGAGGTGCAGAAAGAGGCAAGAGAAGTGTAGAAAGAAGCAACAGAGGTACAGAACGAGGCAAGAGAAGTGAAGAAAAAGGCAAGAGAGGTTCAGTAATAGGCAGGCGAGGTGCAGAAAGAGGGAACAGGGGTGCAGAAAGAGGCAAGAGAGGTGCAGAAGGAGAGAAGAAGGGTGCAGAAAGAGGCACAAGGGGTGCAGAAAGAAGCAAGAGAGGTGCAGAAAGAAACAAAAGAAGTGAGGAAATAAGGAACAGAGGTGCACAAAGAGGCAAGAGGGGTGCAGAAAGAGGGAAGAGGGCTGCAGAAAGTAGCAATGGAGGTGCAGAAGGAGGCAAGAGAACTGCAGAAAGAGGCAAGAGAGTTGCAGAAATAGGCAAGAGAGTTGCAGAAAAAGGGAACAGGGGTGCAGAAAGAGGCAAGAGAGTGGTGCAGAAAGAAGGAATAAGGGTGCAGAAAGATGCAAGAGGGGTATAGAAAAAAGCAAGAGAGGTGCAGAAAGTAGCAAGAGAAGGGCAGAAAGAGGCAAGAGAGTTGCAGAAACAGGCAGGAGAGGTGTAGAAAAAGGGAACAGGGGTGCAGAAAGAGGCAAGAGAGGTGCAGAAAGAGGGAAGAAGGGTGCTGAAATGGCAAGAGGGGTGCAGAAAGAAGCAAGAGAGGTACAGAAAGAAGCAAGAGAGGTGCACAAAGAGTGAAGAAGGGTGCAGAAAGAGGCAAAAGGGGTGCAGAAAGAAGCAAGAGAAGTGCAGAAACAAGCAACAAAGGTGCAGAAAGAGGAAAGAAGGGTGCAGAAAGAGGCAGGAGAAGTTCAGAAAGAAGCAATAGAGGTGCAGAAAGAGGCAAGAGAAGTACAGAAAGAGGCAAGAAGTAATACGTAACTGAAACGAAGTA